>CM059209.1:1076542-1163073 GCA_030347435.1 Clarias fuscus | reverse complement strand
CAATGCAAGTCCTGCGCCTTCCATGAATCTGGGGAAGGCTGAAATGAAATACCCCAGAAGCATCAATTGGTTGGCTCTGTGGCGCAATGGATAGCGCATTGGACTTCTAGGCTCAGCTGTGGAGCTATTCAAAGGTTGTGGGTTCGAGTCCCTCCAGAGTCGCTAGCTTGTGACTTTCTTTTCATCCATGCACCATGTCTGAGATGAAATCGCTTATCAGGAATCCCAGTTCAAGTTGCACTTCCCTACTGTATGTGCCATATTTGATTGAATGTTTTGTCAGCCCAGTGAAAGAAACATCATTGTTTTTGACATGTTTCTGCTTATTTGTCCCAAATCAAGCCCTCGGGCTAAACCGCAGCTTCTACAAAAGATTATGACATTGAATCATGCTATCGTTGTGGTTCAAACAGCCAAAGCCCACAGAAGCAATCTGATGAATGCTTGCTTGCTTTCAGATGTGCAATTTTAATTTCTTTCTCCTGACTGTTGGCGTTATGCTTGTTTGGACTTTGGCTAGAGATCAGCCAGAAACTTAAGTTTGCTGCGGCTTGTGTGCCATTTACAGATCATGCAAGCCTGAAATCTCCTGCAACAGACACGGTCGTTGCCTGCAATCAACTTGGAAGAACCTGAGTTGAAACAACATGACTGGCAGCACTCTGGAACATGGTATAGTATTGTAGGATTTCATTCATGGTCCAATAAGACTGCACGCCAGTGGAGGCGAGCTCAGCATGGGAGTCAACTTCCTGTTCGGGAGCTTCTCAGATATGAGTTTGAGGCATTATAGATACTCCTGCACTTGGCTTCTGGCGCTGTGGCTTAGTTGGTTAAAGCGCCTGTCTAGTAAACAGGAGATCCTGGGTTCGAATCCCAGCAGTGGCTCTCCGTGTGCTGTTCTGTTGCTGTGCATGTCAGACTGGTTTCAGTGGAGAAAGCAAAATCTTTGCTTTACGTCCAACCGTTAACAGCTCATGGGTTATCGTCACACAATGCGCAAGCTATCTGAGTAGCAAAGATTAGCGCCCAACTTGTCTATCCTTAGCGCAAGTGCTGTCAACATTTTGGTTTGGTCTTGCACTACACTGCGACTGCAATTCCTTTAGCCTTTAGCCATGTGTCTCTTAGGACGACGACTAGAGCAGATATTTTCTTGCGTTTGCATTGGTTTGGCTCCCAGTTTTGACATATAACTTGACCTGTGGTTGCGATTATTCACCTGTTCGGGACATTTGCAAGCATCAAATCAAGCGTATGAGGCGCATTCACAAAAACGCAACTGATAAATGCCTCTACCAAATCGGCATTCGTGTGGTAACCTGATGTCTCAGATTTGTAGGACGTTACACCACAAAAACAAGCAATGCACGTGTGGTGAGGAGATGCCTTATTCTATATGTTATCTAGAGCTTACTCTAATGTGCAAATGAATAGATCTCCTTGCTACTGTGTAGTCTAAGCAGTGCCTACTGCAACAATCATCTGGTGGTGCGAGAGCTAGCCTTTTTCTGCCTTTCTTACAGCCAGAGATGAATAACCTTGCAAGCCAGTGGCAAATTCCATGGTGAAATCAAGGCATTCTGTCCATGCTGTTGACAGCAGCTGGGTTCAGCTCCTGCCATAGTTGTTTGCATTTAGTGGAATTTGATTGGAAGCAACAGAAAAGAATCTGGCTAATTAACTCAACAATGCAAGTCCTGCGCCTTCCATGAATCTGGGGAAGGCTGAAATGAAATACCCCAGAAGCATCAATTGGTTGGCTCTGTGGCGCAATGGATAGCGCATTGGACTTCTAGGCTCAGCTGTGGAGCTATTCAAAGGTTGTGGGTTCGAGTCCCTCCAGAGTCGCTAGCTTGTGACTTTCTTTTCATCCATGCACCATGTCTGAGATGAAATCGCTTATCAGGAATCCCAGTTCAAGTTGCACTTCCCTACTGTATGTGCCATATTTGATTGAATGTTTTGTCAGCCCAATAAAAGAAACATCATTGTTTTTGACATGTTTCTGCTTATTTGTCCCAAATCAAGCCCTCGGGCTAAACCGCAGCTTCTACAAAAGATTATGACATTGAATCATGCTATCGTTGTGGTTCAAACAGCCAAAGCCCACAGAAGCAATCTGATGAATGCTTGCTTGCTTTCAGATGTGCGATTTTAATTTCTTTCTCCTGACTGTTGGCGTTATGCTTGTTTGGACTTTGGCTAGAGATCAGCCAGAAACTTAAGTTTGCTGCGGCTTGTGTGCCATTTACAGATCATGCAAGCCTGAAATCTCCTGCAACAGACACGGTCGTTGCCTGCAATCAACTTGGAAGAACCTGAGTTGAAACAACATGACTGGCAGCACTCTGGAACATGGTATAGTATTGTAGGATTTCATTCATGGTCCAATAAGACTGCACGCCAGTGGAGGCGAGCTCAGCATGGGAGTCAACTTCCTGTTCGGGAGCTTCTCAGATATGAGTTTGAGGCATTATAGATACTCCTGCACTTGGCTTCTGGCGCTGTGGCTTAGTTGGTTAAAGCGCCTGTCTAGTAAACAGGAGATCCTGGGTTCGAATCCCAGCAGTGCCTCTCCGTGTGCTGTTCTGTTGCTGTGCATGTCAGACTGGTTTCAGTGGAGAAAGCAAAATCTTTGCTTTACGTCCAACCGTTAACAGCTCATGGGTTATCGTCACACAATGCGCAAGCTATCTGAGTAGCAAAGATTAGCGCCCAACTTGTCTATCCTTAGCGCAAGTGCTGTCAACATTTTGGTTTGGTCTTGCACTACACTGCGACTGCAATTCCTTTAGCCTTTAGCCATCTGTCTCTTAGGACGACGACTAGAGCAGATATTTTCTTGCGTTTGCATTGGTTTGGCTCCCAGTTTTGACATATAACTTGACCTGTGGTTGCGATTATTCACCTGTTCGGGACATTTGCAAGCATCAAATCAAGCGTATGAGGCGCATTCACAAAAACGCAACTGATAAATGCCTCTACCAAATCGGCATTCGTGTGGTAACCTGATGTCTCAGATTTGTAGGACGTTACAACACAAAAACAAGCAATGCACGTGTGGTGAGGAGATGCCTTATTCTATATGTTATCTAGAGCTTACTCTAATGTGCAAATGAATAGATCTCCATGCTACTGTGTAGTCTAAGCAGTGCCTACTGCAACAATCATCTGGTGGTGCGAGAGCTAGCCTTTTTCTGCCTTTCTTACAGCCAGAGATGAATAACCTTGCAAGCCAGTGGCAAATTCCATGGTGAAATCAAGGCATTCTGTCCATGCTGTTGACAGCAGCTGGGTTCAGCTCCTGCCATAGTTGTTTGCATTTAGTGGAATTTGATTGGAAGCAACAGAAAAGAATCTGGCTAATTAACTCAACAATGCAAGTCCTGCGCCTTCCATGAATCTGGGGAAGGCTGAAATGAAATACCCCAGAACCATCAATTGGTTGGCTCTGTGGCGCAATGGATAGCGCATTGGACTTCTAGGCTCAGCTGTGGAGCTATTCAAAGGTTGTGGGTTCGAGTCCCTCCAGAGTCGCTAGCTTGTGACTTTCTTTTCATCCATGCACCATGTCTGAGATGAAATCGCTTATCAGGAATCCCAGTTCAAGTTGCACTTCCCTACTGTATGTGCCATATTTGATTGAATGTTTTGTCAGCCCAATGAAAGAAACATCATTGTTTTTGACATGTTTCTGCTTATTTGTCCCAAATCAAGCCCTCGGGCTAAACCGCAGCTTCTACAAAAGATTATGACATTGAATCATGCTATCGTTGTGGTTCAAACAGCCAAAGCCCACAGAAGCAATCTGATGAATGCTTGCTTGCTTTCAGATGTGCGATTTTAATTTCTTTCTCCTGACTGTTGGCGTTATGCTTGTTTGGACTTTGGCTAGAGATCAGCCAGAAACTTAAGTTTGCTGCGGCTTGTGTGCCATTTACAGATCATGCAAGCCTGAAATCTCCTGCAACAGACACGGTCGTTGCCTGCAATCAACTTGGAAGAACCTGAGTTGAAACAACATGACTGGCAGCACTCTGGAACATGGTATAGTATTGTAGGATTTCATTCATGGTCCAATAAGACTGCACGCCAGTGGAGGCGAGCTCAGCATGGGAGTCAACTTCCTGTTCGGGAGCTTCTCAGATATGAGTTTGAGGCATTATAGATACTCCTGCACTTGGCTTCTGGCGCTGTAGCTTAGTTGGTTAAAGCGCCTGTCTAGTAAACAGGAGATCCTGGGTTCGAATCCCAGCAGTGCCTCTCCGTGTGCTGTTCTGTTGCTGTGCATGTCAGACTGGTTTCAGTGGAGAAAGCAAAATCTTTGCTTTACGTCCAACCGTTAACAGCTCATGGGTTATCGTCACACAATGCGCAAGCTATCTGAGTAGCAAAGATTAGCGCCCAACTTGTCTATCCTTAGAGCAAGTGCTGTCAACATTTTGGTTTGGTCTTGC
This sequence comes from Clarias fuscus, assembly GCA_030347435.1. Lineage (NCBI taxonomy): Eukaryota > Metazoa > Chordata > Actinopteri > Siluriformes > Clariidae > Clarias > Clarias fuscus. The sequence goes on along the minus strand of CM059209.1, from coordinate 1,158,613 downwards.
ACTACACTGCGACTGCAATTCCTTTAGCCTTTAGCCATCTGTCTCTTAGGACGACGACTAGAGCAGATATTTTCTTGCGTTTGCATTGGTTTGGCTCCCAGTTTTGACATATAACTTGACCTGTGGTTGCGATTATTCACCTGTTCGGGACATTTGCAAGCATCAAATCAAGCGTATGAGGCGCATTCACAAAAACGCAACTGATAAATGCCTCTACCAAATCGGCATTCGTGTGGTAACCTGATGTCTCAGATTTGTAGGACGTTACAACACAAAAACAAGCAATGCACGTGTGGTGAGGAGATGCCTTATTCTATATGTTATCTAGAGCTTACTCTAATGTGCAAATGAATAGATCTCCATGCTACTGCGTAGTCTAAGCAGTGCCTACTGCAACAATCATCTGGTGGTGCGAGAGCTAGCCTTTTTCTGCCTTTCTTACAGCCAGAGATGAATAACCTTGCAAGCCAGTGGCAAATTCCATGGTGAAATCAAGGCATTCTGTCCATGCTGTTGACAGCAGCTGGGTTCAGCTCCTGCCATAGTTGTTTGCATTTAGTGGAATTTGATTGGAAGCAACAGAAAAGAATCTGGCTAATTAACTCAACAATGCAAGTCCTGCGACTTCCATGAATCTGGGGAAGGCTGAAATGAAATACCCCAGAAGCATCAATTGGTTGGCTCTGTGGCGCAATGGATAGTGCATTGGACTTCTAGGCTCAGCTGTGGAGCTATTCAAAGGTTGTGGGTTCGAGTCCCTCCAGAGTCGCTAGCTTGTGACTTTCTTTTCATCCATGCACCATGTCTGAGATGAAATCGCTTATCAGGAATCCCAGTTCAAGTTGCACTTCCCTACTGTATGTGCCATATTTGATTGAATGTTTTGTCAGCCCAATGAAAGAAACATCATTGTTTTTGACATGTTTCTGCTTATTTGTCCCAAATCAAGCCCTCGGGCTAAACCGCAGCTTCTACAAAAGATTATGACATTGAATCATGCTATCGTTGTGGTTCAAACAGCCAAAGCCCACAGAAGCAATCTGATGAATGCTTGCTTGCTTTCAGATGTGCGATTTTAATTTCTTTCTCCTGACTGTTGGCGTTATGCTTGTTTGGACTTTGGCTAGAGATCAGCCAGAAACTTAAGTTTGCTGCGGCTTGTGTGCCATTTACAGATCATGCAAGCCTGAAATCTCCCTCAACAGACACGGTCGTTGCCTGCAATCAACTTGGAAGAACCTGAGTTGAAACAACATGACTTGCAGCACTCTGGAACATGGTATAGTATTGTAGGATTTCATTCATGGTCCAATAAGACTGCACGCCAGTGGAGGCGAGCTCAGCATGGGAGTCAACTTCCTGTTTGGGAGCTTCTCAGATATGAGTTTGAGGCATTATAGATACTCCTGCACTTGGCTTCTGGCGCTGTGGCTTAGTTGGTTAAAGCGCCTGTCTAGTAAACAGGAGATCCTGGGTTCGAATCCCAGCAGTGCCTCTCTGTGTGCTGTTCTGTTGCTGTGCATGTCAGACTGGTTTCAGTGGAGAAAGCAAAATCTTTGCTTTACGTCCAACCGTTAACAGCTCATGGGTTATCGTCACACAATGCGCAAGCTATCTGAGTAGCAAAGATTAGCGCCCAACTTGTCTATCCTTAGCGCAAGTGCTGTCAACATTTTGGTTTGGTCTTGCACTACACTGCGACTGCAATTCCTTTAGCCTTTAGCCATCTGTCTCTTAGGACGACGACTAGAGCAGATATTTTCTTGCGTTTGCATTGGTTTGGCTCCCAGTTTTGACATATAACTTGACCTGTGTTTGCGATTATTCACCTGTTCGGGACATTTGCAAGCATCAAATCAAGCGTATGAGGCGCATTCACAAAAACGCAACTGATAAATGCCTCTACCAAATCGGCATTCGTGTGGTAACCTGATGTCTCAGATTTGTAGGACGTTACAACACAAAAACAAGCAATGCACGTGTGGTGAGGAGATGCCTTATTCTATATGTTATCTAGAGCTTACTCTAATGTGCAAATGAATAGATCTCCATGGTACTGTGTAGTCTAAGCAGTGCCTACTGCAACAATCATCTGGTGGTGCGAGAGCTAGCCTTTTTCTGCCTTTCTTACAGCCAGAGATGAATAACCTTGCAAGCCAGTGGCAAATTCCATGGTGAAATCAAGGCATTCTGTCCATGCTGTTGACAGCAGCTGGGTTCAGCTCCTGCCATAGTTGTTTGCATTTAGTGGAATTTGATTGGAAGCAACAGAAAAGAATCTGGCTAATTAACTCAACAATGCAAGTCCTGCGCCGTCCATGAATCTGGGGAAGGCTGAAATGAAATACCCCAGAAGCATCAATTGGTTGGCTCTGTGGCGCAATGGATAGCGCATTGGACTTCTAGGCTCAGCTGTGGAGCTATTCAAAGGTTGTGGGTTCGAGTCCCTCCAGAGTCGCTAGCTTGTGACTTTCTTTTCATCCATGCACCATGTCTGAGATGAAATCGCTTATCAGGAATCCCAGTTCAAGTTGCACTTCCCTACTGTATGTGCCATATTTGATTGAATGTTTTGTCAGCCCAATGAAAGAAACATCATTGTTTTTGACATGTTTCTGCTTATTTGTCCCAAATCAAGCCCTCGGGCTAAACCGCAGCTTCTACAAAAGATTATGACATTGAATCATGCTATCGTTGTGGTTCAAACAGCCAAAGCCCACAGAAGCAATCTGATGAATGCTTGCTTGCTTTCAGATGTGCGATTTTAATTTCTTTCTCCTGACTGTTGGCGTTATGCTTGTTTGGACTTTGGCTAGAGATCAGCCAGAAACTTAAGTTTGCTGCGGCTTGTGTGCCATTTACAGATCATGCAAGCCTGAAATCTCCTGCAACAGACACGGTCGTTGCCTGCAATCAACTTGGAAGAACCTGAGTTGAAACAACATGACTGGCAGCACTCTGGAACATGGTATAGTATTGTAGGATTTCATTCATGGTCCAATAAGACTGCACGCCAGTGGAGGCGAGCTCAGCATGGGAGTCAACTTCCTGTTCGGGAGCTTCTCAGATATGAGTTTGAGGCATTATAGATACTCCTGCACTTGACTTCTGGCGCTGTGGCTTAGTTGGTTAAAGCGCCTGTCTAGTAAACAGGAGATCCTGGGTTCGAATCCCAGCAGTGCCTCTCCGTGTGCTGTTCTGTTGCTGTGCATGTCAGACTGGTTTCAGTGGAGAAAGCAAAATCTTTGCTTTACGTCCAACCGTTAACAGCTCATGGGTTATCGTCACACAATGCGCAAGCTATCTGAGTAGCAAAGATTAGCGCCCAACTTGTCTATCCTTAGCGCAAGTGCTGTCAACATTTTGGTTTGGTCTTGCACTACACTGCGACTGCAATTCCTTTAGCCTTTAGCCATCTGTCTCTTAGGACGACGACTAGAGCAGATATTTTCTTGCGTTTGCATTGGTTTGGCTCCCAGTTTTGACATATAACTTGACCTGTGGTTGCGATTATTCACCTGTTCGGGACATTTGCAAGCATCAAATCAAGCGTATGAGGCGCATTCACAAAAACGCAACTGATAAATGCCTCTACCAAATCGGCATTCGTGTGGTAACCTGATGTCTCAGATTTGTAGGACGTTACAACACAAAAACAAGCAATGCACGTGTGGTGAGGAGATGCCTTATTCTATATGTTATCTAGAGCTTACTCTAATGTGCAAATGAATAGATCTCCATGCTACTGTGTAGTCTAAGCAGTGCCTACTGCAACAATCATCTGGTGGTGCGAGAGCTAGCCTTTTTCTGCCTTTCTTACAGCCAGAGATGAATAACCTTGCAAGCCAGTGGCAAATTCCATGGTGAAATCAAGGCATTCTGTCCATGCTGTTGACAGCAGCTGGGTTCAGCTCCTGCCATAGTTGTTTGCATTTAGTGGAATTTGATTGGAAGCAACAGAAAAGAATCTGGCTAATTAACTCAACAATGCAAGTCCTGCGCCTTCCATGAATCTGGGGAAGGCTGAAATGAAATACATTCATTGGCGCAATGGATAGCGCATTGGACTTCTAGGCTCAGCTGTGGAGCTATTCAAAGGTTGTGGGTTCGAGTCCCTCCAGAGTCGCTAGCTTGTGACTTTCTTTTCATCCATGCACCATGTCTGAGATGAAATCGCTTATCAGGAATCCCAGTTCAAGTTGCACTTCCCTACTGTATGTGCCATATTTGATTGAATGTTTTGTCAGCCCAATGAAAGAAACATCATTGTTTTTGACATGTTTCTGCTTATTTGTCCCAAATCAAGCCCTCGGGCTAAACCGCAGCTTCTACAAAAGATTATGACATTGAATCATGCTATCGTTGTGGTTCAAACAGCCAAAGCCCACAGAAGCAATCTGATGAATGCTTGCTTGCTTTCAGATGTGCGATTTTAATTTCTTTCTCCTGACTGTTGGCGTTATGCTTGTTTGGACTTTGGCTAGAGATCAGCCAGAAACTTAAGTTTGCTGCGGCTTGTGTGCCATTTACAGATCATGCAAGCCTGAAATCTCCTGCAACAGACACGGTCGTTGCCTGCAATCAACTTGGAAGAACCTGAGTTGAAACAACATGACTGGCAGCACTCTGGAACATGGTATAGTATTGTAGGATTTCATTCATGGTCCAATAAGACTGCACGCCAGTGGAGGCGAGCTCAGCATGGGAGTCAACTTCCTGTTCGGGAGCTTCTCAGATATGAGTTTGAGGCATTATAGATACTCCTACACTTGGCTTCTGGCGCTGTGGCTTAGTTGGTTAAAGCGCCTGTCTAGTAAACAGGAGATCCTGGGTTCGAATCAAATTCAAATTCAAATTTTATTTGTCACATACACAATCCTACACAGTACGATATGCAGTGAAATGCTTAGGCAACTGCCCTGACCTAAGAGAATAAAATAAAATTAAATAAAATATAAAATATAGAATATAAAATGTAAAATGTAAGAATATGAAAATATAAAATGTAAGTAAGTAAAAAATTGAAATTGCACAAGTGGAAATAAAAGTATTGAATATGCAGATATACAGTAAAGTGACATTTTAAATGATAAAGTGGCTTGTGTGCATATTTAAGTGACGTGTGCATACTACCCATGAGTGAGCAGGTGTGCAGTGAGGACAAGTGAGCAAATGTCCTGAATATCCAGAGTGTCCAGAGTGAGTGCAGAAGCATGTGTGGGTGTGCAAAATGGATCAGTACTGTGTGTTGTACTGATTAAGAGACCGTATCGCCTGCGGGAAGAAGCTCCTCCTCAGTCTCTCTGTATTGGCCTTCAGGGAGCGGAATCGCTTTCCTGACCTCAACAGAGAGAACAGTCCATTGCTGGGGTGACTGAGGTCCTTCATGATCTTCCTGGCCTTGGTCCAGCACCGCTTGCTGTAGATCGAGTGCAGGTCAGGGAGCTCGGTGTGGATGATGCGCTCAGCTGATCGCACCACCCTCTGAAGAGTTCGTCTGTCCTGCATGGTGCTGTTCCCGAACCAGGACGTGATGTTTCCCGTCAGGATGCTCTCTATGGTGCAGGAGTAGAAGTTCCTAAGCACCTTGGAGGGCAGTCTGAAGTCTCTCAGGCGTCTGAGGTGGTAGAGACGCTGTCGGGCCTTTTTCACCACGGTGTTGATGTGACAGGACCAAGACAGGTCCTGCGTGATGTGTACACCGAGGTAACGGAAGCTGTCCACTCTCTCCACTGGGCTCTTGTTGATGACGGGGGTCTGGTAGTTCCTCTTCTGCTTTGTGCTGAAGTCCACTATCAACTCCTTTGTCTTGCTGACGTTGAGAAGGAGGTTGTTCGTCTGACACCAGTTCTCCAGATTTCCAATCTCCTTCAGGTAGGCCGTCTCATCGTTGTCAGTGATCAGGCCGACCACGACGGTGTCATCAGCAAACTTGATGATGGTGGTGGAGTTGGTAGTGGCTACGCAGTCGTGAGTGTACAAAGAGTACAGTAGAGGGCTCAGAACACAACCCTGTGGGGCTCCAGTGCTGAGGGTGATGGAGGCTGAGACATGTCCACCCATCCTTACTGCCTGTGGTCTCCCCGTTAGGAAATTGGAGATCCACTGACATAAAGATGAGCTGAGTCCCAGGTGCTCCAGCTTGGTAGTGAGTGTAGAGGGAATTATGGTGTTAAATGCTGAGCTGTAGTCGATGAAAAGCATTTTCACATAATTCCCCCTTCTAGTGTCCAGATGAGTGAGAGCAGTATGGAGTAGATGAGCGATGGCGTCATCTGTAGAGCGGTTTGAACGGTACGCGAACTGTAGTGGATCCAGTGTGTCTGGTAGTGAAGAGATGATGAAGTCTCTGACCAGCCGTTCAAAGCACTTCATCACCACTGATGTGAGGGCTACAGGTCGATAGTCATTGAGGGAAGCAGGATGTGGTTTCTTCGGAACAGGAACAATGATGGACTCTTTGAAGCATGTGGGGATCACCGACTGAGATAAGGAGAGGTTGAATATCTCTGTGAACACTGGTGCTAGCTGGTCTGCGCAGGCTCTGAGGACTCTACCTGAGATGCCGTCTGGTCCTGCTGCTTTCCTGGTGTTCACTCTCCTGAAGGCTCTCCTCACGTCATGCTCGGAGATGATAAACGCGTTTCCGGTGCTGGCAATGACTTCCTGTCTGCAGCCATTAGCAGCGCTAGCATTAGCAACACTAACGTCTTTAGCTGCAGCCTCGAAGCGAGCATAAAAGGTGTTCAGCTCGTCTGCCAGAGTCATGTCCGCGTTTGTCATACCGGATGTTGGAGCTTTATAGTCCGTTATTGTTCTTAGTCCCTGCCACAGGCTCCTAGAGTCACTCTGTTGGAGTTGTGACTCTAGCTTCCTCCCGTAGCGCTGCTTCGCTTCCTTCACCGCCTTCCGGACGTTATATGCCGCAGCCTTGTACATGTCCATGTTCCCCGAAGCAAGTCCCGCATTGTAGGCAGCAGCGCGAGATCTCAGAGCGTCGCGGATGGTTTTATCCACCCACGGCTTCTGATTGGGAAACGTTCTGATGGTCGTTTTCTGTACGGTATCATCCGCTAGTTTCCCGATGAATCCCACAACCGCTTCCGTAAACACGCTGACGTCATCGGAGCTGTTTCGGAACATGTCCCAGTCTGCGTCATCGAGTGCGTCTTGAAGCGCGGCCACCGATTGGTCCGTCCAGCGCGCGACCTCCCTCTGAACCGGAAGTTCCTGTTTAAGCCTTTGTTTATATTTTGGCATGAGGAAGATGGCGGCGTGGTCAGATTTCCCAAACGGTGGACAAGATTGTGCCTTGTAGCCGTCCTTAACTGATGTGTAACAGTGATCCAGTGTCCTTTCGCCCCTGGTCGGGCAGGTGATGTGCTGATGGAAGTTTGACGCTGCACGTTTGAGGTTGGCACTGTTAAAGTCCCCCGCCACAATAAGCGCAGCGTCCCGGTGTTGTGTCTGGTGCTGTGTGAGTGCCTCATGGAGCTCGCATAAGGCAGTGTCCGTGTCCGCTTGTGGCGGAATATAAACGGCGCTGATTATGACCGATGTGAACTCCCGAGGAAGATAAAAAGGACGACATTTGATAGTCAATAGTTCCAGGTTGGGTGTGCAGGAGCGTGCGAGAGGAACAACGCTCGCGCTGTTGCACCAGCTGCTGTTCACCATTAAACACACGCCGCCTCCCCTTGTCTTCCCCGAGTCCCGTGTCCTGTCCATGCGGTGAACCGAGAAGAACTCGGCCGGCTGGATGGCGTGGTCCGGCACCGCTGGGTTCAGCCATGTCTCGGTGAAGCAGAGAAGATTGCAGTCCCGAATGTCTCTCTGGAACTTTATCCTGGCCCTGAGGTCATCGAGCTTGTTCTCCAGTGACTGGACATTGGCGAGCAGGATGCTAGGCAGAGGTGTGCGGTGTGCACGGGCTCTCAGCCTGTTCCTGACGCCGGCTCGTTTTCCTCGGGGCCGCCGCTTCGCGTCGCGTCCTTTGTTTACCCTCAGGATCTCACTCGGCCAGCTCGGATCCGGAGTTAAAAACGTCGAATTGTGAGTACATTGTAAACCAATAGAAATAAGAGTATCTCTATCGTACTTAATGCACTCAATGATGGTGAATTAGCCGGATTAAAGTTATTGAAAGTTAACTTAAAAAACGAAAACAAGGAAAAATAGGTCGGAGAAGTCGCGACGGCAGCCGACCCCACCGGCGCCATCTTGAGATAGTATCCCAGCAGTGCCTCTCCGTGTGCTGTTCTGTTGCTGTGCATGTCAGACTGGTTTCAGTGGAGAAAGCAAAATCTTTGCTTTACGTCCAACCGTTAACAGCTCATGGGTTATCGTCACACAATGCGCAAGCTATCTGAGTAGCAAAGATTAGCGCCCAACTTGTCTATCCTTAGCGCAAGTGCTGTCAACATTTTGGTTTGGTCTTGCACTACACTGCGACTGCAATTCCTTTAGCCTTTAGCCATCTGTCTCTTAGGACGACGACTAGAGCAGATATTTTCTTGCGTTTGCATTGGTTTGGCTCCCAGTTTTGACATATAACTTGACCTGTGGTTGCGATTATTCACCTGTTCGGGACATTTGCAAGCATCAAATCAAGCGTATGAGGCGCATTCACAAAAACGCAACTGATAAATGCCTCTACCAAATCGGCATTCGTGTGGTAACCTGATGTCTCAGATTTGTAGGACGTTACACCACAAAAACAAGCAATGCACGTGTGGTGAGGAGATGCCTTATTCTATATGTTATCTAGAGCTTACTCTAATGTGCAAATGAATAGATCTCCATGCTACTGTGTAGTCTAAGCAGTGCCTACTGCAACAATCATCTGGTGGTGCGAGAGCTAGCCTTTTTCTGCCTTTCTTACAGCCAGAGATGAATAACCTTGCAAGCCAGTGGCAAATTCCATGTTGAAATCAAGGCATTCTGTCCATGCTGTTGACAGCAGCTGGGTTCAGCTCCTGCCATAGTTGTTTGCATTTAGTGGAATTTGATTGGAAGCAACAGAAAAGAATCTGGCTAATTAACTCAACAATGCAAGTCCTGCGCCTTCCATGAATCTGGGGAAGGCTGAAATGAAATACCCCAGAAGCATCAATTGGTTGGCTCTGTGGCGCAATGGATAGCGCATTGGACTTCTAGGCTCAGCTGTGGAGCTATTCAAAGGTTTTGGGTTCGAGTCCCTCCAGAGTCGCTAGCTTGTGACTTTCTTTTCATCCATGCACCATGTCTGAGATGAAATCGCTTATCAGGAATCCCAGTTCAAGTTGCACTTCCGTACTGTATGTTCCATATTTGATTGAATGTTTTGTCAGCCCAGTGAAAGAAATATCATTGTTTTTGACATGTTTCTGCTTATTTGTCCCAAATCAAGCCCTCGGGCTAAACCGCAGCTTCTACAAAAGATTATGACATTGAATCATGCTATCGTTGTGGTTCAAACAGCCAAAGCCCACAGAAGCAATCTGATGAATGCTTGCTTGCTTTCAGATGTGCGATTTTAATTTCTTTCTCCTGACTGTTGGCGTTATGCTTGTTTGGACTTTGGCTAAAGATCAGCCAGAAACTTAAGTTTGCTGCGGCTTGTGTGCCATTTACAGATCATGCAAGCCTGAAATCTCCTGCAACAGACACGGTCGTTGCCTGCAATCAACTTGGAAGAACCTGAGTTGAAACAACATGACTGGCAGCACTGTGGAACATGGTATAGTATTGTAGGATTTCATTCATGGTCCAATAAGACTGCACGCCAGTGGAGGCGAGCTCAGCATGGGAGTCAACTTCCTGTTCGGGAGCTTCTCAGATATGAGTTTGAGGCATTATAGATACTCCTGCACTTGGCTTCTGGCGCTATGGCTTAGTTGGTTAAAGCGCCTGTCTAGTAAACAGGAGATCCTGGGTTCTAATCCCAGCAGTGCCTCTCCGTGTGCTGTTCTGTTGCTGTGCATGTCAGACTGGTTTCAGTGGAGAAAGCAAAATCTTTGCTTTACGTCCAACCGTTAACAGCTCATGGGTTATCGTCACACAATGCGCAAGCTATCTGAGTAGCAAAGATTAGCGCCCAACTTGTCTATCCTTAGCGCAAGTGCTGTCAACATTTTGGTTTGGTCTTGCACTACACTGCGACTGCAATTCCTTTAGCCTTTAGCCATCTGTCTCTTAGGACGACGACTAGAGCAGATATTTTCTTGCGTTTGCATTGGTTTGGCTCCCAGTTTTGACATATAACTTGACCTGTGGTTGCGATTATTCACCTGTTCGGGACATTTGCAAGCATCAAATCAAGCGTATGAGGCGCATTCACAAAAACGCAACTGATAAATGCCTCTACCAAATCGGCATTCGTGTGGTAACCTGATGTCTCAGATTTGTAGGACGTTACACCACAAAAACAAGCAATGCACGTGTGGTGAGGAGATGCCTTATTCTATATGTTATCTAGAGCTTACTCTAATGTGCAAATGAATAGATCTCCATGCTACTGTGTAGTCTAAGCAGTGCCTACTGCAACAATCATCTGGTGGTGCGAGAGCTAGCCTTTTTCTGCCTTTCTTACAGCCAGAGATGAATAACCTTGCAAGCCAGTGGCAAATTCCATGGTGAAATCAAGGCATTCTGTCCATGCTGTTGACAGCAGCTGGGTTCAGCTCCTGCCATAGTTGTTTGCATTTAGTGGAATTTGATTGGAAGCAACAGAAAAGAATCTGGCTAATTAACTCAACAATGCAAGTCCTGCGCCTTCCATGAATCTGGGGAAGGCTGAAATGAAATACCCCAGAAGCATCAATTGGTTGGCTCTGTGGCGCAATGGATAGCGCATTGGACTTCTAGGCTCAGCTGTGGAGCTATTCAAAGGTTGTGGGTTCGAGTCCCTCCAGAGTCGCTAGCTTGTGACTTTCTTTTCATCCATGCACCATGTCTGAGATGAAATCGCTTATCAGGAATCCCAGTTCAAGTTGCACTTCCCTACTGTATGTGCCATATTTGATTGAATGTTTTGTCAGCCCAATGAAAGAAACATCATTGTTTTTGACATGTTTCTGCTTATTTGTCCCAAATCAAGCCCTCGGGCTAAACCGCAGCTTCTACAAAAGATTATGACATTGAATCATGCTATCGTTGTGGTTCAAACAGCCAAAGCCCACAGAAGCAATCTGATGAATGCTTGCTTGCTTTCAGATGTGCGATTTTAATTTCTTTCTCCTGACTGTTGGCGTTATGCTTGTTTGGACTTTGGCTAGAGATCAGCCAGAAACTTAAGTTTGCTGCGGCTTGTGTGCCATTTACAGATCATGCAAGCATGATCTGTATAAACAGGAGATCCTGGGTTCGAATCCCAGCAGTGCCTCTCCGTGTGCTGTTCTGTTGCTGTGCATGTCAGACTGGTTTCAGTGGAGAAAGCAAAATCTTTGCTTTACGTCCAACCGTTAACAGCTCATGGGTTATCGTCACACAATGCACAAGCTATCTGAGTAGCAAAGATTAGCGCCCAACTTGTCTATCCTTAGCGCAAGTGCTGTCAACATTTTGGTTTGGTCTTGCACTACACTGCGACTGCAATTCCTTTAGCCTTTAGCCATCTGTCTCTTAGGACGACGACTAGAGCAGATATTTTCTTGCGTTTGCATTGGTTTGGCTCCCAGTTTTGACATATAACTTGACCTGTGGTTGCGATTATTCACCTGTTCTGGACATTTGCAAGCATCAAATCAAGCGTATGAGGCGCATTCACAAAAACGCAACTGATAAATGCCTCTACCAAATCGGCATTCGTGTGGTAACCTGATGTCTCAGATTTGTAGGACGTTACACCACAAAAACAAGCAATGCACGTGTGGTGAGGAGATGCCTTATTCTATATGTTATCTAGAGCTTACTCTAATGTGCAAATGAATAGATCTCCATGCTACTGTGTAGTCTAAGCAGTGCCTACTGCAACAATCATCTGGTGGTGTGAGAGCTAGCCTTTTTCTGCCTTTCTTACAGCCAGAGATGAATAACCTTGCAAGCCAGTGGCAAATTCCATGGTGAAATCAAGGCATTCTGTCCATGCTGTTGACAGCATCTGGGTTCAGCTCCTGCCATAGTTGTTTGCATTTAGTGGAATTTGATTTGAAGCAACAGAAAAGAATCTGGCTAATTAACTCAACAATGCAAGTCCTGCGCCTTCCATGAATCTGGGGAAGGCTGAAATGAAATACCCCAGAAGCATCAATTGGTTGGCTCTGTGGCGCAATGGATAGCGCATTGGACTTCTAGGCTCAGCTGTGGAGCTATTCAAAGGTTGTGGGTTCGAGTCCCTCCAGAGTCGCTAGCTTGTGACTTTCTTTTCATCCATGCACCATGTCTGAGATGAAATCGCTTATCAGGAATCCCAGTCCAAGTTGCACTTCCCTACTGTATGTGCCATATTTGATTGAATGTTTTGTCAGCCCAATGAAAGAAATATCATTGTTTTTGACATGTTTCTGCTTATTTGTCCCAAATCAAGCCCTCGGGCTAAACCGCAGCTTCTACTAAAGATTATGACATTGAATCATGCTATCGTTGTGGTTCAAACAGCCAAAGCCCACAGAAGCAATCTGATGAATGCTTGCTTTCAGATGTGCGATTTTAATTTCTTTCTCCTGACTGGTGGCGTTATGCTTGTTTGGACTTTGGCTAGAGATCAGCCAGAAACTTAAGTTTGCTGCGGCTTGTGTGCCATTTACAGATCATGCAAGCCTGAAATCTTCTGCAACAGACACGGTCGTTGCCTGCAATCAACTTGGAAGAACCTGAGTTGAAACAACATGACTGGCAGCACTCTGGAACATGGTATAGTATTGTAGGATTTCATTCATGGTCCAATAAGACTGCACGCCAGTGGAGGCGAGCTCAGGATGGGAGTCAACTTCCTGTTCGGGAGCTTCTCAGATATGAATTTGAGGCATTATAGATACTCCTGCACTTGGCTTCTGGCGCTGTGGCTTAGTTGGTTAAAGCGCCTGTCTAGTAAACAGGAGATCCTGGGTTCGAATCCCAGCAGTGCCTCTCCATGTGCTGTTCTGTTGCTGTGCATGTCAGACTGGTTTCAGTGGAGAAAGCAAAATCTTTGCTTTATGTCCAACCGTTAACAGCTCATGGGTTATCGTCACACAATGCGCAAGCTATCTGAGTAGCAAAGATTAGCGCCCAACTTGTCTATCCTTAGCGCAAGTGCTGTCAACATTTTGGTTTGGTCTTGCACTACACTGCGACTGCAATTCCTTTAGCCTTTAGCCATCTGTCTCTTAGGACGACGACTAGAGCAGATATTTTCTTGCGTTTGCATTGGTTTGGCTCCCAGTTTTGACATATAACTTGACCTGTGGTTGCGATTATTCACCTGTTCGGGACATTTGCAAGCATCAAATCAAGCGTATGAGGCGCATTCACAAAAACGCAACTGATAAATGCCTCTACCAAATCGGCATTCGTGTGGTAACCTGATGTTTCAGATTTGTAGGACGTTACACCACAAAAACAAGCAATGCACGTGTGGTGAGGAGATGCCTTATTCTATATGTTATCTAGAGCTTACTCTAATGTGCAAATGAATAGATCTCCATGCTACTGTGTAGTCTAAGCAGTGCCTACTGCAACAATCATCTGGTGGTGCGAGAGCTAGCCTTTTTCTGCCTTTCTTACAGCCAGAGATGAATAACCTTGCAAGCCAGTGGCAAATTCCATGGTGAAATCAAGGCATTCTGTCCATGCTGTTGACAGCAGCTGGGTTCAGCTCCTGCCATAGTTGTTTGCATTTAGTGGAATTTGATTGGAAGCAACAGAAAAGAATCTGGCTAATTAACTCAACAATGCAAGTCCTGCGCCTTCCATGAATCTGGGGAAGGCTGAAATGAAATACATTCATTGGCGCAATGGATAGCGCATTGGACTTCTAGGCTCAGCTGTGGAGCTATTCAAAGGTTGTGGGTTCGAGTCCCTCCAGAGTCGCTAGCTTGTGACTTTCTTTTCATCCATGCACCATGTCTGAGATGAAATCGCTTATCAGGAATCCCAGTTCAAGTTGCACTTCCCTACTGTATGTGCCATATTTGATTGAATGTTTTGTCAGCCCAATGAAAGAAACATCATTGGTTTTGACATGTTTCTGCTTATTTGTCCCAAATCAAGCCCTCGGGCTAAACCGCAGCTTCTACAAAAGATTATGACATTGAATCATGCTATCGTTGTGGTTCAAACAGCCAAAGCCCACAGAAGCAATCTGATGAATGCTTGCTTGCTTTCAGATGTGCGATTTTAATTTCTTTCTCCTGACTGTTGGCGTTATGCTTGTTTGGACTTTGGCTAGAGATCAGCCAGAAACTTAAGTTTGCTGCGGCTTGTGTGCCATTTACAGATCATGCAAGCCTGAAATCTCCTGCAACAGACACGGTCGTTGCCTGCAATCAACTTGGAAGAACCTGAGTTGAAACAACATGACTGGCAGCACTCTGGAACATGGTATAGTATTGTAGGATTTCATTCATGGTCCAATAAGACTGCACGCCAGTGGAGGCGAGCTCAGCATGGGAGTCAACTTCCTGTTCGGGAGCTTCTCAGATATGAGTTTGAGGCATTATAGATACTCCTACACTTGGCTTCTGGCGCTGTGGCTTAGTTGGTTAAAGCGCCTGTCTAGTAAACAGGAGATCCTGGGTTCGAATCCCAGCAGTGCCTCTCCGTGTGCTGTTCTGTTGCTGTGCATGTCAGACTGGTTTCAGTGGAGAAAGCAAAATCTTTGCTTTACGTCCAACCGTTAACAGCTCATGGGTTATCGTCACACAATGCGCAAGCTATCTGAGTAGCAAAGATTAGCGCCCAACTTGTCTATCCTTAGCGCAAGTGCTGTCAACATTTTGGTTTGGTCTTGCACTACACTGCGACTGCAATTCCTTTAGCCTTTAGCCATCTGTCTCTTAGGACGACGACTAGAGCAGATATTTTCTTGCGTTTGCATTGGTTTGGCTCCCAGTTTTGACATATAACTTGACCTGTGGTTGCGATTATTCACCTGTTCGGGACATTTGCAAGCATCAAATCAAGCGTATGAGGCGCATTCACAAAAACGCAACTGATAAATGCCTCTACCAAATCGGCATTCGTGTGGTAACCTGATGTCTCAGATTTGTAGGACGTTACACCACAAAAACAAGCAATGCACGTGTGGTGAGGAGATGCCTTATTCTATATGTTATCTAGAGCTTACTCTAATGTGCAAATGAATAGATCTCCATGCTACTGTGTAGTCTAAGCAGTGCCTACTGCAACAATCATCTGGTGGTGCGAGAGCTAGCCTTTTTCTGCCTTTCTTACAGCCAGAGATGAATAACCTTGCAAGCCAGTGGCAAATTCCATGTTGAAATCAAGGCATTCTGTCCATGCTGTTGACAGCAGCTGGGTTCAGCTCCTGCCATAGTTGTTTGCATTTAGTGGAATTTGATTGGAAGCAACAGAAAAGAATCTGGCTAATTAACTCAACAATGCAAGTCCTGCGCCTTCCATGAATCTGGGGAAGGCTGAAATGAAATACCCCAGAAGCATCAATTGGTTGGCTCTGTGGCGCAATGGATAGCGCATTGGACTTCTAGGCTCAGCTGTGGAGCTATTCAAAGGTTTTGGGTTCGAGTCCCTCCAGAGTCGCTAGCTTGTGACTTTCTTTTCATCCATGCACCATGTCTGAGATGAAATCGCTTATCAGGAATCCCAGTTCAAGTTGCACTTCCGTACTGTATGTTCCATATTTGATTGAATGTTTTGTCAGCCCAGTGAAAGAAATATCATTGTTTTTGACATGTTTCTGCTTATTTGTCCCAAATCAAGCCCTCGGGCTAAACCGCAGCTTCTACAAAAGATTATGACATTGAATCATGCTATCGTTGTGGTTCAAACAGCCAAAGCCCACAGAAGCAATCTGATGAATGCTTGCTTGCTTTCAGATGTGCGATTTTAATTTCTTTCTCCTGACTGTTGGCGTTATGCTTGTTTGGACTTTGGCTAAAGATCAGCCAGAAACTTAAGTTTGCTGCGGCTTGTGTGCCATTTACAGATCATGCAAGCCTGAAATCTCCTGCAACAGACACGGTCGTTGCCTGCAATCAACTTGGAAGAACCTGAGTTGAAACAACATGACTGGCAGCACTGTGGAACATGGTATAGTATTGTAGGATTTCATTCATGGTCCAATAAGACTGCACGCCAGTGGAGGCGAGCTCAGCATGGGAGTCAACTTCCTGTTCGGGAGCTTCTCAGATATGAGTTTGAGGCATTATAGATACTCCTGCACTTGGCTTCTGGCGCTATGGCTTAGTTGGTTAAAGCGCCTGTCTAGTAAACAGGAGATCCTGGGTTCTAATCCCAGCAGTGCCTCTCCGTGTGCTGTTCTGTTGCTGTGCATGTCAGACTGGTTTCAGTGGAGAAAGCAAAATCTTTGCTTTACGTCCAACCGTTAACAGCTCATGGGTTATCGTCACACAATGCGCAAGCTATCTGAGTAGCAAAGATTAGCGCCCAACTTGTCTATCCTTAGCGCAAGTGCTGTCAACATTTTGGTTTGGTCTTGCACTACACTGCGACTGCAATTCCTTTAGCCTTTAGCCATCTGTCTCTTAGGACGACGACTAGAGCAGATATTTTCTTGCGTTTGCATTGGTTTGGCTCCCAGTTTTGACATATAACTTGACCTGTGGTTGCGATTATTCACCTGTTCGGGACATTTGCAAGCATCAAATCAAGCGTATGAGGCGCATTCACAAAAACGCAACTGATAAATGCCTCTACCAAATCGGCATTCGTGTGGTAACCTGATGTCTCAGATTTGTAGGACGTTACACCACAAAAACAAGCAATGCACGTGTGGTGAGGAGATGCCTTATTCTATATGTTATCTAGAGCTTACTCTAATGTGCAAATGAATAGATCTCCATGCTACTGTGTAGTCTAAGCAGTGCCTACTGCAACAATCATCTGGTGGTGCGAGAGCTAGCCTTTTTCTGCCTTTCTTACAGCCAGAGATGAATAACCTTGCAAGCCAGTGGCAAATTCCATGGTGAAATCAAGGCATTCTGTCCATGCTGTTGACAGCAGCTGGGTTCAGCTCCTGCCATAGTTGTTTGCATTTAGTGGAATTTGATTGGAAGCAACAGAAAAGAATCTGGCTAATTAACTCAACAATGCAAGTCCTGCGCCTTCCATGAATCTGGGGAAGGCTGAAATGAAATACCCCAGAAGCATCAATTGGTTGGCTCTGTGGCGCAATGGATAGCGCATTGGACTTCTAGGCTCAGCTGTGGAGCTATTCAAAGGTTGTGGGTTCGAGTCCCTCCAGAGTCGCTAGCTTGTGACTTTCTTTTCATCCATGCACCATGTCTGAGATGAAATCGCTTATCAGGAATCCCAGTTCAAGTTGCACTTCCCTACTGTATGTGCCATATTTGATTGAATGTTTTGTCAGCCCAATGAAAGAAACATCATTGTTTTTGACATGTTTCTGCTTATTTGTCCCAAATCAAGCCCTCGGGCTAAACCGCAGCTTCTACAAAAGATTATGACATTGAATCATGCTATCGTTGTGGTTCAAACAGCCAAAGCCCACAGAAGCAATCTGATGAATGCTTGCTTGCTTTCAGATGTGCGATTTTAATTTCTTTCTCCTGACTGTTGGCGTTATGCTTGTTTGGACTTTGGCTAGAGATCAGCCAGAAACTTAAGTTTGCTGCGGCTTGTGTGCCATTTACAGATCATGCAAGCATGATCTGTATAAACAGGAGATCCTGGGTTCGAATCCCAGCAGTGCCTCTCCGTGTGCTGTTCTGTTGCTGTGCATGTCAGACTGGTTTCAGTGGAGAAAGCAAAATCTTTGCTTTACGTCCAACCGTTAACAGCTCATGGGTTATCGTCACACAATGCACAAGCTATCTGAGTAGCAAAGATTAGCGCCCAACTTGTCTATCCTTAGCGCAAGTGCTGTCAACATTTTGGTTTGGTCTTGCACTACACTGCGACTGCAATTCCTTTAGCCTTTAGCCATCTGTCTCTTAGGACGACGACTAGAGCAGATATTTTCTTGCGTTTGCATTGGTTTGGCTCCCAGTTTTGACATATAACTTGACCTGTGGTTGCGATTATTCACCTGTTCGGGACATTTGCAAGCATCAAATCAAGCGTATGAGGCGCATTCACAAAAACGCAACTGATAAATGCCTCTACCAAATCGGCATTCGTGTGGTAACCTGATGTCTCAGATTTGTAGGACGTTACACCACAAAAACAAGCAATGCACGTGTGGTGAGGAGATGCCTTATTCTATATGTTATCTAGAGCTTACTCTAATGTGCAAATGAATAGATCTCCATGCTACTGTGTAGTCTAAGCAGTGCCTACTGCAACAATCATCTGGTGGTGTGAGAGCTAGCCTTTTTCTGCCTTTCTTACAGCCAGAGATGAATAACCTTGCAAGCCAGTGGCAAATTCCATGGTGAAATCAAGGCATTCTGTCCATGCTGTTGACAGCATCTGGGTTCAGCTCCTGCCATAGTTGTTTGCATTTAGTGGAATTTGATTTGAAGCAACAGAAAAGAATCTGGCTAATTAACTCAACAATGCAAGTCCTGCGCCTTCCATGAATCTGGGGAAGGCTGAAATGAAATACCCCAGAAGCATCAATTGGTTGGCTCTGTGGCGCAATGGATAGCGCATTGGACTTCTAGGCTCAGCTGTGGAGCTATTCAAAGGTTGTGGGTTCGAGTCCCTCCAGAGTCACTAGCTTGTGACTTTCTTTTCATCCATGCACCATGTCTGAGATGAAATCGCTTATCAGGAATCCCAGTTCAAGTTGCACTTCCCTACTGTATGTGCCATATTTGATTGAATGTTTTGTCAGCCCAATGAAAGAAACATCATTGTTTTTGACATGTTTCTGCTTATTTGTCCCAAATCAAGCCCTCGGGCTAAACCGCAGCTTCTACAAAAGATTATGACATTGAATCATGCTATCGTTGTGGTTCAAACAGCCAAAGCCCACAGAAGCAATCTGATGAATGCTTGCTTGCTTTCAGATGTGCGATTTTAATTTCTTTCTCCTGACTGTTGGCGTTATGCTTGTTTGGACTTTGGCTAGAGATCAGCCAGAAACTTAAGTTTGCTGCGGCTTGTGTGCCATTTACAGATCATGCAAGCCTGAAATCTCCTGCAACAGACACGGTCGTTGCCTGCAATCAACTTGGAAGAACCTGAGTTGAAACAACATGACTGGCAGCACTCTGGAACATGGTATAGTATTGTAGGATTTCATTCATGGTCCAATAAGACTGCACGCCAGTGGAGGCGAGCTCAGCATGGGAGTCAACTTCCTGTTCGGGAGCTTCTCAGATATGAGTTTGAGGCATTATAGATACTCCTACACTTGGCTTCTGGCGCTGTGGCTTAGTTGGTTAAAGCGCCTGTCTAGTAAACAGGAGATCCTGGGTTCGAATCCCAGCAGTGCCTCTCCGTGTGCTGTTCTGTTGCTGTGCATGTCAGACTGGTTTCAGTGGAGAAAGCAAAATCTTTGCTTTACGTCCAACCGTTAACAGCTCATGGGTTATCGTCACACAATGCGCAAGCTATCTGAGTAGCAAAGATTAGCGCCCAACTTGTCTATCCTTAGCGCAAGTGCTGTCAACATTTTGGTTTGGTCTTGCACTACACTGCGACTGCAATTCCTTTAGCCTTTAGCCATCTGTCTCTTAGGACGACGACTAGAGCAGATATTTTCTTGCGTTTGCATTGGTTTGGCTCCCAGTTTTGACATATAACTTGACCTGTGGTTGCGATTATTCACCTGTTCGGGACATTTGCAAGCATCAAATCAAGCGTATGAGGCGCATTCACAAAAACGCAACTGATAAATGCCTCTACCAAATCGGCATTCGTGTGGTAACCTGATGTCTCAGATTTGTAGGACGTTACACCACAAAAACAAGCAATGCACGTGTGGTGAGGAGATGCCTTATTCTATATGTTATCTAGAGCTTACTCTAATGTGCAAATGAATAGATCTCCATGCTACTGTGTAGTCTAAGCAGTGCCTACTGCAACAATCATCTGGTGGTGCGAGAGCTAGCCTTTTTCTGCCTTTCTTACAGCCAGAGATGAATAACCTTGCAAGCCAGTGGCAAATTCCATGTTGAAATCAAGGCATTCTGTCCATGCTGTTGACAGCAGCTGGGTTCAGCTCCTGCCATAGTTGTTTGCATTTAGTGGAATTTGATTGGAAGCAACAGAAAAGAATCTGGCTAATTAACTCAACAATGCAAGTCCTGCGCCTTCCATGAATCTGGGGAAGGCTGAAATGAAATACCCCAGAAGCATCAATTGGTTGGCTCTGTGGCGCAATGGATAGCGCATTGGACTTCTAGGCTCAGCTGTGGAGCTATTCAAAGGTTTTGGGTTCGAGTCCCTCCAGAGTCGCTAGCTTGTGACTTTCTTTTCATCCATGCACCATGTCTGAGATGAAATCGCTTATCAGGAATCCCAGTTCAAGTTGCACTTCCGTACTGTATGTTCCATATTTGATTGAATGTTTTGTCAGCCCAGTGAAAGAAATATCATTGTTTTTGACATGTTTCTGCTTATTTGTCCCAAATCAAGCCCTCGGGCTAAACCGCAGCTTCTACAAAAGATTATGACATTGAATCATGCTATCGTTGTGGTTCAAACAGCCAAAGCCCACAGAAGCAATCTGATGAATGCTTGCTTGCTTTCAGATGTGCGATTTTAATTTCTTTCTCCTGACTGTTGGCGTTATGCTTGTTTGGACTTTGGCTAAAGATCAGCCAGAAACTTAAGTTTGCTGCGGCTTGTGTGCCATTTACAGATCATGCAAGCCTGAAATCTCCTGCAACAGACACGGTCGTTGCCTGCAATCAACTTGGAAGAACCTGAGTTGAAACAACATGACTGGCAGCACTGTGGAACATGGTATAGTATTGTAGGATTTCATTCATGGTCCAATAAGACTGCACGCCAGTGGAGGCGAGCTCAGCATGGGAGTCAACTTCCTGTTCGGGAGCTTCTCAGATATGAGTTTGAGGCATTATAGATACTCCTGCACTTGGCTTCTGGCGCTATGGCTTAGTTGGTTAAAGCGCCTGTCTAGTAAACAGGAGATCCTGGGTTCTAATCCCAGCAGTGCCTCTCCGTGTGCTGTTCTGTTGCTGTGCATGTCAGACTGGTTTCAGTGGAGAAAGCAAAATCTTTGCTTTACGTCCAACCGTTAACAGCTCATGGGTTATCGTCACACAATGCGCAAGCTATCTGAGTAGCAAAGATTAGCGCCCAACTTGTCTATCCTTAGCGCAAGTGCTGTCAACATTTTGGTTTGGTCTTGCACTACACTGCGACTGCAATTCCTTTAGCCTTTAGCCATCTGTCTCTTAGGACGACGACTAGAGCAGATATTTTCTTGCGTTTGCATTGGTTTGGCTCCCAGTTTTGACATATAACTTGACCTGTGGTTGCGATTATTCACCTGTTCGGGACATTTGCAAGCATCAAATCAAGCGTATGAGGCGCATTCACAAAAACGCAACTGATAAATGCCTCTACCAAATCGGCATTCGTGTGGTAACCTGATGTCTCAGATTTGTAGGACGTTACACCACAAAAACAAGCAACGCACGTGTGGTGAGGAGATGCCTTATTCTATATGTTATCTAGAGCTTACTCTAATGTGCAAATGAATAGATCTCCATGCTACTGTGTAGTCTAAGCAGTGCCTACTGCAACAATCATCTGGTGGTGCGAGAGCTAGCCTTTTTCTGCCTTTCTTACAGCCAGAGATGAATAACCTTGCAAGCCAGTGGCAAATTCCATGGTGAAATCAAGGCATTCTGTCCATGCTGTTGACAGCAGCTGGGTTCAGCTCCTGCCATAGTTGTTTGCATTTAGTGGAATTTGATTGGAAGCAACAGAAAAGAATCTGGCTAATTAACTCAACAATGCAAGTCCTGCGCCTTCCATGAATCTGGGGAAGGCTGAAATGAAATACCCCAGAAGCATCAATTGGTTGGCTCTGTGGCGCAATGGATAGCGCATTGGACTTCTAGGCTCAGCTGTGGAGCTATTCAAAGGTTGTGGGTTCGAGTCCCTCCAGAGTCGCTAGCTTGTGACTTTCTTTTCATCCATGCACCATGTCTGAGATGAAATCGCTTATCAGGAATCCCAGTTCAAGTTGCACTTCCCTACTGTATGTGCCATATTTGATTGAATGTTTTGTCAGCCCAATGAAAGAAACATCATTGTTTTTGACATGTTTCTGCTTATTTGTCCCAAATCAAGCCCTCGGGCTAAACCGCAGCTTCTACAAAAGATTATGACATTGAATCATGCTATCGTTGTGGTTCAAACAGCCAAAGCCCACAGAAGCAATCTGATGAATGCTTGCTTGCTTTCAGATGTGCGATTTTAATTTCTTTCTCCTGACTGTTGGCGTTATGCTTGTTTGGACTTTGGCTAGAGATCAGCCAGAAACTTAAGTTTGCTGCGGCTTGTGTGCCATTTACAGATCATGCAAGCATGATCTGTATAAACAGGAGATCCTGGGTTCGAATCCCAGCAGTGCCTCTCCGTGTGCTGTTCTGTTGCTGTGCATGTCAGACTGGTTTCAGTGGAGAAAGCAAAATCTTTGCTTTACGTCCAACCGTTAACAGCTCATGGGTTATCGTCACACAATGCACAAGCTATCTGAGTAGCAAAGATTAGCGCCCAACTTGTCTATCCTTAGCGCAAGTGCTGTCAACATTTTGGTTTGGTCTTGCACTACACTGCGACTGCAATTCCTTTAGCCTTTAGCCATCTGTCTCTTAGGACGACGACTAGAGCAGATATTTTCTTGCGTTTGCATTGGTTTGGCTCCCAGTTTTGACATATAACTTGACCTGTGG
The DNA here is from genome assembly GCA_030347435.1 of Clarias fuscus. NCBI lineage: Eukaryota > Metazoa > Chordata > Actinopteri > Siluriformes > Clariidae > Clarias > Clarias fuscus. The sequence continues at coordinate 1,135,655 of CM059209.1, read as the reverse complement.
TTGCGATTATTCACCTGTTCTGGACATTTGCAAGCATCAAATCAAGCGTATGAGGCGCATTCACAAAAACGCAACTGATAAATGCCTCTACCAAATCGGCATTCGTGTGGTAACCTGATGTCTCAGATTTGTAGGACGTTACACCACAAAAACAAGCAATGCACGTGTGGTGAGGAGATGCCTTATTCTATATGTTATCTAGAGCTTACTCTAATGTGCAAATGAATAGATCTCCATGCTACTGTGTAGTCTAAGCAGTGCCTACTGCAACAATCATCTGGTGGTGTGAGAGCTAGCCTTTTTCTGCCTTTCTTACAGCCAGAGATGAATAACCTTGCAAGCCAGTGGCAAATTCCATGGTGAAATCAAGGCATTCTGTCCATGCTGTTGACAGCATCTGGGTTCAGCTCCTGCCATAGTTGTTTGCATTTAGTGGAATTTGATTGGAAGCAACAGAAAATAATCTGGCTAATTAACTCAACAATGCAAGTCCTGCGCCTTCCATGAATCTGGGGAAGGCTGAAATGAAATACCCCAGAAGCATCAATTGGTTGGCTCTGTGGCGCAATGGATAGCGCATTGGACTTCTAGGCTCAGCTGTGGAGCTATTCAAAGGTTGTGGGTTCGAGTCCCTCCAGAGTCGCTAGCTTGTGACTTTCTTTTCATCCATGCACCATGTCTGAGATGAAATCGCTTATCAGGAATCCCAGTCCAAGTTGCACTTCCCTACTGTATGTGCCATATTTGATTGAATGTTTTGTCAGCCCAATGAAAGAAATATCATTGTTTTTGACATGTTTCTGCTTATTTGTCCCAAATCAAGCCCTCGGGCTAAACCGCAGCTTCTACTAAAGATTATGACATTGAATCATGCTATCGTTGTGCTTCAAACAGCCAAAGCCCACAGAAGCAATCTGATGAATGCTTGCTTTCAGATGTGCGATTTTAATTTCTTTCTCCTGACTGGTGGCGTTATGCTTGTTTGGACTTTGGCTAGAGATCAGCCAGAAACTTAAGTTTGCTACGGCTTGTGTGCCATTTACAGATCATGCAAGCCTGAAATCTTCTGCAACAGACACGGTCGTTGCCTGCAATCAACTTGGAAGAACCTGAGTTGAAACAACATGACTGGCAGCACTCTGGAACATGGTATAGTATTGTAGGATTTCATTCATGGTCCAATAAGACTGCACGCCAGTGGAGGCGAGCTCAGGATGGGAGTCAACTTCCTGTTCGGGAGCTTCTCAGATATGAGTTTGAGGCATTATAGATACTGCTGCACTTGGCTTCTGGCGCTGTGGCTTAGTTGGTTAAAGCGCCTGTCTAGTAAACAGGAGATCCTGGGTTTGAATCCCAGCAGTGCCTCTCCGTGTGCTGTTCTGTTGCTGTGCATGTCAGACTGGTTTCAGTGGAGAAAGCAAAATCTTTGCTTTACGTCCAACCGTTAACAGCTCATGGGTTATCGTCACACAATGCGCAAGCTATCTGAGTAGCAAAGATTAGCGCCCAACTTGTCTATCCTTAGCGCAAGTGCTGTCAACATTTTGGTTTGGTCTTGCACTACACTGCGACTGCAATTCCTTTAGCCTTTAGCCATCTGTCTCTTAGGACGACGACTAGAGCAGATATTTTCTTGCGTTTGCATTGGTTTGGCTCCCAGTTTTGACATATAACTTGACCTGTGGTTGCGATTATTCACCTGTTCGGGACATTTGCAAGCATCAAATCAAGCGTATGAGGCGCATTCACAAAAACGCAACTGATAAATGCCTCTACCAAATCGGCATTCGTGTGGTAACCTGATGTCTCAGATTTGTAGGACGTTACACCACAAAAACAAGCAATGCACGTGTGGTGAGGAGATGCCTTATTCTATATGTTATCTAGAGCTTACTCTAATGTGCAAATGAATAGATCTCCATGCTACTGTGTAGTCTAAGCAGTGCCTACTGCAACAATCATCTGGTGGTGTGAGAGCTAGCCTTTTTCTGCCTTTCTTACAGCCAGAGATGAATAACCTTGCAAGCCAGTGGCAAATTCCATGGTGAAATCAAGGCATTCTGTCCATGCTGTTGACAGCATCTGGGTTCAGCTCCTGCCATAGTTGTTTGCATTTAGTGGAATTTGATTTGAAGCAACAGAAAAGAATCTGGCTAATTAACTCAACAATGCAAGTCCTGCGCCTTCCATGAATCTGGGGAAGGCTGAAATGAAATACCCCAGAAGCATCAATTGGTTGGCTCTGTGGCGCAATGGATAGCGCATTGGACTTCTAGGCTCAGTTGTGGAGCTATTCAAAGGTTGTGGGTTCGAGTCCCTCCAGAGTCGCTAGCTTGTGACTTTCTTTTCATCCATGCACCATGTCTGAGATGAAATCGCTTATCAGGAATCCCAGTTCAAGTTGCACTTCCCTACTGTATGTGCCATATTTGATTGAATGTTTTGTCAGCCCAATGAAAGAAATATCATTGTTTTTGACATGTTTCTGCTTATTTGTCCCAAATCAAGCCCTCGGGCTAAACCGCAGCTTCTACAAAAGATTATGACATTGAATCATGCTATCGTTGTGGTTCAAACAGCCAAAGCCCACAGAAGCAATCTGATGAATGCTTGCTTTCAGATGTGCGATTTTAATTTCTTTCTCCTGACTGTTGGCGTTATGCTTGTTTGAACTTTGGCTAGAGATCAGCCAGAAACTTAAGTTTGCTGCGGCTTGTGTGCCATTTACAGATCATGCAAGCCTGAAATCTCCTGCAACAGACACGGTCGTTGCCTGCAATCAACTTGGAAGAACCTGGGTTGAAACAACATGACTGGCAGCACTCTGGAACATGGTATAGTATTGTAGGATTTCATTCATGGTCCAATAAGACTGCACGCCAGTGGAGGCGAGCTCAGGATGGGAGTCAACTTCCTGTTCGGGAGCTTGTCAGATATGAGTTTGAGGCATTATAGATACTCCTGCACTTGGCTTCTGGCACTGTGGCTTAGTTGGTTAAAGCGCCTGTCTAGTAAACAGGAGATCCTGGGTTCGAATCCCAGCAGTGCCTCTCCGTGTGCTGTTCTATTGTTGTGCATGTCAGACTGGTTTCAGTGGAGAAAGCAAAATCTTTGCTTTTTACGTCCAACCGTTAACAGCTCATGGGTTATCGTCACACAATGCGCAAGCTATCCGAGTAGCAAAGATTAGCGCCCAACTTGTCTATCCTTAGCGCAAGTGCTGTCAACATTTTGGTTTGGTCTTGCACTACACTGCGACTGCAATTCCTTTAGCCTTTAGCCATGTGTCTCTTAGGACGACGACTAGAGCAGATATTTTCTTGCATTTGCCTTGGTTTGGCTCCCAGTTTTGAGATATAACTTGACCTGTGGTTGCGATTATTCACCTGTTCGGGACATTTGCCAGCATCAAATCAAGCGTATGAGGTGCATTCACAAAAACGCAACTGATAAATGCCTCTACCAAATCAGCATTCGTGTGGTAACCTGATGTCTCGGATTTGTAGGGCGTTACACCACAAAAACAAGCAATGCACGTGTGGTGAGGAGATGCCTTATTCTATATGTTATGTAGAGCTTACTCTAATGTGCAAATGAATAGATCTCCATGCAACTGTGTAGTCTAAGCAGTGCCTACTGCAACAATCATCTGGTGGTGCGAAAGCTAGCCTTTTTCTGCCTTTCTTACAGCCAGAGATGAATAACCTTGCAAGCCAGTGGCAAATTCCATGGTGAAATCAAGGCATTCTGTCCATGCTGTTGACAGCATCTGGGTTCAGCTCCTGCCATAGTTGTTTGCATTTAGTGGAATTTGATTGGAAGCAACAGAAAAGAATCTGGCTAATTAACTCAACAATGCAAGTCCTGCGCCTTCCATGAATCTGGGGAAGGCTGAAATGAAATACTCCAGAAGCATCAATTGGTTGGCTCTGTGGCGCAATGGATAGCGCATTGGACTTCTAGGCTCAGCTGTGGAGCTATTCAAAGGTTGTGAATTCGAGTCCCTCCAGAGTCACTAGCTTGTCACTTTCTTTTCATCCATGCACCATGTCTGAGATGAAATCGCTTATCAGGAATCCCAGTTCAAGTTGCACTTCCCTACTGTATGTGCCATATTTGATTGAATGTTTTGTCAGCCCAATGAAAGAAATATCATTGTTTTTGACATGTTTCTGCTCATTTGTCCCAAATCAAGCCCCTGGGCTAAACCGCAGCTTCTACAAAAGATTATGACATTGAATCATGCTATCGTTGTGGTTCAAACAGCCAAAGCCCACAGAAGCAATCTGATGAATGCTTGCTCGCTTTCAGACGTGCAATTTTAATTTCTTTCTCCTGATGTTGGCGATATGCTTGTTAGGACTTTGGCTAGAGATCAGCCAGAAACTTAAGTTTGCTGCGGCTTGTGTGCCATTTACAGATCATGCAAGCCTGAAATCTCCTGCAACAGACACGGTCTTTGCCTGCAATGAACTGGGAACACCGTGAGTTGAACCTCCATGACAGGCAGCTACGGTGTGCACTGTCGAGCATGGTATAGTACTGTGGGATTTTATTCATGGTCCTTTAAGGCTGCACACCATTGGAGGAGAGCTTAGCTTGAGAGTCAACTTCCTGTTTGGGAGCTTCTCAGATATGAGTTTGAGGCATTAGACACGCGCCTTCACTTAGCCGCTGGTCCTGTGGCTTAGTTTGTTAAAGTGCCTGTCTAGTAAACAGCAGATCCTGGGTTTGAATTCCTGCAGTACCTCTCCGTGTGCTGTTCTGTTGCTGTGCATGTCAGACTGGTTTCAGAGAAGAAAGCAAAATTTTTGCTTTACATCCAACCCTTAACAGATTATCAGGTTGTAGTTCATTTTGCAGAAATTGATGGGCAGGGCTGTCAAGTTAACAAGAAAGGAGTCCAATCAGTCTCCCCCAAGGGTTTGATGAAGAAATGCGCAAGCTTCCAACTACTTAAGTTCAGGATTTTCTGGTGTTACATGACAGACATAATCAGCAGGATTCTAACCTACCTGGCATCCTCCTACACAGACACACACGTCATAAATTAACTGTTATTGGCCACATTTCTAACAATGCTAAATTAAATAAAATTTTATTTGCCACAACTAGGCTTTATTACTGCCAGACTTTTTTCATTAAGAAATCACTTAAATAGTGATAAACTCAAGCATGCTAAAGCATCTCACGTCATGCTGTGATCTCAAGAAACATATGAGAAACAAAGTACAGCAAGTCCCCCTCTTACAAACATTCAAGTTAGGAATTTTCACAAATACGAATGGACCTCGCATTACAAAACTCTGGAAGTAGCTCATGTCTCTGCCAGACATTGTCACATTTGTGCTGCTTTGGGCTTACTGTACAGTGCAATAGACAACATACAATAAACCTATCCCAAAAGTGTATTCTACAAAAATATAATGCAGTGCACCAGATACCAAATATTTACAATTATATAAAATATTTTCAGTATGTGAGTGAACATATAAAATGAATTAAAAGAATACAAATGCTCCCTAAGACTGGCAAGGGAAAATATTCTGTAGACTGATAATTCTTCTTTGTCTTTCGGCTATTCCCTTTCAGGGGTTGCCACAGCAAATCCTCTGCCTCCATCTAACTCTTTCCTCTGCATCCTCTGCTCTCACCCCAACTAACTTCAAATTCTCTCTCACTGTATCCATAAATCAAATTCTGTTGGGTGACGTAGCTTCCTGTTTTTTGTATTGTTCCCGTGAATGTTCCTTGTCTGTTTGTAACAGCGTTTTAGATTATATTTTGTTTTTATTATTATATTTATTCCCGTTTTTACTAAATAACAAACTAGTTTTACGCTTTAATACTACTGGACTTTATCCGTTTTTTTTTTTGCGCTTTTTGGAGAATGCGCGTATCATCTGACCAACAACAAGCAGAATCCATCACGAAATAATTAAAACTCCGACACATGAAATTAGCTAGGCCTTTAGGGGCGCCCGCGCCAGCGGCAGCGGTCAGGTGTATCCCAGAGCACCGGACGTAGCAGGTAATCTTAGGGCTCTAGGACAGCATAGGTTCTCTAAGACAGTTGTACATGCTGGAGCTAATGATATACGCCTTTGTCAGTCAGAGGTTAGCAAGCATAACTTTACAGAGATGTTTAAAATAGTGAAGGCGATGTCCGAAGAAGTAGTTTGCTCTGGTCCCATCCCAATGAGACCTGGCGACATAGCTTACAGCAGGTTATGGTCGTTGAACCGCTGGATGTCCAGGTGGTGCTCTGAAAACAACGTGGGCTTTATAGACAACTGGAAGACCGTTGAGGGCAAAACTGGCCTGTTAGGACGGGACGGTGTCCATCCCACTCGGGAAGGTGCTGCTCTCATTTCTTGTAGTATAGCACATAGTATCAGATGAGGCCTCGATAATCGGTGACAATCCAGAGCCCAGGCCAGGGAGCAGACAGACAGGCTAAACCAACCGTCTGCTAGCTGCAGAGAGTCGTCACTCAGGGTTCATCATATTGAGACTGTGTCTGTTCCCCGAGCTAAACATAAACATAAATTTAGAAAGACTCAGAAAGTCTGTTTTAGTAATTTAATTAACATAGACACCACAAACTCAGATCACACTGAATGCGCAGCCGGCACCTCTGATCTGAAGCTAGGACTGTTAAATATTAGATCTCTCCCATTTAAAGCAGTTATTGTTAATGAAACTATCAAAGATCAGGAGTTTGATATACTATGTTTAACAGAAACCTGGATTAAACAGAACGAGTATGTAGCTTTAAATGAAGCTAGTCATCCTGGATACAGCTACATACACCAGCCTCGGCTAACTGGTAGAGGAGGAGGAGTCGCAGTTATTTATAACGATAATCTGTCTATTGTACAAAAACACAGATTTAAATTTAATGTATTTGAAGCTCTCTATAGTAACAAAGTCAGCTCAGTCGATCCCGCTACTCATCATTTACAGACCCCCAGGGCCGTACTCGGAGTTTCTCTGTGAATTTGCAGATTTCCTCTCAAACCTTGTTGTTTCTGTAGACAAAGCGTTAATTGCTGGAGACTTTAATATTCATTTTGAGAATCCACAAGACCCTCTGAGAACAGCATTCTTGTCCATACTGGAATCAGTGTGTAGTAGGCCCCACTCATAAAGCAGGTCACACTTTAGATTTAATATTATCCTTCGGATTAAGTATAGGAAATATAATCCCAATTCCACAGTCTGAAGTTATCTCAGATCACTATCTTGTCTCGATTAAAGCATGTCATAGTAATAATGTATGCACAGCACTGCGCTTCCACCTTAAACGTACATTTACATCAAATACCACACAGAGCTTTATCAATAATCAAATAAACTTTGATTGGATCGCAATCTGACTTCACGGAACTTGAACAGGCGACTGAATATCTAGAGTCAGCACTTCGTTATAGCTTAGATAATGTAGCTCCAGTTAAAAGGAAAATGATTAGAGATAAGAAACTCGCTCCTTGGTATAATGACCACACACGCACTTTAAAATAAAACGCTTGAAAATTTTAACGTAAATGGCACCAAACTAAATTGTTAGTATTCAAAATAGCTTGGAAGGAGAGCATCCTGAACTATAAAAAAGCTCTCAGTGATGCTACATCAACGTATATCAACGTGTCAATAACAAAAGCATAAATATTAGGCAAGAAATTCAGGCTTTGAAACCAGACAATTTAAGTAATACAGATAGACTAACCATATCATATCAGAACTTAGAACACTTTACTCCCCTTGAAGCGAGGGAACTAATTTCACTCATCTCTTCTTCAAAATCGTCAACCTGTATATTAGATCCTATACCGACACATTTTCTCAAACAGATAGTACCAGCAATAATAGAACCCCTGTTGAAAGTAATTAACTGTTCACTCAGTAGTGGGTATGTTCCCAAATCCTTTAAATTAGACGTTATTAAACCGCTAATCAAAAAACCTGACCTTGACCCCTGTCTGCTTTCTAATTACAGGCCGATATCAAACCTTCCCTTTATCTCCAAGATTCTGGAAAAGGTAGTATCACAGCAGCTATGTTCACATCTACACAGAAATAGCATAAATGAACTGTATCAGTCAGGATTTAGGCCTCATCACAGCACAGAGACAGCACTTGTTAAAGTAGTAAAGTTGCAACAGTAGAATAGGTAAGGACCACCAGAGATATAGATTATTTTCCCAAGTGTATATACAATTGTGGCCAAAAGTTTTGAGAATTACATAAATATTGGAAATTGGAAAAGTTGCTGCTTAAGTTTTTATAATAGCAATTTGCATATACTCCAGAATGTTATGAAGAGTGATCAGATTAATTGCATAGTCCTTCTTTGCCATGAAAATGAACTTAATCCCGAAAAAAAACGTTCCACTGCATTTCATTGCTGTCATTACTGATATCATTTCAGTAATCGTCTTGTTAACTCAGGTGACAATGTTGAGGAGCATCAGCAAAGTCTGGAGATCATTATGTCAGGCTGATTGGGTTAGAATGGCAGACTTGATATGTTAAAAGGGTGATGCTTGAAATCATTGTTTTTCATTGTTAACCATGGTGACCTGCAAAGAAACGCGTGCAGCCATCATTGCGTTGCATAAAAATGGCTTCACAGGCAAGGATATTGTGGCTACTAAGATTGGACCTAAATCAACAATTTATAGGATCATCAAGAACTTCAAGGAAGGAGGTTCAATTCTTGTTAAGAAGGCTTCAGGGCGTCCAAAAAAGTTCAGCAAGTGCCAGGATCATCTCCTAAAGAGGATTCAGCTGCGGGATCGGAGTGCCACCAGTGCAGAGCTGCTCAGGAATGGCAGCAGGCAGGTGTGAGCGCATCTTCACGCACAGTGAGGCGAAAACTTTTGGAAGATGGCCTGGTGTCAAGAAGGGCACCAAAGAAGCCACTTCTCTCCAAAAAAAACATCAGGGACAGATTGATCTTCTGCAAAAAGCATGGCGAATGGACTGCTGAGGACTGGGGCAGTCATATTCTCGGATGAAGCCTCTTTCCGATTGTTTGGGGCATCTGGAAAAAGGCTTGTCCGGAGAAGAAAAGCTGAGCGCTACCATCAGTCCTGTGTCATGCCAACAGTAAAGCATCCTGAGCCCATTCATGTGTGGGGTTGCTTCTCATCCAAGGGAGTGGGCTCACTCACAATTTTGCCCAAAAACACAGTCACGAATAAAGAATGGTACCAAAACACCCTCCAACAGCAACTTCTTCCAACAATCCAACAACAGTTTGGTGAAGAACAATGCATTTTCCAGCACGATGGACCACCGTGCCATAAGGCAAAAGTGATAACTAAGTGGCTCGAGGAACAAAACGTTGAAATTTTGGGTCCATGGCCTGGAAACTCCCCAGATCTTAATCCCATTGAGAACTTGTGGTCAATCCTCAAGAGGCGGGTGGACAAACAAAAACCCACTAATTCTGACAAACTCCAAGAAGTGATTATGAAAGAATGGGTTGCTATCAGTCAGGATTTGGCTCAGAAGTTGATTGAGAGCAGCCCAGTCGAATTGCAGAGGTCCTGAAAAAGAAGCGCCAACACTGCAAATACTGACTCTTTGTATAAATGTCATGTAATTGTCGATAAAAGCCTTTGAAACGTATGAAGTGCTTGTAATTATATTTCAGTACATCACAGAAACAACTGAAACAATGATCTAAAAGTAGTTTAGCAGCAAGCTTTGTTTAAACTAATATTTGTGTCATTCTCAAAACTTTTGGCCATGACTGTACATTTAATATAGTGCCATACATTACACCATTCACACACCCTACATGCATATCACATCCACACAGTCCAGAATGTTGTCCACAGATTAGAGTCCTTTTCTCTGTTCATGAGTCTGTACACATACAACAAACAAACCCAGAGGGCGCCCTACTCCGCTCCCAACGTCCTCCGTGAGCGATGGCCCCTTGATGGCGATGCGGTGGAGGCTGAGGGTTCGGTCCCGCACGCACACTGCCGCTGGTGTAGTAATCCCCGTAGGAACAGCTGTCACACACCAACTCACAGGGAAACACACAAAGCACAAACAAAACAAAAAACCCTCCTGCATAATCACAGCAGGAGGGATACTGAGTGGATACTAAGAAAATACAAACGTGATAGAAATGCCTCGGCGGGTTTCACATAAATACACATATTAACCACAAGTACTTACATGCATGTAGGACAAGGCTATCCCGCATTCGGGTTTACAAATAGTTTAGCTTCTAGCGTTAGCATTAACTATTTAGCTTTGGCTGTGATAAGGCTGCTGTTACCTAGCCCAGCCTCTCTTCTTCTTTTATTGAATTACCACTAACAGCTCCCACAGCGCCCCCACAGGCCGGGAGCCCGTAACCAGGTAACCACCTGTTACACCCTACAGCACATCTCACCACGGTCTTACAGCTCTCATACATGTCCTGTACCACTCTAAGATATTTCTCTCCCACTCGAGAATTCCTCATAGTGGCTCCTCTCTTGGAATCCTGTCATATGCTTTCTTAAAATCTACAAAGACACAATGCAACTCCCTATTACCTTCTTTGTACTTCTCCATCAGCATCCTCAAAGCAAATACTGCATCTGTTGTACTCTTTCTAGGCATGAAACCATGAAACTCACAAATGCTCATCTCTGCCCTTAACCTAGCTTCCACTACTCTTTCCCAAAGCTTCATTGAATGGCTCATCAGCTTTATTCCTTTGTAGTTGCCACAGCTCTGCATGTCCCCCTTGTTCTTAAAGATTGGCACTAATACACTAGTCCCCCATTCCTCTGGGATCCTCTCATTCTCCAAAATCTTGTTAAACAGACAAGTCAGAAATTCTATTGCAACCTCTACTAAGCACTTCCACATCAAGTATGTCATCAGGACCAGAATTCAACCTTTCCACTCTTCTTTCTCGTTAACACCCTCCTCACCTCAATCTTACTGACTTTTGCTACTTCCTGCTCGACAATAGTGACCTCTTCTACTCTTCGTTCTCTTTCATTTTCCACATTCAACTCTTCAAAGTACTCCTTCCATCTTCCCATTATCCTCCTTCCACCTGTCAGTATATTTCCATCCCTATCTTTAATCACTCTAACATGCTGCACATCATTTTCATCTCTCTCTCTTTGCCTGTCCACCTTGTACAGATTCACCTCTCCCTCCTTACTGTTCAACGTAACATACAAGTCCTCGTATGCTCTTTGTTTGACCTTTGCCACCTCTACCTTCACCTTACGCTGCATCTCCCTGTACTCCTGTCTACTCTCTTCAGTCTTCTCAGTATCTCACATCTTAGCTAGTTTCTTTCCCTGTATACACTCCTGGACTTGGTTCCACCACCAAGTCTCCTTGGCCACTTTTCCATTTACTGATGATACACTAAGTATCCTCCTACATGTCTCCCTGATCACCTTAGCTGTAGTTGTTCAGTCAACTGGAAGCACCTCCTGACAACCCAGAGCCTGTCTTAACCCCTCCCTGAAAACTGCACAACAGTCTTCCTTTTTCAACTTCCACCACTTTGTCCCCTGCTCTGCCTTTGTCCTCTTCACCTTCACCACCAGCATAATTTTACACACCACCATCCTGGCTAAACTCTCCCCTATAAATACTTTGCAGCCACTGATCTCCTTCGGATTACAACGTTGACACAAGTTGTAGTCCACCTGAGTGCTTCTGCCTCTACATTTATGTCACCCTATGTTTCTTCCACTTCTGGGAGAAAGTATTGACTACTACCATTTCCATCTTTGCAAAGTCCTCCACCATGTCTGAAAGATTACTTGTAGAAAGTGGGAAGTCAGCACAGCAAGGAGAAAAGTAATAACAATAATAATAATAATAGAACACTAATAGCAACAGCTGGTGAGCAGCCTCCTTTAGACACCGCTCACTTCCCCCCAAGGTTCGTCATGGCTGATGAGAAGATACATCAGGCTAAAGCACAGAGAAGAATTAGCTACAATTGGCATGACATAAGATGTCCGGTTGATACATACTGTACATTATGAAGGACTATCACCTGGCTTTTCCACTTATAGCTGGGCTTGACGTCTTGAGTGCTACAGGAGCCGTCTTGAAGGTTGGAGAAGGATGATATGGCTTTAAAGAGAAAGAAGTTACACATACCATACTTTCCTGCCATACCAAGCCACTCCAGATCCATCCAAAAAGGATGTCATGTTCCACACTTACCTCCTGACACATTAAATCTGTATTACGCATGACCACTAAGTTCAAATCTCCCACAACTCACTGTCTTGACCACTGAAAGCCTGACAGCATGGGACACAGATAATATGAAGGAATTGTAGAAGTTAATGGCTGCCTGCCCTTGCACCACCTCTAAGGTCCTGGGGAAAACATCACTGACTCATTGAACTAGCTGAAGGAAAAGGGAGTAGAATGATGAGTGCCAGTCCAGCATGCACAACCTAATGCAAGCCCTTTAAAACCCATCTGTTCTGGTCCAACCTGATCTCAACCAACTCTTTCAGTTACATACGGATGCCAATGATGTGGGCCTGGGAGCCATTCTCACCTTGCAGTCATCCAAAGGAGAACGGGTGGTAGCATATGCCTGCCAGACTTTACGAGAAGCTGAGAAGAATTAATCCACTGTGGAAAAATTGAGCCATTATATTAAAGTCAAGTCAAGTCAAGTAGGCTTTTATTGTCATTTCAACCATATACAGTTCAGTACACATTGAAACGAAACAACGTTCCTCCAGGACCAAGGTGCTACATACATGCAACAACATAAATTAACAAGACAACATAAATTAACAATGCACTTTACCAAAACCAGCTAGCTAACTAAGAGATCTAATTAGCTGACTAGCTCAGATATGACAGATTGACATTTTTAAGTGTAAAATAAAAAATAAAAAATGAAAAAAATGTAAGAAATTTTTTTTTAAAAATAACCTAAAATAAACTATTTCTATACAAAAAAGAGACAACAATAGACAACAGACAACAAAGTACACATGCAAATGTGCAAACAAAGAGCTATAGAATGACAAAGAAAACAACGTAACATGTTACAGTACTTTTTTTATGTTGAGGTACGAGTTGAGGTAGTGGGAAGAGCAGCAGTAAACAATTGAAGTAGCAGCAATGATATTTAAAAAATATTGTGTGCAAATAGCAAAGTGAAATAAATATTATGCAAATATTGCAAAGAGCAGTTCAGGTAGGTAGGTATGAACAATTTAAGATGGTTGTAGATCAGGGTGATTGTGCATGTATGTGTTAATGAGTTCAGTCCTGATGTTATTTAGTTCATCTGAATGATGCTCAGGATGCTCTCAATAGTTCCTCTATAGAAGGTGGTGAGGATTGGTGATGGAAGCTGGGCCTTCCTCAACCTTCTCAGGAAGAAAAGACGTTGTTGGGCTTTCTTGTACAGAGAGCTGGTGTTGAGGGACCAGGTGAGGTTCTCCTCCAGATGGACACCCAGGAATGTTGTGCTCTTGACAATCTCCACAGAAGAGCTGCTGATGATGAGCGGAGAGTGATTGCTCTGTGTCCTCCTGAAGTCAGACAGGTTGTTGTCTTCACACCAGTCCGTTAACCTCTGCACTTACTCTCTGTATGCTGACTCATCAGCATACAGAGAGTAAGTGCAGAGGTTAACGGACTGCACTTACTCTCTGCACTTACTCTCTGTATGCTGACTCATCGTTCTTGCTGATGAGACCCACCAAGGTTGATTATATGATTGGAGCTGCGTGTCGCTACGCAATCATGAGTCAGCAGCGTGAACAGCAGGGGATTGAGCACACAGCCCTGGGGGGCCCCAGTGCTCACTGTGGTGGTGCTGGACGTATAGTTCCCGATCCGCACTGCCTGAGGTCTTTCGGTCAGAATGTCCAGGATCCAGTTACAGAGGGAAGTGTTCAGGCCCAACAAGCTCAGCTTCCCGATCAGGGCGATAATTGTATTGAATGCTGAACTGGAGTCTATGTATCCAGTATTCTGATGTAAGTGTCCTTCTTGTCAAGAGTGTCAGTGCCAGGTGGAGTGTGGTAGAGATGGCGTCTTCTGTCGAACAGTTTGAACGATATGCAAACTGCAGGGGGTCCAATGAGGGGGGCAGCAGGGTCTTAATGTGTCTCAGGACAAGCCTCTCGAACCACTTCATGATGATGGCTGTGAGCGCAACAGGGCAGGAGACAGGACAGACTTCTTCGGCATGGGGATGATGGTGGTAGACTTGAAGCATGTGGGAACAACAACGCTGCTCAGAGAGATGTTGAAGATGTCGATTAGAACATCTGCCAGCTGTTCTGCACATTCTCTGAGCACTCTGCCTGGGATGTTGTCTGCAGCCTTACGTGCGTTGACTCTGCGTAGATGTGTTTTTCCTCACATCAGTCGTGTTGTGTGCCTCTAAAAGTTGGTAAAGCAACATGTTTAGCCATTACAACCACCAAGTTTTCTTCAAACTTAGTCAATGATTTGCATGAAATAGCACAAGGTTAACACAACCTGGCATATGATATGGCATATGATAGCTCACCTGCTTACAGGAGACCACCCCAGGAAGGTACAAGACCAGAAGATCCACCAGGGGTTGTTGCCCATGAAGTAAGGAGAAAAATACCAACTGGTGGTCCGTCCCCCAATCGCTAACACAGAGTTTCTTGCATTATTTCCATGATAACTGTTGGGTGGGCATCTGGGGAGGTTAAAAACACTGCTGAGACTACTAGAGGACACCTGGTGTCTCACAGTTTGCAAAGACATCTGGCAGTACATCAGGAGCTGTGATGTCTGCCAAAGGTACAAGCCTGAGAACACCAAAATTTAGCGGGCTATTACAGAGCACAGAAGTCTCCAAACCAGGACATACTTTGAGGCTGGACAGAATAGTGCCAATCCCCCTGAGCAAAAGGCAGAATGCTCAGCCTTTTCACCTAACATCTACAAACAAACTTGACAGAAAGAATAAACTGGACATTAAAAACAATGATTGCATCCTACGTCAGTCAACATCATCAAAACTGGGACCAGTGGTTCCCAGAGTTCCACTTTGCCATCAACACAGCCCAACAAAAAACAACACAGAAAACACCAGCAGATCTCACAATAGGCAGACAACTCAAGGGACCACTGAAAGACTTATCAACAAATCACCAACTCCTGATCAATTGGCCTTCTTCAAGATGGCGGCGCGGCAGTAGCACGCAGCGGCCACTCCGGAGCCAAAATGGTGCTACATTGTTTACGTTGTGTCGTAGCGCGTTTATTTTACATAGTTTATGGACACCGGCGCAAACGGTGTTCATACTTACCACCACCAGACACTTTTGCAACTCAATAAACCAGCATATTTCGTAATCGTAAGCGGTACGCGAGGAAGCGGTACGCGAGGAAGCGGAAGCGCGGCAAGCGGGCGGGAGTCTGTGCTAGGCTAAAAACAAACCCTAGTCGGCCGGCTCTTCTGTCCATCATCTTATCTAACGTCTGCTCCCTGGAAAATAAACTGGACTACATCCGACTGCAACAGGCTACACAGCGTGAGGTTAGGGACTGCTGTGTATTTGTTTTCACAGAGACATGGCTCAGCGACAGAGTTCCAGACACCGGCATTCAGCTAGACGGACTAGCCTCGTTTCGCGCCAACAGAAACGCAGCTCTGTGCGGTAAGACTCGCGGAGGCGGCTTGTGTGTTTACATCAACACGAAATGGTATAAGAACTCTGTGCTAGTTTCTAGCTTTTGCTTATCGCTGGTGGAGATTGTGACTGTTAGATGTAGACCTTTTTATTTACCGCGGGAATTCACCACCGTTTTCATTATCGGAGTCTACATTCCACCTAGCGCTAATGCTAAGGAAGCGCTCTGTGAACTGTATGCTAAGATCAGTAATCTGCAGAACACACACCCGGATGGACTGTTTATTGTCGCTGGAGATTTCAACCATGCAAATCTCAAGTCAGTGCTTCCTAAATTCCATCAGTATGTGGGCTTTGCAACGAGAGGGGAAAACACGCTGGATCTTGTTTACACAAACATCCACGGCGCATATCGGGCAGAGCCCCGCCCCCACCTCGGCTACTCAGACCACATCTCTGTTATGCTAATTCCAGCATACAGACCACTCGTCAGGCGTTCAAAACCGGTTCTGAAGCAGGTGAAAACCTGGCCAGCAGGAGCCATCTCTGCTCTTCAGGACTGTTTCGAGAACACTGACTGGAACATGTTTAGGGAGGCTGCAACTTACGGCGACTACACCGACTTGGAGGAGTACACGTCATCAGTGACCAGCTACATCAACAAGTGCACCGATGACGTCACCGTCTCCAAGAACATCATCTCACGACCCAACCAGAAACCGTGGATTACTGCGGAGGTGCGTGCACTTCTGAGAACCAGAGATTCTGCCTTCAAAGCGGGGGACAAGACGGCCCTAAGAACAGCAAGGGCCAAACTGTCCCGGGCCATCAGAGAGGCGAAGCGCGCACACGCCCAGAGAATCCACAATCACTTCAGGGACAGCGGTGACACACGGCGCATGTGGCAGGGTATACAAGCCATCACTAACTACAGGACGACATCACCTACCTGTGACAGTGACGGCTCCCTTCCAGATGCGCTGAACAACTTCTACCACAGTTCGACATGCAGAACGACGTGACGGCGAGGAAGAGCACCCCTCCGCCGAACAACCAGGTGCTGTGTCTCACCACGGCTGATGTGAGGAAAACTCTACGCAGAGTCAAGGCACGTAAAGCTGCTGGACCAGACAACATCACAGGCAGAGTGCTTAGAGAATGTGCAGAACAGCTGGCAGGTTCCCACGTGCTTCAAGTCCACCACCATCGTCCCCGTGCCGAAGAAGTCTCAATGACTACCGCCCTGTTGCACTCACACCCATCATCATGAAGTGCTTCAAGCAGCTCGTCATGAGACACATCAAGACCCTGCTGCCCCCCTCACTAGACCCCCTGCAGTTCGCGTATCCTCCCAACCATTCAACGGACGACGCCATCTCCACCACACTCCACCTGGCACTGTCACATCTTGACAAGAAAGACACTTACATCAGAATGCTGTACATAGACTTCAGTTTATCAATCATCCCTCAACACCTGATCGGGAAGCTGAGCTTGTTGGGCCTGAACACCTCCCTCTGTAACTGGATCCTGGACTTTCTGACCGAAAGACCTCAAGCAGTGCGGATCGGGAGCTACACCTCTAGCACCACCACACTGAGTACTGGGGCCCCCCAGGGCTGCGTGCTCAGTCCCCTGCTGTTCACACTGCTGACTCATGATTGTGTAGCGACACACAGCTCCAATCATATCATCAAGTTCGCTGATGACACGACCGTGGTGGGTCTCATCAGCAAGAACGACGAGTCAGCGTACAGAGAGGAAGTGCAGAGGCTAACGGACTGGTGTAAAGACAACAACCCGGCTCTGAACATCGAAAAGACAAAAGAGATGGTTGTTGACTTGAGGAGGACACGGAGCGATCACTCTCCGCTCAGCATCGACGGCTCTTCTGTGGTGATCGTCAAGAGCACGAAATTCCTGGGCATCCACCTGGAGGAGAACCTCTCCTGGTCCCTCAACACCAGCTCTCTGCATAAGAAAGCCCAACAACGTCTTTTCTTCCTGAGAAGGCTGAGAAAGACACAGCTTCCACCACCGATCCTCACCACCTTCTATAGAGAAACTATTGAGAGCATCCTGAGCAGCTGCATCACTGTCTGGTTTGGGAATTGTACGATGTCAGACCGCAAGACCCTACAGCGGATAGTGAGGACAGCTGAGAAGATCATCGGGGTCTCTCTCCCTTCTATCGAAGACATTTACACCACACGCTGCATCCGCAAAGCCACCAGCATTGTGGCTGACCGGACACACCCATCACACTCACTCTTCCCTCCTGCCATCTGGAAAAAGGTACCGAAGCATTCGGGCACTCACATCCAGACATCCATACCCGCAAGCCATCCGTCTCCTCAACACAAAGAGACTGGACTGATAAGCGCACACACACACACACACACACACACACACACACACACACACACACACACACAATCTGCTCATACCTACCTACCTGTGCTGCTCTTCGCAATTTTTTGCACAATATTTATTTGACTGCTATTTGCACACAATACTCTTGTCAAAATGTAAACTGTTTACTGCTGCTCTTCCCACTACCTCAACTCATACTTCATCAAAAAAAGGACTGTTATGTGTAACATTGTTGTGTCTGTCATGTACCTCTTTGTTTGCACATTTGCACGTGCACTTTGTCTATTGTGTATTTTTGTATAGAAATTTTTATAGTTCTTTTAGATTAACTTAAAAATGTAAAAATGTGTGTTGTAAATTTATGTTGTTGCATGTATGAGACAATGTATGAGGAACGTTGTTTCGTTTCACTGTGTACTAACTGTATATGGTTGGAATGACAATAAAAGCCTACTTGACTACTTGACTACATATAAAGACGACGTCATAGAGTCTTGATTATTATTATTATTATTATTATTATTATTATTATTATTATTCGCCATCTCTGGCGCCCTGTGTAGGAATAGCAGAAGAAATTAGGCTGTGGGAAGTTTCATCAACATCATCGTGTGTTCAATAAAATGTCTTTAGTTCTTTCTAAACCCTTAAAACTTACCGTAAGACGGTGAGGTTGAAGAAGAAGAAGATGAAGAAGAAGGTGATGGTGAAGTTCTCCAACGACGATGATCTCGTGGGGATCTTTTGCTTAATCTCTCTTGCTCACGCTGAGCCTGAAGAGGGACCGTTCGCCTAGGTTGTATCGGCAAGGTGTCACTTTTAGGCCGTTTCAGAGTTTGTTCTGAGGTTAAGTCTCCCGAGCGGCCTGTTGCTGCTGCCGTGGTTGCTTCTAGGGGCCCGGGGTCGGGGACGCTTAGCAATTCGACGTCTCCTACTAGCAAAGAGAGAGTATTCATTATTTATTTATTTATTTTTTTTCATTGCAACAAAAAATTAAAAATAATAACTCATTGTAGCTAGGATCAGACTGCTGCTGCGGCTGTTGAGGGCAGGACGCTTTTCCCTCTATTTCGTTAACACCTTCTGAAACAATATATATATATATATATATATATATATATATATATATATATATATAGATTAATATGTTTGTTTGTTTTTCTCTAGGAAAAAAAATCTCGATAGACTTAACTTTAACCCAAGGCGTAGACCGCAACGGTTCAGCTGCTTTATAAGGAAGCGTTTCTAGATCTGTAAATAAATAAACTTAGTTTATCTACAACATTTCCTTAAAAAAAGCAAAATAAAAATACATATATATATATATATATATATATATATATATATATATATATATATAATTAAAAAGTAATAGAACTCACCGTCGTGCCAACCGGCTTCTGATACCGCGTCGCGAGGCTCGACAGACAGATTGTTTAGTGCGGAGTTTAAAACGATTTCTTTTTTTTTTTTTAAAGACAACTTACAACGCCTGTAGAAGATAGAAAAGTTAATCTAGTTTTCTACCTGAAGCCATAGCGATGACGCGTGAGGACAAGGTGCTCTGCAGACCGTGAAGAAATGTCAAAGTTTTTCTATGCCACCTCGTCCCCCCCGTATTTTTTATACAACCCTCTTGTCACATCCCCAAGAACAAACACACACACACACACATATACATACAGAGGGTCATAAAAAAAAAAAAACAATGTCAAGAACTTTCAGACCACTCTGTTAACTCCTCAATATACAAGTCTACCCATCGGGCATAAACACCCCCAACATCGTGATTGTTAACTCTATTAGAAATTTTACTTTTAAAATCTCTAAAAGATATAAGCAATATCCTGTTTTTAACTCCATATAAGTATAGGTAGAAACAACTACAACCCCTCTCTTTAGAACGGGTAACCAGAGTATTTCCCTCCTAAATGATCGTGACGCATCATACGTTGATAATTCGAGGGCCAAGGGTCGTATTAAAAAATAGCATTTACTCCATGCAGCATTCTTAATTTTTATTTTATTTATTTATTTATTTATTTTTGTAGTAGCTACCTCCTAAACCAAATTTTTTTATTCCTATAAAACTTCGCTTCGCTTTTTTTTTTTTTTTTTCCTCTCTCTATACTGAAGAGGAGGCGGGGCTGTTTCGTCACGAACAGACTCAGCCAATCACAACTTGTGAGGGGCAAACCCTTTTGATTCATTCAGTCGCTCAGCAGACTCCGCGCATTCTGCACAAGATGCGAACTCACTGCTCATATGCGATGCTCATGTGCTACGTGCATTTAACATCGGACAAGCTCATGCGCTAAAACCGTTAACCGTTTTGTCTCGCATATTATTCTTTTCTTAGACTCGCTCGCTCGTATGATCGCAACAACGTTTTAGTCATATCATCGAGACCATTTTTCTTCTTCTTCAAGTCCCCGGGCCCACGACTCGGGGCTCTGACTCTCTGGTAACGCTTCTTCTTCTCTTTAAGTAAGTTGAAAAACCAACAAGTTCAACAGTCCCCAGTTATTCAAAGTGATCCCCGTTTTTTAACCACACTGATTAAACGTTTAAATGTATCCCCTCAGCAAGCATAACTTTTTTAAAATAAAAACACACTGAACAAATCCTTACAATGAATAAATAAATACATACATAAAGAAATGAAATAAAGAAATGAAATAAAGAAATAAATGAAATAAAGAAATTAAACGATGTCTAACGCATAAGCATCGTTACCCCCCCCCCCCCATTTTAATATTCCTTTAGGCCATAAAACATCGTAAAGGTCATTCAAAGGTCATAAAAAGGGATATAAACTGTCAAAAAGCGGTTTGATGAAAGGTGGTTAGGTATTATTTTTGACATTAAGTGCTGTAGCTGCCATGGATTCATTTGAAGTATTTGATGGAGTGTTCACCAGTGATGTTTGACCTTCGCGTCATTCACCCCACCTGTTTCGTCATGGAAGGTGGGGTGTTTTCCATTGCATATATCACAGGTTAGACACTGACGGCATTCTTTGGCGTTGTGGCATGGTTTGAGACATCCATAACGCAAGTTATTTTCCTTTACATGGTTCCATTTATTACTTAAAGACTGTTCCTTAAAAACTGGGCATTTGGGTAGTTGATGTTTGACATTTTTGCACCACATGCATGGGGGTTTTGATTTGCCATTACTAATTAAATTATCACTGTTTGAAGACATTAGCCTTAGGAAAGGCACAAAGGAGGTGCAGGTAAAACTCTTACTGTATCATCCCTCCAGAAATATGTTCAACACTTGACTGATGGTTATTTTTATTTATTGAAAAAAGAGGCAAAATACAGTATCCTTAAACCAATGAACACCAACGTAAGAGCTTGTGCCAGTTCTGGAGGTGCTAGAACATTTCAGCCTGAACTTTCTTACAATGCAGCCAGAAAACTAAAACTTGCCAATGCACCCCATTTCAAAACAAAAGTCCTCAAAATCAAGTGAAATTCAAAGCAATACAAATCCACATCAAATAGGAAATAAATGAATAAAACAATATACCATGACCACTCAAAATTGGGTCATTTACAGATACATTACAGTACAGAGTCGAATGCAGAAGAAGGCCTCAGTTGGTGTTTGACAAAATATGCATGAAATCTGTTCATTTCGTTTGATTCTATGGTGTTTTACATGGTGCACAGTGAGGCAAAGAAAAAGCCTTATTTTGGGGAGGAGGTCAAACGGTGACTAACTGAAGCCAATAAACCATGAAATGAGACGTGACAAAAGCCTATTCAACCACGGGCCCACGCTCAGTGAGCGCATGTCACATAGTCATGGCCGAGTGGTGAAGGATGGACTAGAAATCAATTGGGGTCTCACAATCCTGCTGATTACGTCTGTCATTTGGCGCAAGAAAGGCATGTTGCAACTATGTGTGTTGTGACCATGATTTGTAAAGAGGATGCTAAAGCCGAGTGCCTTGATTATCCAAAGAACACTGTTGGGCGTGACAAAATTGCCTAATGCTGTTAATAGCTGATGCTTTGTTGGAGAAATCCTGTCACGCTTTCACAATGTTGAATTGTCTTTAATTGAAACGCCCCCCCCCCCCCCGTAGACATTTGATCGGTTATATGAGTTCGTGGCAGGGGAACTGAAGTCCGTGCAGAACGTGACTTTCCTGCAGGCCGCCGTGTCAGGATGGCTGAGCAGGCGCTGCATTCAGGGCGCAACGTCTCCTGGAGGCGTGCGTTTGAATCCCACTTCTGACAAGAGCCAAAGCTCTTCGTTGCAATCAGGAAATCGTTTATGGATCTGCATCAAAAACCTTGATGTATCACAGCATACAGTACCGTTGTTTGCAAGTGAGGAAGTTTGCGATTTTCTTCATCAAGCGCTTGCTTCATAAATTTTTTGCAAGATGTAGACTGCCTGGTTGTGTTGTTGAGGTAAAGCCCTTAGCAAGGGTGCCAAAATGGAGGCTAGAATTTCTGAACTGAACTTCCTTTTCACAGATACTGAAAAATTCTTTAGACATGTCCCAGCACCTGTTTGAATGCAGAAGAGAAGGACTCAGCTTCTGGTTGACGATGGGGGGTGAAAAGTTGTCATTGTTCATGATTCAAAGGTGTATTTCTGTCCATATTTTACATCACTGCCCATAGATGATTACAGAGGGTGTGTGACAGGTAGAGGAAATTAATCTACAACAAAGGTTAAAAAGAAAAGTAACACCCCCCCCCCCCCCCCCCCCACACACACACACACACACACTCTTCTTATTTCATTTTTTTTTCTTTTCTTTTATTCTTGTTAGAACTCCTATAAGCAAATTAAATCGTTCATGTATTTCCACTCCACACCTGCAGAGGGCAGTGTGACGCTTTAGGGGTTTACCTAGGAGACTGGCAGCTCGAGTTTCGGGTCATATTAAACTGCACTCGAGCAACGCAATAACGTGTCTGTCTCCTTATCATACACAGGTATGAATAGAAAAACTCTTATAAAGTAGTTGGTGTGAAATATTTATCATCTGTACTTGGAGGAAATGTTTGGAAAAGATGTTGTAAAATGTTAGATAAAATTATTTGTTTTCAGTTGAAGTATATAGCAAATGCTATAGATATCCACTCGTGGTTAGCATAATTAGCCGAATGCTACAGATTAGCTAATGAGTAACGGAAGTTGTGTGAAAGGAGCATATAGTGACGGATGCATTTAGAAATCCGTATTAAACTGTATTCTAAGCATATTCATGTTTGTTGTGTTAGTAGGAAGGGTTTACATTTGTCATGAATGTCAGTCAGATTAAGTTAATATGTAGTGATTCTGCATTTTTGTATATATAATATACTGAAAGTTTGTGAAAGCATAATACTGTCCCATAGAATATTCAATGTGAATATTAAAACGTGATGGGGAATGTTTAATATATTAATGTTGGGTTTGTGGTTCCAAACAGTAATAGTTTGCATGTGAATTAACTTAAGATTATTAAATGTGTCCAATGGAAATTTATTTAATTCTATATTGTATGTACAGTACATGGAAATGGGGGAAAGAGACAGCTGTATTGCTTTTACCATAGCAATCGGTATCATTTTTGCATTTGTACAAGTTGTTATACATGCAGTTAAGAAATGTATCCTTTTAATATTTACAATATTACTGTGACATCTCAAAGTTTGACCAGTACTGCATAATGCTGAAATGTGTTCAATTGTAGTGGGTTCTGTCACATGTACTAATTTATTTTGTTCATATGTGAAAATCTAGGTATATTGCATTGAATGTAGTAGTATAAGTATTGACTGAAGTGACATATTTGAATTCCATCTTATTGGGGTAATTTTGGTTTGATTCTAGACCACCCTGTATGATGAAACAGTGATTCTTTTTGTCATATTAAACTGCATTCGAGCAACGCAATAACGTGTCTGTCTCCTTATCATACACAGAGTTCTGTGCGTGATTTGGCTTGTGCCGGTCCAGATTCCCCTAGGTCTGGAGCCGGTAACAGATGCTCTCTAAACTGTTTGCTGTTTTGTTAAGCTAAAACGACCCGAGCGGCTTGATTATCAGAATAACAATGTCGGGTGTGACAAAATTGCCTCATGCCCTTAATAGCTGCTGCTTCGTTAGACACATAATAGTGACATCCCATAGACATCTACATACAAGGCACCTGTCCAGACACCGGTTTGAAAATACACAGTTTATACACAGATTCAGTTAATTTTCTGCGTGTTTGGAAGATGGCACAGCCGAGGACGCTCTTTAGAATGTTCTAGACATCAAGGAAGAATTTACCTTTTCCTCAGAAGAAGATTGTGACTCTGATAACGAACTGAATATCCAGCAATGGATATTCAAGCAAGCTGTTATGACAATGGGTAAGTTATTAAGTCTTATATAACTCTTATTCTGATAATATAAAAATAATATTGGTATATTTTCCTCACTTCGGCTAGCTTTTGCCAGCTTATGTGAAATATTGTCTTCCAATGCCACTTATGTAGTTTAGGTAAATCATGCTAACATGCTGCCTTATGTAGCATAACACTAACATGTTATTCCCAGTGGCTAAGCTAATGCCTTATGGAGTTTACAGTTGTTTTTAAATGTTCTAATGTATTTCGCCCCGTTTTGGATAGCTTTAGATTATGGTTGCTAATATATATTTGGCTCAGTTTTGGTTACCTTATGACACTGCTATCGATAATGATATTTAGCACAAACAAGATAGCTTCAGTTGGCTAAAATACTGCCTTGTGTAGCTAAGAAATGTTTATGAATATTTCTGTGGTGTAAATGTTCATATTGTCTTTTGTTTTGCTTGTATTTACAAATACCTGCTTAGGTGTAAATGTTTAGAATGTGTTAAATATATGTAGAGCTTGCCCAGTGGATGGTGTTTGCTAATGTCTAGGGTGCAAATGTATGAGATGCACTTCATGGTTTATGGCCCATCAACAGATATTTGTCCTGCCTATTATCATTTTGATTCATACACATTCACATCTCATACAAACTTAAATAATTCTTTTGATTGTGTAAAGCTGCTTTGCGACAATGGCAATTGTTAAAAGCGCTGTACAAATAAAATTGAATAAAATAAATTGAATTGAATACTGCCGATCAACAAATACAGAGGGGCACAAAAATGTATACACATTTTCATAATTGTTATCTATGCCCTTTTTTTAAAACCTGAATTGAATAATGGCAGCAGTGTGTAGTATTATCTTTCCTCTAAAAATGTTAGTTGTATCACCATCATTGATGTTGTAATGTTCAGCTTTGTTGTTATAATCAGTTACACTAAACGGGGTCCTAGAATCTACTTCCGGTATGGTGTAGGCAGAGCGGAACAAGAAATGATGCAACACAACGACTAAAAAATAAACCCAAAGTGTATTAAGTGAAAATTAAACAAAAAGTTGCACCGAAAAAAACACAATATATTAAAATAAATCTACAAAATATACAACTGTATGGAGTGTGTGTGAGGGTATGTATGGAAAGCAATGTCCAAAGTCCGTGTTGTTATTGTCAACGGTTGAGGGTGAGTAGCGGGAGTGATGGTTCGGTCTCACCGGTATGAGATGTTAAATCCGGGAGCTCGAAAACAGAACAAGAGGGGTATTGATGGGGTCCATTAAAGATAATCCACTGGTCGCGGCAATCAACCTCACTCTCTCTGAAACAGCGCTGTATATCTTCATCTCTCCTCCCCGACATGTTTGCCGGTTCCGCTTTTATACCGGGTCATGTAACGTGGCGCAACATCCGGGTTCCCTCGCGCAGCGATCGCACATGCTCGCGAGAGCTTAAACCTGAAACCAAACACAGTCCTTTGGGAACAAAATAAATCATATCGGGGTCGGTTTATGTGGCCCAAAGGATTTATTTTTCTTTACTCTATTTAGGTGCCTATATATAAACCCCCCAATTATGTGGCTGCACTACAATGTTGTCATGTGACCAAAAGAAGAGGGGTGTATATTTTTCATGTTAAAGTGTGTATCTATTTTTTGGGCATCTCTATATATTGTGCATCCATACTCATTAATTGCACATCCATTTACTCAGGACATGCAAGCATCATTCAGTTTTGAGTGCAATCAAGAATCATACTGAGTAAGTGCAGATATAATGTACAGTACATTAGTTTATTTAGTGTTATCAGCATGTTCATAGGTTTTTTTTTTTGTTTTGTTTTTTTGCTTTTTTTAAATTGTTGAGACTGGTGGCTAATCATTTTCACTGTCACAAGTGTACATGGACAATTTCTATACAAATCCAAAGCTCCTAATAGACTTGCTTACCACTTTGCTTATACAGGAGACCCTATGCAGAGGAGGGCAAAATTACAAAGTATATGGACTACATATACACAGTGGCGGGTTTTAGGCATGGGCGAACTGGGCAGCCGCCCAGGGCGGCATTTTTTTACGACTCCAGGCAGGCTGCACTTGGGGGGGAAATGCGCCGGCGCATTGTGCTGTGCACAGTGCAGGTTTGCTGAAAAGGTGCCGTGCACTGAAGCTGTGAGAAGTGGAAAGGGGAGCGGAGGGGAGGGGGCGCGGAGGAAAGTTCACCTCTCCCAAAAGGAGGGGAAATCCATCCAGTGGTGGGCTAAACACCTTGACTTTATTACAAATAGCAGCACACATTTCATTTACAATATTATAAACACAGAGCTATAATTTATTTAATTGAGTTTTTTCAAAATTATGTGAAATGGCTAATATAAATGGTAATAAAACAAATAAATGATTATGTGGAGGTGAATTGGTTTAGTCCTGACTTCTAGTTGTGAGTGACAGGAGGGGGGGTAGGGAATCAGTTGATTGTCGATTGAAAATAAACAGCGATGGAGAGAAAAAGGCCAAAGCTGTCAGGTGCCCAATTTAGAAAAAAGAGAAAAGAAGAGGAGAAACATGCAAAAAATAAAGGTATGCACCAACGTTCTCTCTGGATGATTACTATATCATGTCAGTTAAGTTCTAATGATGATTAGTGTTATAACCTTAGGTTTGTTAGCCGTCTTCTAGCCTAGTCTTGCAGATGAGGAGCTGGCAGAGCAATGCAATACACTAGGCACCACACTGCACTTTGACGGTCTCGCCCAGGGAGTGAATCAGTGTAGAACCGCCACTGCAAATACATTTTCATGTTCTGCACATGGGGGATGATCTCTCTGATCAGCTGTTACAATACTACACTGCACAGCACAAAACAATGAAGTAGTACAGAAACATTTTTCTACATTTCTTGGACATTACTGCCACCAATGCTTTCATTGTGCATAAAGAACTATATGATACCCTGTCCAATAAAGAGTTCATGGAACAACTTATTAAAGAGCTCTGTTAGGTAGTGACCATGTACCAGTTCCAGGAGCTAAGTTGACCTCAGATGCCAGGGATGTTGCCACTGCTGATCGTAGGTTATATGTGCATTGCAAATCAGTGCATGGCAATCGGCAACAAACAACTTGGAAATGCTAGACATGCACTGTTCCCCAGTTGAACAGGAGCTGCTGTCAAGAGTGACAATGATGTGTGACTATAGAACCCATACATACATTTTATCTTGTACTGTTGCTGTTTTTAATCAGACTTAAGACACTTACGTTTATAAGTAATTGAAAAATACACAAATGTCAGGATATGTCAGAACTTCTTTAGGGCCCCCAAACACCTTCAGACTCCTAAGGGTTAAGTGCTGAAAAGAAGGACTGAGCTTCTGGTTGCCGATGGGACATGCATGAAAACTTGAATTCAAAGATTCATTTCAACTTTCTGTCACTATTCTACAGCATTGCCCATAGATGCAGAATGTGCTCTCGACCCTGGTTCTCTGTGTTGTTAATGTAAAACGTGGGTATGGTTCCTGTGCGAAGCATAAAAATCCAGAACTTAAGCCAACGGATACACTTGCAGATATTGGAACTATCCAATAAGGTTTTCCAGTACTTATTTGAACGCAGAAGAGGAGGCCTCAGTTGGTGCTGGGCCAAAATATGCATGAAATCATTTGATTCTAGGCTTAATTTTACATGAGTGTAAAAGCACTGATAAAAGATGGTTGAAGGATGAAGCAAATAAAAGCAAATAAAAAGCCTTGTTTCATGGAGGAGATGAAACCTGGCCATGATGGCTAACTGGAGAAAGTAACCGTGAAAAGAGATGTGCCAAAGCATAGTCAAGCACTGTTTGACACTGCATGCATGCATGACCGTTGTGTAGTTGTGGCCAAGTGGTCGAGGCGATGGACTTGAAATCCATTGGGGTCTCCCCACGCAAGTTAGAATCCTGCTGATTATGTCGTTGTTTAGCGTTGTTTTGGCCCTTTAAAACCATCAATGCTCTTGATCAGCCAAATTTCCATCTGTCCTCATTCTCCTGGACCTCTTAGTTGCATTTGACAGAGCTAACCACAAGATTCTCTCATCTATTCTAACAAGCCTTGGAATCTGTGGCACGGCATAGCAATGGTTTGCTTGCTACGTAGAAGATGGGTTGTATGCGGTGCCCTATAAGGGATCCACATGTGCCCCATACAGACCCTACTCATGTCCCACAGGGCTCAGTGCTCGGTCCTCTCCTCTTTTCCCTCTTTACCTGGTCTCGTGCTAAGGTCATATGATCTTTGGCTTTTCATACCATTTTTATGCAGATGACTCACAACTCATTCTCTCCTTTCACCCCTCAGACACTCAGGTTTCCTCAGCTCTAATCACACTCTGCACCGCATCCCATTTCCCAAAATGTCACCATCTCTCAGAGATGAAGAAACACATGCATCTAGACTCTCTTCTATTCTGGCATTGAAATTAACCTCTAGTTAATAGCTGTACTACTGAGTCTCTGGCAATCTTTAAACAATGACTTAAGACATATACAGATGTGTGACGAGCAGTTTTCTAGTTTTGTTGCCGCACCTCACGGCGACTGTATGCAGTTGCTGGCTTTGACCACTGAGGGGCGCTATATAACTATAGACCGACGCGTCAGACCTTATTTCATTCTCTCAAGGATTAATGGGCCACAGCTCCTTAGAGCTGCACGTAGTAGCGGATAAAATCAAGTGTAACATTGTAGTTAAACAAATTCATAATCACAGTACTAAAATTACAGTATAAATGTAGAATTAAATTTTATTAGTATCGAATTTAAGCAAAGTAAATGTTAACACAGTGAGGCTTTAGATTTTATCATGTGTAATTAGAAAGCCTACGCGTGTACACTGTAAACCCAAATGCTCAAAGTAATTAAACACATTGCGTACTGTTTACCTAAATAATTGAATAAGTAATAAGTTTGAGTACGTAAGTAACAATAACTTAAGTAAAACTTCCACCAAGGTAAAATCTATAGAGCACTTGTGACGCAGTGGTAAGTGTCTTGCCTTCCATGCGAAAAACCCCCGGGTTCGATTCTTGCGTAGGATGGTCTGCAATATATTTTTTTTTATTTGTTCAACAAACTCAAAAATTTATGTTTCCAATTTTAAGTAAACAGAACTATCATTAATTAAAAAAAAATATGTAACTGATTACCTATGTAACAATCCTGGCACTTGCTGGACTTTCTTGGATGCCCTGAAGCCTTCTTAACAAGAATTGAACCTCTTTCCTTGAAGTTCTTGATGATCCTATAAATGGTTGATTTAGGTGCAATCTTAGTAGCCACAATATCCTTGCCTGTGAAGCCATTTTTATGCAACACAATAATGGCTGCACGCATTTCTTTGCAGGTCACCATGGTTAACAATGAAAGAACAATGATTTCAAGCATCACCCTCCCTTTAACATGTCAAGTCTGCCATTCTAACCCAATCAGCCTGACATAATGATTTCCAGCCTTGTGCTCGTCAACATTCTCACCTGAGTTAACAAGATGATTACTGAAATGATCTCAGCAGGTCCTTTAATGACAGCAATGAAATGCAGTGGAAAGTTTTTTAAGGTAATTTTCATGGCAAAGAAGAACTATGCAATTCATCTTCACTCTTCATAACATTCTGGAGTATATTCAAATCGCTATTATAAAAACTTAAGCAGGAACGTTTCCAATTTCCAATATTTATTTAATTCTCAAAACTTTTGGCCACGACTGTATACTTGTGTCGCGGCGCGCCTCTGTGATGGGCGTGCACCCAAATCAATATTGCTCCTCACTCACTCCGAAGCTCACTAGATAGGCGGCCTAGGCGCACACTGCAGGTATGCGAAGAAGCGGGGCCGCCTAACTAGACACAACTAGTGAGCTATCGGCGCTAATGATCCCGAGCTTCTCTCCGCGCTATCAAACACAGCGGGGAGTGTTTCTCGGGGTCTGTTGGGGGAAACTGGACTTTAAAAAGCATCTCGTTGTGTAGTTTACTAAGGAGAGTGGCACGCGAGCGGGGTGATGTGACGCGCCCCAGAGACTTTAAAAAGGGGAATGCCGCCCTTTGATCTCCGCAAGAGGACAGCGTGTGTACAAGCCTTTATAAGACTCCACTTTTATTTAAGTGCACTCAATAACGAAAAACCCTTATGGTTTTTTCAATGATGAAAGTAAACAGGGTGCGTTAACATGTCAGAAAATGAACCGAAAATCTGTGTATACTCGCCTCACAGACGTGAAAAATATATACTTATAAAAAGCGAAATGTCTGCTTTTATGTAAATTATAAATTTGTAAATTTTATGTATGTAGTGCACTGCTTTCTGTGTGTTTTGGTGTGTGTGTGTGTGTGGGGGGGGGGGGGGGGGGTCATCACCTGAGAGGTGTCAATAGGACTTACATATGAAAAGTCGTGGATTATTCAGTGAAACAGAGGCTCTGCTGACAAAAGTTAGGCACATCAGTCAGTGTGGAAGAGATGGAAAGTTTCCTCACCATAACATGACTTGTACTGTTTTTAATCACTCTATACACAACAAATGAAAATACAAATGGTCTATTCTTTTGTTTTTTAATTTCATTTTGTATTCAATTTTTATATTTTATTTAAAAATAAATACCCAAGAAAATTGTGTATAGAGTGATTACAACAATACATTTCATGTTATGATAAGGAAAATCTCAATGTCTTCCATTCCAGGGATTAAAAACGGTAACAATTTCAATTTTAGAATCTGGAATCCAGAAGATGAAGTTTAAAAAGATGCCTGAAGTACTGCAGGTCTTCAGAAGAGCCTCAGATCCAAGAGGGTCTTAAAGTGGGGAGGGGTGCATTTTAGGGCGTTTTCACACTGGTAACGATCTGTTCCGTTCTGTACCCGAGCACGGTTTCTCCCCCTCCCCAATCCCCCCGCAGGTCTGCGTTCACACTGTAATAGCGATTGTGATCCCGGGGACACTTGCGTATTTGCACAACCGGAAACAGTAGGTGGCGGTAGAGAGGTAGTTGGTTTGTTTTTCGCCGAAAAAGAACTAAGAAAGAAGAAGAAACGCCACTCGGGTCATGAACTGAGACACCTGTTAATGCTCCGTGTGAATGTTTTAATTTTTATGACAAAAACAACGGCACTGTAAACAACATGCCTACTGACACATCTGTCGCGCGACTCAGAGGGTGAAATGAGCGCACGCGCGCTGCACGGACACAGCACGAGGCACTGAGGAATGACTTTACATCTCTACTCTGTAAGGTGAGGAATCAGGTGTGTCCACATTCTCTACTGATTCCCAGTCAAATAGAAATAAAGTGCTCATTAAACATTACTTTCTTTAGTCATAGCACATTTAAAATTTTTACTTTTTTATCATAAAAATAGTGTTTATGTACACTGTAAATTAATCACAGATGTAAACAATTAATAAATGCTACAAATAAATATAATGCCTGCTAGAATAAAGTTCAACAAATAGCATAGATACATATAATAAATGATAAATATCTAATCATGCATTTTTCTGTTCTCCTCAGGATCATCTGGGTTTAGAGAGCGGTGGTGTGTGATGGCAGGATGTCCCTGTGACCAGGAGAGACCAGGAATGGCTACTAAATTCTCCTATTAAGAAGACAACATTCCTACAAGAGAGATGCTTGTGCTCTTTTTTTCCTTACCTTGCTATATGTAGATTTTCAAATTTAGCCGAGATGCTGAAACTATTGAATTTAAAACCTCACCACTGCATCAATGTTTAGTGTTTAACATGTTTTGTGTGCTGTGTGTTTATATTGAAATTTTTGTAAATGTAAAAATAAATGTACACTGTAAAATCCAAGATGAGTGTGGGGGATTTGGAATAGAGACAAAGGACTGGATAGAGTGCAAAATGTTTTATTAAACATTATTGAATAAAAATATAATAAAAGTAAATTTTGTAACAAAAGTAGCTGTCAAATAGGACAAAAAATATAAACATTAAAATGTAGCATATTTTATATTTAATGTACTTGCATAGCAAGAGGGTGTGTGTTAATGAAATACAACAGTTAAAGACAACAGTTGGTCCATCGTCTGCATCAACATTCTATTTGATCTCTTGCTGTTCCTTCCTCTGTATCTGTAGTCAGAACTCCTCCATCTAAATCTGAGATTTCATGCAGCATTATGAGTCTCCTGCTCTGCACGTCAGGTTTAGTCTCTTTCTTCTGTTGTTAGCTGGTCTTGTGCTACTGTCAGAGGTCTCAGTCTGTTTCCTCCAGTGCCTGTCTGCAAGAAAGTATAAACGCAAAAAATCAGCTGAAAGTTGCAACCATAACAGCTTGGACAAATTAAATTTTTCCAACATTTACATTTTGTCACCGCAATCACAGATAACCTGAAAGTGTGTGTGGAGCTTATGTGGCTCATCAGCATCTCAGTGTTTATAAGTGTCTCTGAGATGTGTTGGAGAATATACATGAAGTTTATATATAACATATGAGTAAAGTAGCTGTAACTCTAATAGCTACATAAGCACAACACTGGAGTTCATCACATTCTGCTCTTCTGAACAGTGAAATGATCTGAGGCCTTAAAGTGAGCAGACATGAGGAGCCTTCAGAGTTAACTTTACTGTGAGCTAATGCGAAAGGATCAGCCTGTAGATCTTATTATATGCATTTAAATGTCACCACGAGATCCACAGACAGTTACCTGGAGATGTGGTGATAATATGAGACTCTCTTTAACAGTGTTAATAACAGGAGTTAACAGTATTTAATATGAACTCACCGCTCACGCGCAGGCTCTCTGCTGGACCAGGCTCCACGCTGTCCGGTTCCGATGATGAAGGTAGATGTTGTTGTGGGTCAGAGGGGTTCCGACTCGATCACACTGGATGGTTTTTATCCTATTGTTTATCTTTTCCTCACTTCAGTATCGCAGCGCGCGCTGTGTGCTGCACGAGCCGCATTGCTCAGTGCTGCTGTACGCGCGCGCGTCTAAATACTTACGGATACTTCCGTAAATATCTGAGTTTTTATGTGTAGTGTCCGATTATCTCCGGATATTTTCGTCTGTCTAAATTTCTAGCAAATGCTATACTTCGGCATCACTTCACAGAGATTCTTCAGCAGCCACGTTTGTTTGTGTACGGAGTCGAACTGGAATTACGTTACTTCCTCTTTTGAGCACGAGTGTGTACTTATGTCCCGCCTTCCGTTCTCGGGAAGGTGTGAATCGTTCCCGAAACCACCTCTGCAATCGGTCCAGGATTCGGAACGATTACATTCTCACAGACAAAAATCAACTGGTCCCGGGGCCAAGTGTACTCGGAAACGGATCCGGGACCCCAGTGTTAAAACGCCCTTAGTTTCTCTGAATGTATAGGTGAGAACCGCTGATTCACACCTGGGGAGGGGTAAATTATTTGCATTTGAATGTTTCTGACATTGTAAAGCAGACACAGTAACCCTAAAACATGATTATCTTCTTCACTACACAGTAAACCCTAATGCCCATCACAGGCGCACGCCGTGACAACTTGTAACACAATAACAATAATAATTCGAACATTTTGCAGGATGCCGTTTGGAGGAAACAGATGATAAAGAATAAACCAATTGTTGTGTCAAAATAACCCAACCAGGTGTTAATTTGTAAATGACTCACTACATCTCATTTGACCCAGCATGAGCAACCCAACAATGTGTTTAAAGTACCCGAAATAACCCAGAATTTTGACCCAGAATAAACAACCCAACAATGTGTTTACAAAAACAACACAGCATTTTTAGAATATTTTTGACTGCTACACTGTAAACCCGATTAAGTTGGCAAAACTCCAAATATTTGAGGTAATCAGTTACATTGTAAGTAAACAGCGAAATGCTTTTTAAAGTCGCGGGGGGTATTCCAGAAAGCTGGGTTAACTTACCATTTGGTAAAACTTAACCTCCGGGTTGATTTACCCCAAACCCACATACCATGAGTATGTCAGTTCCAAAACCCCTGAGAAGATTAAGTTTAATCAACCTCCTACTGGATACCCAGAGTTAATGCGCGTGCACGGTGCATACATGAAGACATTTTCAATGGATCGCCGATTTCACGAGTCAAAATAGAAAATCAAAGTGAAAAAAAGAGAGCGGCATACTTCACAGAGGCAGAGTTGAGGGTTTTAATGCAGCATATGAAGAATTTAAGCCAATAATAATGAAAAAAAAAAAGCAATACGGCTGCATCAGCTAAAGAAAGGGAGTTGGCTTGGCAAAAAATAACAGGCAGAGTAAATGTGTGAGAGTATTAAATAGCAAATTTGCTCAATAAACTTCTGCAACAAACTTACCCTGGAACATAACCTGCTACCGAGCAGG
This sequence comes from Clarias fuscus, assembly GCA_030347435.1. Taxonomy (NCBI): domain Eukaryota; kingdom Metazoa; phylum Chordata; class Actinopteri; order Siluriformes; family Clariidae; genus Clarias; species Clarias fuscus. Next base: position 1,100,913 of record CM059209.1, on the reverse strand, counting down.
TTATCTTCAGAGAGTAAGTTGCTATGGTTACAAACATACCCAGAAAGTTACCTCCGTTTTTGGAACCGAAAGTTGAGGATATCCACTAACTTACTCTTAAACTTACCCGGGTATGTCACATAACCTGCTTTCTGGAATACACCCCAGTTTCCCCCAACAGACCCAGAGAAACACTCCCCGCTATGTTTCAAAGCCCGGAGAGAAGCTCGGGATCATTAGCGCCAATAGCTCACCAGTTGTGCCTAGTTAGGCAGCCCCGCTTCTTCGCATACCTGCAGTGTGCGCCTAGGCCACCTACCTAGTGAGCTTCGGAATGAGTGAGGAGCGATATTGATTTGGGCGCACACCCATCACAGACGCACGCCGTGACACAAATATACATTTACTTTGCTTAAATTTGATGGAAATAAGAAACGGCTATATATATTACTATAATTTTAGTACTGTGATTGTATTTTATAAGGTTTTGCCAGCGGTGGTACAGCGCAACGGGGGTCATTATTTATTAAAGAAAATTATGATGATCATATCGTACTGCATTTCATTCCCATACTACCGCAAAACACAAGCGTGGCTGAATGACAACGACATCTGCTTACGCAGGAGCACGTCCTGACAATGTTTTCATTTTATAGCCATTTAGTTTAATTTATTTCGGTATTATCAACTACAAATTAAAAGAACACAAAATTTAATATGACCCAAAACCCTACACTGTAAACCCGATTAAGTTGGCAAAACTCCAAATATTTGAGGTAATCAGTTACATATTTTTTAAAATTAATGATGTTGCCAATTTTAAGTAAACAAAACGATAAATTTTTGAGTTTGTTGAACAAATAAATAAAAAAAATATTGCAAACCATCGAACCGGCATGGCAGGCGAGACACTTACCAGTGTGCCACGAATGCTCTATAGAGTTTACACTGGTGAAAGTTTTACTTAAGTTATTGTTACTTACGTACTCAAAATTATTACTCATTCAATTATTTAGGTTAATAGTACTCAATGTGTTTAATTACTTTGAGCATTAGGGTTTACAGTGTAGTGTACTTGTTTTAATGTTTAACTTCAATGTTTTTTTTTACTCATTACACTATTGTACAGCAAATATCAATAGCTCTGATTCAGATTTTTCATGCTTGTTGTACAAAATACACAGATGTGGAAATTACCATTACTGTAGTATTTCTTCAATACAGCATATTGTTTTGACTTTTTTATGACTTAATTATTTTTTAAAAACCGAGATGACGGAAAATGTCACTTTGCGCCACCTGGCGGTCATTTCACGAGTTACTTTGAAATGCAACTGATTTATTTTGGCCGCTGTCGTTTTGTCGCGGCGGTAATAGACATTTCCCTCTTCACACCTCTGTAATTTTCCTCAGTACTATAATTAAATATTATCAAAATTATTCATGCCCTTGTTGAGACATAGACCCCCTTTTAGCTATTATGATCTGCTATAAACATGATGAAGAGGGCAATGGCCTCTAGTTTAGTAAGACCCTTTTGGTTTGCATACCACAACTGCTTTAAATCTTCTTTTTTTTTATTGAATTCAAGTCAGGCGACTATGATTTACACTCTTCAACCCACCAGGACTTCATATGAAACCAAGCCTTGATGGACTATGAAGTATACTTGGGGTCATTGTCCTGTTGCAAGGTCCAATGTCACTGAAGTTTCAGCTTCCTTATAGATGGCATGACGTTTTCTTTCTTGAATCCATATTGCCCTCTACACGCTGCAGATTTCCAGTCCCAGAGGCAACAAGCAGCCCAGAGCATTACAGAGCCACCTCCATGCTTCACTTAAGTCAAGATGCACTTTTCTACATATGCCTCATTCTACATATGACTCAGTCCATTAAATTAAATTAAATTTTATTTGTATAGTGCTTTTAACAAAAGTGGCAGTGACCCAATCAGTCCAGATTTGAAGTTGCACATGTTTAGTATGCCCCTTATAGTGAAGAGTGAAACTTCAGTGACTGCTGCCAAAAAAAACTTTTTGTATGTCCTTTGCCGGCAATCTCTGAAATATGGTAGCAGGAGGTAATAACTTCCTCTTTCTGCCATATCCAGGTAATGTAGCCACTGTTCCTTTAACTTTTAACTTGTGAAATGGGCTTCCTGCTGTATTTCTAGGAACATTTAGTACTTTTGCTATTTTGATTGCAAGGCAAACTCTCTTCTCTTAACTTTATGGACATCTTTCTTGACTTTTTTTTTTAACTATTCTTCCAGAAGTGCATTTGTTTTAAGTGCTTTAAAACAAACCGCTCGAAAATTAGAACGTAAATGGCGCCAAACTAAATTGTTAGTATTCCAAATAGCTTGGAAGGAGAGCATCCTGAACTATAAAAAAGCTCTCAGTGATGCTAGATCAACGTATCTCTCCACTCTTATAGAAAATAACAAAAACAACCCGAGATCTTTATTTAATACCGTAGCTAAATTAACTAAAAACAAGACCACTACCAAAATCTCCACACCAACGTCATGCAGTAGTGAGGATTTCATGAACTTTTTCAATAACAAAATCATAAATATTAGGCAAAAAAATTCAGGCTTTGAAACCAGACAATTTAAATAACTCAGATGAACTAACCACATCACATCAGAACTTATAATACTTTACTCCCCTTGAAGCGAGGGGAGAATTTCACTCATCTCTTCTTCAAAATCGTCAACCTGTATATTAGATCCTATACCGACACATTTTCTCAAACAGATAGTACCAGCAATAATAGAACCCCTGTTGAAAGTAATTAACTGTTCACTCAGTAGTGGGTATGTCCCCAAATCCTTTAAATTAGCCGTTATTAAATCGTTAATCAAGAAACCTTTTCCAGAATCTTGGAGATATCAAACCTTCCCTTTATCTCCAAGATTTTGGAAAAGGTAGTATCACAGCAGCTATGTTCACATCTACACAGAAATAGCATAAATTAACTGTATCAGTCAGGATTTAGGCCTCATCACAGCACTTGTTAAAGTATTAAACGACCTCCTATGGGCCTCTAATCAGGGTTGCGTCACTATACTTGTGTTACTGGACCTCAGTGCAGCTTTTGACACCATTGATCATAGTATTCTCCTTCACAGATTAGAAAAGGTAGTAGGAACTGCCCTCTTGTGGCTCAGATCCTATTTGACTGATCGCTATCAGTTTGTAGATTTAGATGGTGACCATTCCTCATGTTCTCAAGTGGAGTTTGGTGTTCCACAGGGTTCAGTTTTAGGCCCACTGCTTTTTTCCCTTTACATGCTTCCTCTGGGCAACATAATTCGTAAACATGGTATTAGTTTTCATTGTTATGCTGATGACACACAATTATATGTCTCAGCAAAACCAGATGAGAAAAACCAGTTTGCTAAAATCGAGCAGTGTGTGCAGGATATATGAGAAGGGAGTGAGGCCAGTGGTAGGCTGGCGAAGGGAGTTCTGGGCATACTCGGCCCAGCCCAGGAACTGGTTCCAGGAGTCCTGGTGACTGTGACAGAAAGTACGGAGAAATCGGCTGATCTCCTGAATCTTCCGTTCCGTCTGCCCATTTGTTTGTGGATGGTATCCTGAGGATTGACTTACTGTTACCCCTAGTAGACGAAAGAACGCTCGCCAGACTCTGGATATAAACTGGGGACCTTGATCCGAGACGATATCTTCTGGTATCCCATAGTATCGGAAAATACAGTTGAAGAGTAGTTCGGCTGTTTCCATAGCAGTTGGTAGGCTCCGTCAACATCCCTTAGAAAATCTGTCTACTATTACTAGGATACAGGTTTGTCCTCCTGACTTGGGTAGATCTGTGAGGAAGTCCACCCCCAGATGTGACCAGGGGCAGTGTGGAATGGGGAGAGGGATGATCTTTCCGGCTGGTAAGTGTCGGGGGTTTTTTGACATGGCACACTCCGGGCATCCAGTGACGTACCTCCTCACGTCTCTCTCCATATTGGGCCACCAGAAGCGAGCTTGTACTAGTGAGAGTGTTCTATCGATCCCAGGATGTCCAGAGCCTAGAGAGCAGTGAACTGAGTGAATGAGGGTGGTTCGATCGTTCTCCAGTACGAATCGGCGGTGCGGTGGACAGTCTGGGGGAGTAGCTGGAGCAGGCTCGGAAATGGATGAAGGGGATTGCCATTGGATAGGACTGACAAAGATCTCCTCAGGAAGGATTGACACGGGTTCCTCTGTGACGTCACTGGGTGCATGCAATCTTGAGAGGGCGTCTGCTTTGGTGTTTTTTGTACACGGTAGATAGGATATTTTTAAATGAAAGTGGGTAAAGAACATTCTTTTCTAAAGAACACCTTTTCGCTTCCCTCAAGTATTGTAAATTTTTGTGATCCTTTAATACTAGAAATGGATGAGCGGCTCCCTCCAGCCAATGTCTCCATTCTTCCAATGCCATCTTGATGGCTAGTAGCTCACAGTCTCATATATCACAATTCTTCTCAGCCGGGCTGAACTTTCTCGAGAAGAAGGCGCATGGGTGGAGTGTGGTTGGTTCTCCCTGTTGTTGAGATAGAATGGCACCTACTCCAGTCGTTGAGGCATCCACTTCCACTACAAAAGGACTTTCAGGATTGGGATGAACGAGAACAGGTGCCAACACGAAGGCTTGCTTTAACAGTTGAAACGCGGTGGTAGCTTCAGAGTTCCATTGCAGTGATTTTGGTTTTCCACGGAGTAGAGAGGTTAATGTAGTACTCAGTAGTGGGTATGTCCCCAAATCCTTTAAATTAGCCGTTATTAAACCGCTAATCAAGAAACCTGACCTTGACCCCTGTCTGCTTTCTAATTACAGGCCGATATCAAACCTTCCCTTTATCTCCAAGATTTTGGAAAAGGTAGTATCACAGCAGCTATGTTCACATCTACACAGAAATAGCATAAATGAACTGTATCAGTCAGGATTTAGGCCTCATCACAGCACAGAGACAGCACTTGTTAAAGTAGTAAACGACCTCCTATGGGCCTCTGATCAGGGTTGCGTCACTATACTTGTGTTACTGGACCTCAGTGCAGCTTTTGACACCATTGATCATAGTATTCTCCTTCACAGATTAGAAAAGGTAGTAGGAATTAAGGGAACTGCCCTCTTGTGGCTCAGATCCTATTTGACTGATCGTTATCAGTTTGTAGATTTAGATGGTGACCATTCCTCATGTTCTCAAGTGGAGTTTGGTGTTCCACAGGGCTCAGTTTTAGGCCCACTGCTTTTTTCCCTTTACATGCTTCCTCTGGGCAACATAATTCGTAAACATGGTATTAGTTTTCATTGTTATGCTGATGACACACAATTATATGTCTCAGCAAAACCAGATGAGAAAAACCAGTTTGCTAAAATCGAGCAGTGTGTGCAGGATATACGAGATTGGATGTTAATTAATTTTCTTCTGCTTAATCCTGATAAGACAGAAGTTCTGGTCATAGGACCACAAGTAGCTAGAACTAAGCTTTCTGATCACACTGTAACTTTAGATGGCCTTTCTGTTCCATCAAGTGCAACAGTAAAAGACCTCGGTGTGATTATAGATTCCAGCCTTTCGTTTGAAGCTCATGTAGATAATATCACCAGAATAGCTTTCTTTCACCTTAGAAATATTGCCAAGATAAGAAACATATTGTCACTAAATGATGCAGAAAAACTAGTTCATGCTTTTATCACCTCTAGGTTGGACTATTGTAACGCCTTACTGTCTGGTTGTTCAATTAGGTGTATAAACAAGCTTCAGTTAGTACAGAATGCAGCAGCGAGAGTCCTCACTAGAACCAGAAAATACGAGCACATCACCCCTATCTTATCTACACTGCATTGGCTCCCTGTGAAATTTCGCATCGATTTTAAGATACTACTTTTGACATTTAAAGCACTAAATGGTCTCGCGCCACAGTATTTGAGTGAACTGTTAGTGTCTTACGATCCGCCACGCCTACTTCGATCAAAGAATGCAGGCTGCCTGTCAGTACCACGTATTATTAAAACTACAGCAGGGGGCAGAGCTTTTTCTTACAAAGCCCCAAAGTTATGGAATAGTCTTCCTATTAATGTTCGGGACTCAGACACAGTCTCAGTGTTTAAGTCTAGGCTAAAAACCTATTTATTTAACCAAGCATTTTTGTAAATAGATTAACCTTAGGTAAAGGAGCAGATCTGGGGGACTCATAGACGTAGAGTATTCTGGTGAACTGGTATGTTTAGATGCTGTCCTCCCCACTCTCATTGTTCACTCAGGTTTGTTGACGGTGAGGTGATTGGTTGCTTTACATCTCAGGGAGCCCTCATGTTTGTGTTTCCTTCTGGCTCTCCCTTTTAGTTATGCTGTTATAGTTAGTCCTGCCGGAGTCTCTGCTTGCACTTTGCACTAAATATACATTCACCTATACATGCTGACTGTGACCATACCTAACTGCCATCTCTCCTTATTTTCTGTTCTCTCCTTTTCTGCTCTCTTCTCTCTCTCTCTCCCCCTCTTCTTTCCCTCTCTCTGTCTCTCTGTCGAGCTATACATGTTTCGCTCCTGAGTTGCCAGTGATCCAGACCCCTCTGCCCTCTGGAGCCGTCTAACCCATCCTGGAGTCCTGCTTCTGGTTGGAGATCTCGTCGCATGGATGCCCCGTGTGGTCTGCCTGGATTCGTATGGTGGCTGGGGATGGTTTCCATGAAGCCTCTCCTGTCATCGAGTGATGCTCTGGGGACCTGTGACTTCAGTTGTTCGATAACTCAGGACCGGAATCCCCTACAGTCTACCTGAGCCTCCGGGAACAAACTGGACTCCTTTTAATTTTAAAACATCTCTTGTTATACTGAACTTCCAGTCTTACACATTATTATGCTGAGCAATTCCTGGTATCCCTTATCACCCAGATGAGGATGGGTTCCCTGTTGAGTCTGGTTCCTCTCAAGGTTTCTTCCTATTACCATCTCAGGGAGTTTTTCCTTGCCACCGTCGCCCTCGGCTTGCTCATCGGGGACAATCTTGTCATTTTGATTCATATACATTGCATAAAAACTTACTTCTTTTTATTGTGTAAAGCTGCTTTGCGACAATGTCAATTGTTAAAAGCGCTATATAAATAAAATTGACTTGACTTGACTTGACTTAATGGGCTTGCTGTGGTACTGTATTTTTTTATGAACCTCCTATAAAAGTTGGCGAAGCCCAAAAATTGTTGCAGTTCTTTTATGGTCGTTCTTTTGTGGTTTTATGGTCGTTCTTTTGGGTTTGGGCCAGTTGGTAATGGTCGACACTTTTCCCTCGTCCATTTTAACTCCCTCGTGATCAATGATATAACCGAGAAATTGGACGGATGATTGATGAAATACTACTCCCGTAGTTTTGTGAGCACTCTGGTGACGTGGTGGACATGCTCAGCCTCTGACCTTGAAAAGATTAGGATGTCATCTATGTATATACTATGACGAACCGGTGAAGGAACTCTCTAAGGACCTCATGCATGAAGTTCTGGAAGACTGCGGGGGCATTGACCAGCCCGTAAGGCATCACCCAGTACTCATAATGGCCGGTCAGTGTCACGAATGCTGTCTTCCATTCATCCCCTTTTCTTATTCGGATCAAGTTGTAGGCACTCCAAAGGTCGAGTTTTGTGAATAGTTTGGCCCTGCGGAGACACTCTAAGGCCGCCGGGACCAAGGGTAATGGATAGCGGAACTTAACCGTAGCTTGATTGAGTGTACGGAAGTCTATGCAGGGCCTTAATCCACTGCCTTTTTTGGCCACGAAGAAGAAGCTGGAGGCTGCTGGGGAAGCAGATGGGCGAATATAGCTCTGTTGAATAGTTTTGGAAATGTACTCCTCCATAGCCTTCCTTTCGGGGAGTGAAAGAGGATAGATGCGTCTGTGAGGTAGCGGCTCGCCTGGAAGTAGCTCGATCGCACAATCCCACGGACGATGTGGTGGTAGCTGGGATGCCCTCTTGAGGCAGAAGATATCCGCAAAGGAGGAGTACTGAGGAGGTATTTCTACTGACGGGATCTTTCTACGGGCTCTCGATTGAGGTAGTTTGAAGTTTCAAGGGTTGAGGTTTTAATGGTAGTGTAGGGAAACAGATGGAGTTCTTTCCCCACTTAAGTACTTCTCCGGTGGTCCAAGAGAGGATTGGGTCATGTTTAATTAACCATAGGTATCCTAGGACAACATCGGCGGTAGATTCCTCTAATGCTAATAATTGGAGTTCTTCCTGATGACACAAACCGATTTGAAGGATGACAGGACCTCAGAGCTGATGAAATGCTCTTCGGGACAGGGATTTCCCTGTTATGGACTGGATCTGGTAGGTTTTCTTTGTCGGGATAGTCTTGAGTCTGAGGCTCCGGAGATGAAGTTGCCAGCTGGCCCCGAATCGAGGAGGGCTGCCACTGAAACCAGAAGATGACAGAAGATGCAATAAGGCTTACGATTGTAGTAAGGGGCTATAATTTTTCTATATTATTTGAAATTGCACTCACCACGGTTCGAGGAGGACGAATGGGGCACTCGCCCCTGAGATGCCCCATGCTGCCACAGTAGAGGCAGAGACCCTGGGTCAACCGTCTCTGTCTCTCAGCTGGTGTGATCCGTCCTCTATCCAGTTGCATCGGTTCTTCCTTAGACTCGGAGTGGGCTGACAGCAGTTGGGCTCGAGGAAGAGAGATGGCCATGCTCCCTACAGTGGTGTGGCATGAAGCTAGACGAGCTGAGCAACGGATGGAAAGTTGAATGAACCATTCTAATCCCATGTCGTCATCGTAGGTGGCCAGCATGAGCTTTAGATTGGGTTCCAATCCCTGACGGTACGTGGTGATGAGAGCCTGTTCATTCCATCCACTTGCTGCTGCTAAAGTATGGAATTGTAGGGCATAGTCTTGGAGAGAGCGGTTACCTTGTTTTAGTTGGCACAACTGCTCACCTGCAGATACTTCACTGTCACTTCGCTCAAATACCTCCTTGTAGTGTGCCAGGAAGAGATCATATGATTGGGTCAGCGGTCCCTCCTGTGACCAGATTCATTCGGCCCATTGTAGTGCCTGTCCCGACAAAAGAGAAATTATATAGGCTATCTTGGCCTGATCCGTAGGGAATAAGGCCGGCTGCATGGCGAACGTTAGGGAGCACTGTAGTAAAAAAAACCCTGCAATTCCCAGCCGAACCAGAGAAGGGCACTGGTCGCGCCATAGGACTGGAAATTGGAATTGGCCGAGGAAGCGTTGGATGTGCCGGTGGAGTCCTGTAATGGTGTCGATGTTGTTGTTAGCAATGCTTGGCAAAGTTGATTCGCTAGCTCGAGAACTGGGTTTGGTTCGCTCATCCTGGGATGTATTGTTAGGTCCGGGCTTCTGTAACAAAGACGGACTCCACAAGATGGTAAATAACAAGATGAGTGATTTTATTTCAGTTCAGAGACACGAAATATATTGCTAGCTGTGAGTGGCACAGAATGAATACGTATCAATAGCGGGGTTAGAATAAACAGAACGGTTCACGTCTCTCCTTGCGGCGGGAAGAAGGAAAGTCGAGGCGTCCCAACTGACGAGACCCGGAGCGGAGTAATACCACACACCACGGTGATACCGCGACAGGAGCCTGGGGAGGTTGACTGGAGTACCTTCTGGGAACAAGAGCATAGGTAAGTCACTATTTTAAAGAGAATCTTCTTACGTGATGTAGGAAGTTGAGTCCACTTTCGTAACTACGAGCCCAGACACTGACTGAGGCATGGTGTGTGGTCTTTATGGGTTGTTGCTGATTGGAGACAGGTGATGGTGATTAGAACTCCGGAGATAAAGAGCGCGGTGTCTGACTGAGTTCAGAGCCTGGCCTGACTGTGACAGGAAACAATTATGTGTCAGGATTTATTTTTACTTTTTTTAAAGGTAAAGTGCAGGTTAATTTGTTTTATTTTTACGCATTTATTTTTGGGCCGTAGAATAAATAATTTGAGTTTCCATTATTACTTATGGGAAAATTTGCTTCGATTTATGAGTGTTTTGGAACACGCACCTGCTTCCAGAACGAATTATGCTCGTAATCCAAGGTTTCACTGTAAAAGAAAGGAAATATAGGTATACAAAAGAATAAATAAAGATGTACTAAAACTTTTTAAAGCAGAATATGAAATGATATACTGTAAACAGTCCACAAAGTCTGCCAATTCTGCAAAATGTGTGAAAAAGTCTGGAATATGATTGAGTAAGACTGCAGTGAGTGTACAATGGTCCAATGAGTGTACAAATTGTGCAAATGATTGTGCAAATGGTGGGATCCTTGAGGATGGAGGCAGTTCTCTTGCAGATTCTGCAATAGTAAATGCTCTCACGTCTCACGTCCTACTCTTCGCCGACCACAGGCCTGCACCCCTATACCTTCACACCCTTCTGCACAGCCCACGCCTAGGACTCAGGTCACGGCATGCAGGAGAAAGGTACACCACCAAGTAAGTTAAATAATCTGTGAGGTTCCTCCATCGGTTACAGCCCGCACATCCAACCTGCTTACCACCTCCGAAATGCCGGCTCATCCTCCGATTGTGCGTGACAACCCATCTGCATGGAGTGTCCAGTGTTTGGAGACTCCACAAAGACTGAGGACACCACAGACAGAAAGCTAAAGGGCTGCATTCTTAACGCCATGAACCCCAGCGTTGCTGACTGTCTCAGAGGCACAGGGAGCTCAGTGGAACAGCTGGTAAAAGGCTTTTAGGTCTGGAGACAAGGAAGCAGCGAAGAAGGCTCAAAGAATGTAGGCTGTCAAAATCAGGGAAGGGAAAGACACATCAAATCACACTTTGACCATCTCAGGATGCATGCTTTTCAACGAACAAAGAGGCATATGGCAGAGACACTATTTTAAACAATCTTTAAAGTGTGCCAGTAGGGCAAAATGCTAGCTACATACAGTACAAACCAAAAATTTGGAGACACCTTCTCATAAAGTTTTCTTTATTGTGTTCTTTATTGTGTTCTTTAGCCCAAACAAGTCTCTTCCGCTTGTTGCCTGTCCTTAGTAGTGGTTTCCTAGCAGATATTCTACCATGAAGGCCTGATTCACACAGTCTCCTCTTAACAGTTGTTCTAGAGATGTGTCTGCTGCTAGAACTCTGTGTGGCATTGACCTGCTCTCTGATCTGAGCTGCTGTTAACCTGCGATTTCTGAGGCTGGTGACTCAGATGAACTTATCCTCTGCAGCAGAGGTGACTCTTGGTCTTCCTTTCCTGGGGCAGTCCACATGTGAGACAGTTTCTTGATGGTTGATGGTTTTTGTGACTGCACTTCGGGACACTTTCAAAGTTTTCCCAATTTTTTCGGACTGACTGACCTTCATTTCTTAAAGTAATGATGGCCGCTCGTTTTTTTTACTTAGCTGCTTTTTTATTGCCATAATACAAATTCAAACTCTTTGAATGAGAAGCTGTGTCCAAACCTATCTGTGTGTTATGTTTGATTATTCTATATCATTTTAAAGTTATCATCAGCATTTATTATTATTTACACCTTTTTATTAAACAAAGCTATAAATGAATGTGTAAGCTAGGGGATGTGTTGTATCAATCGAGAGCTTATTTTATTCAAAGAACAGTGGTGTACATGGAAAATTGTCACATGAACAAGAGCTCATGTAAAATTACTCTATAAAAGGTAATTAAAAGTGTAATCAGCTGGCCCCACATGACAGCCGAAAACCCAGCCTAATGAATGCACAAAAGGAGGAACCAAGTGAGGCGTGGCTAAGCCCCGCCACCTCATCCGATTGAACCAATCCTCCGTGGGATGGACTGACACGAAGGGTCAAAACTCAGTGTCCGAGTATGTACAAAAATGACTACGTCGTCATCATGACCACCTGAAGAAAGCGAGCTCGACCTCGGGCTTCCACCCTTGCGGGCGCTACGGCTCCTTCGCTGACATCATCCACTCTTCGAGAACTTTCAACGAGACTTCATGTCAGAACTGCAACAAAGAAACCCACAGGAGAAGTTCCAGAGCGCGCCATCCGTAACCAGGCAACCAAGCCTCACCGAAGGGCTTTCCTAAAAGATGTCATTTCAACCACAGCGCACCAACCAATCAGCAACGCCGTGATTCCATTGCTGGAGATGAACCATGAGAACGAAACTTAACACAAGTATACAGTCGTGGCCAAAAGTTTTGAGAATGACACAAATATTAGTTTTCACAAAGTTTGCTGCTAAACTGCTTGTAGATCTTTGTTTCAGTTGTTTCTGTGATGCACTGAAATATAATTACAAGCGCTTCATACGTTTCAAAGGCTTTTATCGACAATTACATGACATTTATGCAAAGAGTCAGTATTTGCAGTGTTGGCCCTTCTTTTTCAGGACCTCCGCAATTCGACTGGGCTGCTCTCAATCAACTTCTGGGCCAAATCCTGACTGATAGCAACCCATTCTTTCATAATCACTTCTTGGAGTTTGTCAGAATTAGTGGGTTTTTGTTTGTCCACCCGCCTCTTGAGGATTGGACAATGTTCTCAATGGGATTAAGATCTGGGGAGTGCCCGAGCCACTTAGTTATCACTTTTGCCTTATGGCAAAACTGTTGTTGGATGGTTGGAAAAAGTTGCTGATGGAGGGTGTTTTGGTACCATTCTTTATTCATGGCTGTGTTTTTGGGCAAAATTGTGAGTGAGCCCACTCCCTTGGATGAGTAGCAACCCCACACATGAATGGTCTCAGGATGCTTTACTGTTGGCATGACACAGGACTGATGGTAGCGCTCACCTTTTCTTCTCCTGACAAGCCTTTTTCCAGATGCCCCAAACAACCGGAAAGAGGCTTCATCTGAGAATATGACTTTGCCCAAGTCCTCAGCAGTCCATTCGCCATACTTTTTTGCAGAAGATCAATCTGTCCCTGATGTTTTTTTTGGAGAGAAGTGGGTTCTTTGCTGCCCTTCTTGACACCAGGCCATCTTCCAAAAGTCTTGGCCTCACTGTGCGTGAAGATGCGCTGACACTTGCCTGCTGCCATTCCTGAGCAAGCTCTGCACTGGTGGCACTCCGATCCCGCAGCTGAATCCTCTTTAGGAGACAATCCTGGCGCTTGCTTGACTTTCTTGAAGCCTTCTTAACAAAAATTTAACTTCTTTCCTTGAAGTTCTTGATGATCCTATAAATTGTTGATTTAGGTGCAATCTTAGTAGCCACAATATCCTTGCCTGTGAAGCCATTTTTATGCAATGATGGCTGCACGCGTTTATTTGCAGGTCACCATGGTTAACAATGAAAGAACAATGATTTCAAGCATCACCCTGTTTTTAACATGTCAAGTCTGCCATTCTAACCCAATCAGCCTGACATAATGATCTCCAGCCTTGTGCTCGTCAACATTCTCACCCGAGTTAACAAGACGATTACTGAAATGATCTCAGCAGGTCCTTTAATGACAGCAATGAAATGCAGTGGAAAGTTTTTTTCGGGACTAAGTTAATTTTTATGGCAAAGAAGGACTATGCAATTCATCTGATCACTCTTCAGAACATTCTGGAGTATATGCAAATTGCTATTATAAAAACTTAAGCAGCAACTTTTCCAATTTCCAATATTTATGTAATTCTCAAAACTTTTGGCCACGACTGTACAAACAAAGCTGCATACCTTGCTGAAAATGGTGCTCGTTTCATAACTAAAACCATAAGATTAAACCCAAGACTAGGAAACAGTACTAGATGAACTTTATTAACTTCCAACCTCCAAATTGTTGTGTGTGTGTGTGTGTGCGCGCGCGTGTTCAAGTAGCATAGTTTCATGTATCGTAGATTAGTCAAATACATTCTTGTTTCTTTATAAAGAATTGTCTTGGTCATGTATTGTAAGTTTTTGTAAATGTAAGTTTAAACATTTGCCCAGATATTACATTTCTTTTTTCATAATTAGGTAAATGCCAGATTTTGTATTATCATCATCAGCCGCGGGATAAACAGAATTGGTAAGATAGACTAAATCATATTAAATGCTGGATGGGTAGTTGATAAAGTCTATGATATAAATTTTAATTCAGGTTAACAAAATTTACACGAATCATTAAAGATTCGATATACCGCTGACCCAGAGCTAAATACTGCATAATGGAGGTAAAGAATGCAGCAGTCATTCTTGGTCTACTTTATTTGAAACCCTACATATTAATGGTAGAATTGTCCACATTACATGTCCTAACATTATGTATAAAACCATTACATATAATGCTGAACAATGCCACAGTAATTTGTTGCCATTATCATGTAAACTATAAAATAAATACAGGATTTATCTACATCCCAGACAATACTCAGCTTCTGAAGACATGTTCAGAGAGCACAAACACTTTTTTTTTTCATAAAAAAAACCCCCAGAGCTCACCAAACTATATACTAATCAGTTTCTTGGGTAGTGCAGCTTTTGTAATAGCGACATTAACAGTATTTACGCAAAAAGATTTAGCATGTTTTTGAGGGAAAGAGGTGTTACATTGTGAGTTTGTGACACTGGCAGTAAGCTGTGATATGAACTCCAGACTTCGTAAATAGATTATTAATTTATCTAAAGTCATAGCTGACCGCTGCTGCTGGGTTAGTAATTTTGTAAACTAACTGTCATGCACACTCGTAACACGACCGGCACTAGGACCCGGAAGTAATACGGTCGTGTTTCAGGAAGCATAAAAGGAAACAAGATGGCGCTTAACATTGCTCAGTCATTGAGTTTTGCCCATGCTATTGACGACGCCTCGCACGTCTAAACGTGAGTACTTACTTTCTTGGGTTATCGCTTCCGATTGGGTGTGTGTATTTAGAACACGGGTTTATTTGTGTAATCCCTTGCTCTCGCTTCGGGAGAGTTCTAATAATAACCAGCGTGGTTATGCTGCCTGCTCGCGCTACTTCCGCGTTTGGGTTTACCATCCACGCTACAGGGCTAACTGCTAGTCTTCTGATTCATCTCCGGTTAGTTCGTGACACTAACCCAAACAAATTTTAGGTTGGGTTGCGATGTTCGGCTAGCATGTGCTTTTGGCCTAGCATGGAGCCCTCCCCACTTTCCACACTTGCAATGCCTTCTCCGAAGCGCACTCCTAGGGTCAGTTTGATCACTCAAGCTTGGTGCTTCTGGGCCTTCCTAGAGGTGGTGGTGGCTACTGGTGCAAGCAAAGAGTTGCTAAGAGTAGCTTGGGTGGTATAAAACCAGCAAATTTTAAATGACCGTGTTAATTAGCAATGCCCGATTTGCCTGTGTGCTATAAGTAAGCAGTGTATGGAATTTGTGCACTTCAGAAAAAAACAAAACAAAGAAAAAGACATATTAAATAGAAGAAATGCATTCAAAGAGGAGTGAGCAAACACGTCCATCTCATGGGGTGCCATGACTTTTTTCAAGTGAAAGTAGTGGTGAAAACTACTGGAAAAAAAGGAAAGCAAAGGCGATAATAAAATAATAATGATGCTGATGATCATGGTGGTGGATGGAGAAATTCAGTCAAAGAAGAATCAATACTGATACAAAAGATATATTAAGTGAGATTGTGACTCTCTCCCTTGTGCGTGAGTGATTTTCTTTTAAACATGTAATCAATGTAAATATTTAAATATCACTGTAAATACTGACATATATTTCCCTCTTTGGATGAGACTATGTCACTACCCTCACTCACTCTTTTTCAAGATTCAAAGAACTTCTTAATCCCCATGGGGAAATTGCTTATTCCCGGTTACAGTTGCTCACCCTTGTTTGTTCCTCAAACAGTAAGTACCATACTGCACACTACGTTAATACAATATTGCACAACAAACTAATATATATATATAATAAAATAATCTTGTATTATTATATGTAATATTGTATAAAATAATATTGCGATATGATAGTATATGTAGTATATGATACTACAATTGTCATATAATTAATACAGGTAAGTATTATTGTCCTATTGTGCTACGGTCATTGACAGTGAATACCCACATAGTGTGTAGGTTACATAGAATGCTCCAGCTGGTGTGTATCTTTGCTGCAGTTTGTAAATACATTTGAATATTGATTTATTTAATTATGTTGTTGATCTGTTCAGCACTATTATGACTGTTCTATTTATTATCCCTTCCTTTGCGGTTGATTGTCTCACGCAGCTGTAAATGTGTGTTAATTTCAAGTGGATTATGGAGGATTTACGAATTTGCCTTCAAAATAAAAGCCATTCTGACTCATCAGAAAGAGCCTCTATCCATTCATAAACCTCTATGTAGTCCCAGTAGGCACAATGTAGGACAAAAGTGACCAGTTTATTTTGTTTAAACAGCAATTAGCCTAATCTGCATGCTTTTGGAATGTGGAAACCCACCAAGCACAGGGAGAACATGCCGGAAAGAGATTCATGATTTTGCACAGATTGATTTTGTGTCATGCACAGATATTCTGAAAATGAAAGAGTGAGAAATTGGAAGTTTAGCTTATGAGCATGTGAACATGAGTGATTATATGAGACTCGCGCTCAATTTGTAAAAGTTGGCAATTACTGTACATTTTTAGTGTTTACGACTGCTACATGGTGTTTTACACAACACTCTGCACGTCAACAGAACTGATTGTTTACAGACTGCATTTTATCTAGAAGGCCATAATTACCAAATCAATATTGCTGATTGAATCTAATTGATGGCATTCTAAAGGTGGGAAAAGATCTGACATGATTTTTCTATTGTTATTTTAATAACAATGAACACATGTATTTTTCTACACTATACGGCTATAAGTAGAGCAGAAAAAAGATTCTGGATCTCCATTCTGGAGCTTGTTTCTTTGTCTCCTATGACTCCTTTTAAAGATAAAATAAGGCTGAAAGCTAGACACTCCCACAATGTTTCTGAAATTTTTGGAGTATCTTTTCTTAAATATGAGGGCATCTCCTGGTTTTTAATGGCTGTGTCCTCTCAAATAAGGGTCAGTAAATTTCTGAGTAATTGAAATGATAATTCAATTTTTTCTAAATTATTGGTGTATAAATGCATGCTGTTGCAGTAGTTAAATGTTTGATGTTTCTTTGAGGTTAACCTGTTTTTTTTTTTTTTTTTTTCTTTGACACCACCCAACCAGAGGGGGGAAAAACTTCATGATATTCATAAACCCTCAAATATATAAAATACTTAAAGTGCACAAAAACTGTGATTCTCTGTGGTGTACACAAGAGGGCATTATGCGTTCATTTCTGGAATGTCAGGGTTGTATATAGCATGTGTTTCTGAAATTTCATTGTCATGTATGCGTGCGTTTGTGTTTACATTAATTATTTATTATTTATTTTGGTCTGATCATTTTTTTCCTTAATTCTTTTCTTGTTAATATAAAAGTAACATACTAGTATGTACATTTGACAATAAAAACACTTATTCATAAAAAGCAATAAAATATTGCAAGGCTAAAATATTGCAAGGATGAGTATATGCCATTAACACAATGCACTATAGTAAAATATTCACATTTTTTTAATGAAATTTAATGTCTTTTTAATTTAAATGCATTTTAATGCACAGAGGCCACCCACATAAACCCAGGTGAATATTTACTAATGTTGCTAAAATGAGATTTTCTAGAATGTCTGTAGTCATTTAGAAACAATTGGACAAGTTTTAGCAAATGTAACAAACTTGCTACAGTGTCACAACCAGGAGCATGTCCCAAAATTCCCAGTACAGGCCCAGCTCCGGCTTCACAAGGTCTATGACCAGGATGAATTCCTGTACATAGAAAGATAGTGTAGAAACCAATTCTGTCAGGTGATTGGCAGTTCAATGGAGCAGGTAAAAAGTTGAATATAACTCCAAAGAGATATCCCAAAAGATTTCTGTTTTGGACACAAACATGGATTTGAATTCCTGCAAAAATCTGTAATTCATGTGTTGTACATGTGTAGGATATGGTACAATATGATAGCTCTTTAACAAGTTATTGCTCTCAAATGTGTGTAACATCAACTGTAACCAGACAGTTTATACTTCGCATGTATGCTGTATCACCTGCCTCATATGAGTTCATATTCTGGATTTACTTTTCCTGTGCTCTTGCTGGGACAACTGTAAAATATATATATATATACAGTATACACCTATATTTTTAACTCAAGTTAAATAGCCTTTCCATTTTTGGTTTCAGATGTACTGAAAGGCTGTTGAACCTTATAAATGAAGAGAGATAGAATAGGAAAATGATCTGTGTGCTTAAACTAATCAATCTTAATCTCTGAAAAGATATTGCTGATCAAAGAAACTGAAATCATTAGTAAGTAAGTGAATTTTATTTCAAAAACATATACATATGTAACAATATGCAACTGCCACCTTTGCACCTGAAAGACAATTTTCACACCATCCTTCAGTTGGGAATTCCAAGCTGAATGTATGCCAACTAAATAAATGAACATATTTAATTTTACAATAAATAAGGACTGAGAAATCACCCCATGTTCGTCCTTCTACTGAAGATTAGGAAAATTGGCATGAATATGAAGGTTAGGTCAAGAACTACACATGATGGGTTTATATTTCTTTTGTCTTGTAATCAAAATAACAATACATATATGCCTTTATATCAAATTCAAATTCAGTCCATAAATAATATTGTGAATAATTGTGAAATGAGGAAAGCTACATATAAAGACGTTTAACGGTATCCTTTGTTATCTCCTTGACAAAACTGGTTGTTTATGAAACAACTTCAGCAACAACCTAATTTCCCTTTTTGTCTCTGCCAACCACTCAGCATTTGACATCAGAAGTCTCTTAATCACCGGCCTGACCTGGTTCTCATTGTCACTGTGTGGTTTAATAAACACAAACATCCCTCTGACACTGCTCAGGTGCAAGCACTGGACTGAAAATGCCAAAAATGAGAGCCAAAAAGTCCTTCAGGAAGCCTGAAGAAATATTCCTTGAGACCACACTAAAATACAACAAAGTCTGGCTCTTTGGAAGGAACATTTTTTAAAAATGATGGGGGATCAAGACTTTTGCACAGTGCTGTACTGTGTTTTTGCTGATCAGAATTGATGGCTCAAAAACTATGATGAAGAAATGTCCCTCATCCAGGATCCAACCACTAACAAAACATGCCAACACCGTCAGATGTTTATAGGCTTTCTTCTGATTTCTTATGTAGAAGGAGCCTGGAGAATGAGGTAGTTGCTGAAATTTGCTCTGTATTGATCACTTTTTTTTTTTATTGTACCAGCAAAGTATGGACTTGTCCTCATCTCGACCGCTCTTCTTCTGACTTCCTGCCGTCCAGCCGGATTTCACACAGCAAAATTGTCTCATGATTGCTCACAGCTTATTAATGGCCCTTACAAGAACACATACACGTGTACATGTGTTTGTGAGTGTGTGCGTATGTGCAGTACCTTCCTATGTGAGACTAAATGTACCTGTCTGTGTGTTTACTCAGAGGTTAACTTCTGTTTGTAGTTAAACAGGTCTGTGTCATTATAAGTGCGTTTTATAGTCTCATTGTACAGTCATGCCGATGATATTGTTTACTCTTTGTTCTCTTTGATTCAGTCTTATGGATTATGAATTCAAATAGAAATGTGGCAGAAGGTGTGGTCTTGTGTTGTGGTATTGTGTCATGATCATTATTGGCAAAAATGTACATAGTAGAAATTTCTATATTTCAATAAAGACCTGTCTGAGCATTCAGAAGTTTAGTACGTCCTCTCTCAGATACTCATGAGACACTAATATAATAAGTGGATGTACACTGACACATTACAATTTAATTGTACTATTCTAGAAATACTTTTTTTTATTTTTAACAGATGGGGATGAAGAGTAAAATATCCCCTCGTTTTGTAGCTAACATGACCCTTTATTTGATCATCACTCTAAATTGTCATTTATTTATTTCACCCATCACTGGTGTACACACAGCCAATAAAACATAGTAACACTTTGTGAAAGGCTATGCATATATTAGTTATACAGTATACATCATTATTAAAAATTTAATGTACTGGTACAGTGCCATGAAAAAGTATTTGCCCCTTCCTGATTGTTTTTTTTTTGTTGTTGTTGTTTGTTTTTTTGCACATATTTTTCACACTTAATTCAGATTCAGATTTTTTTTTTTTTGTAATATTACAAAGTCCGAACTTAAAACTGATTGAGATCCTTAAACAGGCCGTTCATGCTCAAAAACCGTCCAATGTGGCTGAATTAAAACAATTCTGCATAGAAGAGTGGCCCAAGATCCCTCCACAGCCATGTGAAAGACTCATTGCCAGTTATCCCAAACGCTTCATTGCAGCAGGTGGCACAACCAGTTATTAGGTTTAAGGGTTATTTAGATTATTACTTTTTCACATAGGATCAGGTAGGTTTGGACCTTTTTTTTTTTTTCTTAATAAATGAAGTAATTAATTTTTAAAATTATTATTTACTCAGGTTACCTTTGTGTGATATTAAAATTAGTTTTAATATTAAGACCCAAAACCTTTAAGTAAAAAAAAAAACAAGGAATCAAATACTTTTTCATGGCACTGTCTTAGTATATTTTTAGATATTTAATAACGCTTACACATATTTAAAATATTTTTAGAAAAAAAAATCCCATAGACACTCTTTACTTTTGTTACTGATCACAGGGGGTCTGCGGACCCCTCTATAAAAAGCAGTGATGTAGGAGTTAAGGAATAAGACTCTTATTTTTATCTAAAGTGTATTTAAACAAGTTAAACCAAATGGACAAAAGTATGTGCACCCCTTATCATCACACCCAAGCTATTCCCAGACAATTGTACAGAATGTCTCTGTGTGCTGTAAGAATTAAGTGGCCCAAACACTTGTTTCCAGTGTGACGACACTCCTGTGAGATCCACAAAGCCAGCTCCATGAAGACACAGTGTGTTAAGAGTGTGTTGAAGTGGAAGAACTCGAGTGTCCTGCATAGAGCCCTGACTGAACTCAACCCCACTGAACCATCAGCTTTGGATTAAGTGAAAGTGGAGCCTCCTTGACATCCAGGCATCAGCACCTGTGCTTACTAATGCTCTTGTGTGTGAATGAACATAAATCTACACAGTCGCGCTCCAAAATCTATTGAAACGTCTGTACAAAAGAATGGAGCTCATTATAACAGCAAACACAGGCGGAGTAGATCTGTTTTAATGCTCAATCTTTGCAATAGGACCATACAGTGAGGATGTGTTGTCCAGGTGTTCACATACTTTTGGTTATATGTTGAAGGTTTGTTTACTACTTACTTTATAACAGCTATATACCAAGGAGCAACCTTCATTAAACACACATGAAAATGAGTCCATTATTTGTTTTGATGTTGTTTTAATAAACATATAGGGCTCAGGATTGTGATGACATGTTTTATGGTTGTTTTTGTGACCGAAAAATAACAATAATATGCTCATTTTATCAGGTCTATATTTTTGCAACATCATTCCCATGTACTGGGATTGGTAAACATTTACCGTTTATAAAAGATAACTTTAATATGATAACTTTTGTTCTACCTGTCACGTTTCTTTTGGCGAGGCATAAATGCAGAGGTCTCGTTGTTGTTGAGAATGATGTTTATTGAAAATAAATCAAGAAAAAACAGGGAAATCAAACAAACTGAATAACTTTAAGACAAGAACAAACCAAACCACGAATCATGACACGGGAAACTCGAACTGAACTACTGACCTTTACCAAGTTAAATTAACAGTTGCAAGACACGTAACAGAACAAACACAAGCTATTTATAATGAAAATAATAACCAACTCGGTTCAGGTGAGCACCCACGTCACCTGACTGAGATGTAAACTGGGAAATGAAGTAACAAAACGAAACTTAAGAAAACTACAAACACAAAATCTCAGGGCCCTCTAGGGGTTATCCCTGACACTACCTGACATATTCACAAACGCAAATACACAGTGGTACAGATACGTGCCGGCAATGCAGCATAGGTCAATAACGATAAAAAAATTAAAAAAACACACACACATATATATATATATATATATAAGTGGCGGAGTCGGTTGCGAATGGTTTGTCTGGAAACCCTAGTACCCCTCACATATGGTAAACGGGCTGCAGCTGTGTGGCAGTAAAATAACGATGTCTGAGTGCAGAGGTCTTAAGGTACTGGTCATGGTTGCGGTCTGTCACTCGTGGGGCTCCACTCCTGGGCCTGTCATGAACTCTGCCAGTAGTTCTGTGTCTTGATGCAAGTCTGCTGATGACACTTTGAGACACACCAAGTTCACAAGCAACATCTGACTGCCTGCCACCGACCCGAAGGCGCGCCATGGCCAGGTGGCGCTGCCCGTCCGTTAAGTGACATCGTGTGTTCATGGCTGTTTGAATGATGAACTTGGAATGACTTACTGACAATACCAACTTTTTATACCTACAGAATGTTGAAATTGATGCCACATTGAAAAGCGTTGTCTTTTGGTATTGGCCCCAATATAAGACACACCTGTACACAATGAGACCATTACATGGAAAACACAATATCAGGCGTGTCTATCACCACAATATAATTGCCTCCCCGTCCCAAAAATGTCTGTAGTGAAACAAACACTGTATGTATGACGTCCACTGAGTCTCTAACAATATCCCTGACTTATTGTGAGTAGTGTATATAAATAAGAAAAGGCCAAAGCCATTAGGTTCCCAGTTTTGAAAAAAAGGGAGAAAAGATAAAGATTTGCAGCTCCTTTCTTATTATGAATGTAATATTATGTTTGTAGTAAACAGAAAAGTAACACTTTTGTTTGTTAGCCTTCCTTGCTATGTTGCAAAAGGGGTGGTCACCAGATGGAGACACTGACCATTTCTTTCCATATTTGAAATCATGACATCCTCACCGCATGATGTAAACTGACAGAAGACACCGAAGTCTTCCATCATCCGCAGGATAGAATGTGAAAAACACCAAATGCTCGCTGGCAGTCAACAATGCCATGACAGTTGTGTCAATCAGGGAAACTATTACGTTTTGGCTTAATCTTGAGCCAGGATCGCCGTAACAATCTCCAAGTAGACTGCAAAACCAGTAGCTTATGCAAACATACACCTTATTATTATTCTATTATTGCATTTCTACTTCGAGGTGTGGGCTGGGATCGCATTGAATTGCAGTGCGGCCTGCATCCGGACTTTGAGAAACCCTGCTATGAGAAAAGAATTTATGATGGGCATTCAAGCCAAACCCGGGTGAAAATTTGTGGGAACATTTTCTCATTAACAATGGATTAATGTTAGCCTCCTTAGCATTTTAGCTAAGCTAAAGCTAACCAAGGTTGCTTGTGGTAACTGAGGTACTGCAGCAACCAACAGCCAGGTTCTGTTCATCCCGCCCATTTGTCCATTTATGGATTAAACAAGGTTTAGGCGGAGTCAACTCCAACGACTTCAAAGCCGCACTTCAGAAAACCTGAGTGATGTTATAGAGAGTTTGTCCAGTTCTTTTTTTTTTATTTTTATTTTTATACAGTCTACAGTATGTAATAAACATTCATTCCCTGGCCAGCAGTTTATTTTCCCTCTTTTTTTGATGTTTATAACAGAGGCCGCTTAGTGCAGCTCTTTAAAGGAAACTTCACTACATCAGGGATTACACAGATTTTGTTTGTGTGGAACAACCTGCTGTACCCACGGTACCCAATGTACACACTGTACAAACTGTGTGTGTGTGTGTGTGTTGGCAATAATGCTTTAGAAGGAAGACATTAAATATAAACCTGTGATTTGCAGCTGAACTTCTCTCAGAACTTATACAGGGTTCTAGTGTTCCAACTGCTCTACCATATCATACAGTGCGTTCACAAAGTCTCTCCACGTAGACTGGTAGTAGTGCACTGACGCGCTCTCGTTTGGCACCACCAATCTGTTTTACGTATCTGAGGAGTTGTCTGTTTTAAGTTGGCCCTGTATTTTTGTGTGAAAGTGATAACCATCGAAGAATGGTAATAAATCCCGATTTAGTTCATGGAAAATTTCAAGCAGCTTTTCTGGGGACAAGAATACCGCATCACGATACTGCGTGGGACTTAATAAGTAAATACACGAGTGAGAGTAATAACGACTTTCATATATAAACAAATATTTTCCCATAACCCACTCTGCACGGGCACTATGGAGGGTCTTTTGAACTTAGGTAAAAGTCTTTATTCTACACATATCTCATCTTTTGATAGTAGGCTGACGTCAAAGTGCAGGGAGCAAACAGGGTTAAGGGCCTCAAACTGCCAACCTTCTGATCAGTAACTCAGAGCCACAACACACTGAGCCACTGCCGCCATTAGAATCAGGTTATCAGGGGTTGGACTGTGTGTGTGGGTGTGTGTGTGTGTGTGTGTGTGGGTGTGTGTGT
>CM059209.1:1049042-1074042 GCA_030347435.1 Clarias fuscus | reverse complement strand
AAAGAAATATTAATGAAATATTAGTTACGTGTATTTCACCTGACTAACCTCATACTCAATGTTCGTTTCATTCCATAATGCAGTGGTTATTTGTGATCCTCACTTCTTTATTGTATGTTATTTATTTATTTGTTTGTTTGTTTGTTTGTTTGTTTATTTATTAAAACGTAAGCATTAGTACATGTTGATGCTTAGAGTCTCTGGTGGTCGAGTGTCTAGGGTTTGGCGCTCTCACCGTCGCAGCCCAGGTCCAATTCCCAGTCAGGGAAGAAACTTCCCCACTGTGGGACGAATAAAAAAAATATATATATAAAGGTATACTGTATCTTTTATACTGTATACTTTTTCATCGTCAGCCAAATACACCACCTGTTCGGTAATCACAGTGATGAGAAATCGGAAAAGTAGATCAGATAAAGAGAAAAGTTTTGTCCTAAAACGACTCAGGCGTGTTAAAATTCACTTATACCACTAAAGTACTGCAAACGTAATTTAATAAATTGATGGTGCTGATTTAACTTCAGGCAAAGTTTCATTAAATTCTGTTGAATGAAATGGAAAAGACATTATATGGCTATGGGGAATACCCAGCATAAATGTACAGAATGTCTCCGAATTCCTTTCTTGTAAATCCTTTTTGTTTGGTCTTTGGAAATATTCTAATGTAATCAGAATTTAAGCATAAAAAAGACTTTACATATTTCACTTTATTATAAGACAATGAATGTAGAATTTATGAGAGTTCCTCTTTTTAAATGAAATTATGAAAGACAATAATCTTTTTGACTATATATATATATATATATATATATATATATATATATATATATATAATGTTTTTAGAGATATAAATGAATACACAATAGACTTCTCACTGAATTTCCTTTTAAAAATATATTACATTAAAAACAATTTAATTAAAAGAAAAAC
Organism: Clarias fuscus; assembly: GCA_030347435.1. NCBI lineage: Eukaryota > Metazoa > Chordata > Actinopteri > Siluriformes > Clariidae > Clarias > Clarias fuscus. The sequence goes on along the minus strand of CM059209.1, from coordinate 1,073,112 downwards.
ATCCATGTTAATATTTGCTTATGGCTGAACACACATTAGGTCACACACTTATCCACCTTATCAAATGCACAATAGCTCATATTAAAATTTCTTCAAATATTAACAGTGAACAAAGACACGAGTCAAAAAGCAAAGGGAAACAGTCAGAGGCTCTTAATCTCCACTACAGGCTTATTTCAGCAATACACATTTCTATTGATGGCTGAACAAATATAACACACATGTTATATTTGTGTGTGTGTGTGTGTGTGTGTGTGTGTGTGTGTGTGTGTGTGTGTGTGTGTGTGTGTGTGTGTGTGTGTGTGTACAGTACTATAAACACAGAATCACTATTTGTATTGGCTTGGCCTTAGCAGCAAAACCTTACTGTGTGTGAACAAAAGCTGGATGCGTGTATGCGTGCTTGTGTCTGTGTGTGTGTGTGTATGTGTGTGTGTGTGTGTGTGTGTGTGTGTATGTGTGTCTGTGTGTGTGTGTGTGTGCGTGTGTGTGTGAGAGAGACAGAGAGACCTCTGTACATTAATGACCATACACAATAATTTATCGATCAATGACTACCATTAACTGGTTTGTAAACTAATGGATTTATTCAACACTTTTTTTTAATGAATTGTTAAAGTAAAATACTGATAATACTTTGTGAAGCTGCTTAGAGACAATGACCATTGTTAAAAGTGCTATATAAATAAAATAGAATGAATTAATTAAAAGTAGAAAAATTCTAATATAAACATGTGGCAATTCATTTTCGAAAACTTTTTTTCCCACTTCATATCTTTTGAATTTTCTAAATGGAAGTAAATAACAAATATATATTCTAACAGTAATATCTGACGGTCCATTCTGTGAGCATGAAAACTCGTCCAGGTGTGTGTTTTTCATATTTTTCCTGTATTTCGGGACATAATTTCATGCCTGAATAAAACCGCGTCATGCTCCGAGTTTCTTTAATCTGGAAACAATTTCCTGACGGATTACGGATTACGCAGCTTGAACAGATTAAGCACGAGTGGAACGAAGGACGGAGCATGAAAAAAAAAAAATGAAAAAGAAACAGAAGAAACATCCACTGCGGAAGAGATAGAAAAGTCCTGCAGTGGAGACAGAAGTGGGAGAAGCAAAAATGGCAGTGAAAGAATGCATGGTTTGAGTGTCGAAAAAAAAGACGAACTGCCAAAAAAAAGAGGAAATCTTAACTTTTAACTTGTTCACTGGTATTTTAATCTAATAGACTAAATATAGATGAGGTACGACAGAGAGCTTCTAGCAGCTAGTGCAATTTATTTAACTGAAAAGAAGTCGTTAACGAAGGGAAAGTTTAATAAAACGCCAGTTTCTTCATAATAAGACCCAAAAGAACCAAGGATAAGCCCTCAGTGCTCACAAGAGTTTAAACGCATGTAACCATATAGAAAATCTACTCATACGATATGAGTATATGACCCTCATATGAAGGTCTTTTCAGAGAATCGGATCAAGTGATTCATCGCGCCAATAAGAGTGGAAACTGGTATTTTGCATCCCCGGTGAAATAACTCACAGCTACAGTATGAGATACATAAAGTCGTGGCCGCGATGTGTAACTCACATGATAATATCACCTGGGATTCAGTTGCTGCTGGTGAGACTGACTGGCCCAACATGAACAGCCTAAAGATAAACTTAAAAACTATGAAGCATCGCCATAAAGTTTTTTTTTATTTTTTTTTATTAATATTTGTCAAACCTGTTCTCTCACAGTCTGAGTCTCGACCTGAGCGACCGCAGATCATAACACCGTCTCCGGAGGCTTGTACAGTGGACACTATGCATGATGGGAGCGTCGCTTCATGCGCTTCCCTTCTCACCCTGACACGCCCATCACTCTGGAATAGACAGGACTCATCTGGTCACATGACCTTTTCCCATCGCTCCAAAGTCCGGTCTTTATGATCACCAACACATTTAAGCCTTTTTTCTGATGAGTCTCACTAACGAGTGGTTTTCTTATAGACACACAGCTGTTGATGTGTGAGTTCTGATCACATCATATGTTTACGTATGGAAATGGTCTTATTTCACTAATAAACATACAGTCGCTCTGGTTTCTACTGTTCATTTTTACCAGGCGTTTAAGTGATCTCCATTCAGGATTCTTTCTGATCACATTTTTCTACATAGTTGGCAGTTCAGCACTGTCCTTCCAGGTTTTAATAATGTTTTGAAGGGTTCTTAACCCAGTTCCAGCCATTTCAAATCTCTGGATGGATGGATGGATAGATAGATAGATAGATAGATAGATAGATAGATAGATAGATTTATCAAACTTTTAATTCATAAATTCAATTAATAGATTAGCATGGGCAGGATGCATACATTTATGTATATTCATGACTCTGTACTTAGCATATACTTAACCTCCGCGATCTGTTCTTTGAAACCGGACATTATGCATATATACACATTGTGTGTGTGTGTGTGTGTGTGTGTGGATGTTAAGTTGTGTAAGTAAATATTGATAATCTGTTGTTTTGAGGTTGTATTTCATTTTTAAAGCAATTTAAGGTTTACCAAGTCGTGAATATTCATAAATATAGAAGTATAAAATAAAATATAGAATACATTTAGAACACATTTTGAGCAAATTGCAAATTGATTGATTCATTGGTTAATGGACATCTTTTCAGAAATGCGAGTTCTGGTTTTCATGTAAAACAACCCCAAAAAGCTGCTTCATTCTCAACATTCTTCATGACTTTTTCTTCATGCATTACATCAGCATTGTTTTTATATGATAGCAAATAGTGATTCCTGTCAAAAGACCCGAAAACACAAGAGACCACATGAACAAAAGTCTTTTATTCAATGTTTTAATTGTGGTGTTTTTAAAATAACAATGCACCTCCTCTTACATTGGCATTTTGCAAATACTAGCTCATTATAGAACATTTCGTACTGTTTTTGAGTTACTCTGACACACACACACACACACACACACACACACACACACTACTCAAAGCTGGTTGAACTATGACCCTCATGCTAATATTTTTATTAAATGATTAGTAAGGATAAAGAGGGGTGGGGAGAGATCGCTACAGTTTGTCATCCACTGATGTGAAGCGACGGGTGAAAAACGAGTGTCACAATAAAAGCTGTAATTCAGTGTATGGTGCCACATTGTTAACATACACACATGCACACACACACACACACACAGACACACACTGAGCTCTTTAAGCCACAATAAAGAAAAAGTGCCGTCATTGGGACAAAGTGCTTTTGTTCGCTCGCTCTTTCACCTTTTCATCCAGCGCTCTTTTCACTTTTTCAGGAAGTAAGAGCCACACTCGGTCACTCACTCACCCTCTCTCTGTTTTGCTGAATGTATTAAAGCTGGACGGTGAAAAAAAAAATCCCATCTGAGCTTTTTCGCCTTTTAGTCTTTGTTTAAATGGTTGTCAGAGGTAATAAAGTGAAACCTCATGGACAAAATGAGCGTAATGGGTTTATCACTCTGAGTGACGAGTGGATCTGGAGCTTCACACCTCGGAGGGAAATTTATATTTTATAGATACGGGATTCTGGACAATGGAGGAAGACTAAAGTAAAGATTTATGGATGCAGTGAGAGAGGACATGAAGTTAGTTCGTGTGAGAGAAGAGGATGATTCGCTGTGGCCACCCCTGAAAGGGAACAGCTGAAAGACAAAGAAGGTTTCAGGAAAACACGAGAATGTCACCTTAGTCCACTTTAAAAAAAATGTTTATGTAGTTTAAATTCAGTACTGACACGGTATCATATTCCATTAGAAATTTTCTCTTTTTCTGATTTTTTTTTTCCTCAACTGAGCAAAAAGGATTTGGAAATTCAACAGTCTGAATAAGCCCTCGCAGAATCTGAGACGTCAGTGCACTCACAGTGAGGTCAAGACTTTCATAAGGCATGACAAAACTGTGAGATGGACAAATGAACAAATTCCAGAAATAAAGTTTTCAAAGAATTTAGAAAATAATCAGAAAGCTTCACAAGAAACATCTGACATCAGCAAGGAGAGAGTTTCTAATCCTGAGCAAAGATGTGAATGTAAAACCAAGGCATCACACTGACTTGAGACATGTGCGTCATGTGCGCTTCATGAGGGAGACTGAAGAGGGCGCCGAACTGCATTTCAACTGACACCTCCTGCTTCTCCCATGGCAGTCGATCCACAGTGGTTCTCAAGGTGGTAGAAATCACAAATCAAACCTTTTTTATAATTAATTTCCGAATGCTTAAATCACATGGTGTTGAATCCTTCAGTCAGAAGGCAATGATTAATTAGCATCACTTTCATCAGGGCATCTTTATCACTTTCCGGTGTTTATGTTTATTTCTGTAAGAAACTTAAGTTTACTTAACTTTTTGCAGTGGAACCCTTTACATACAGCATTTTGTAACAGTTGTCTAAACACAAGAAAGTTTTCAGAAGGGAGGAGTTTAGTGGGGTTTTTTTTTTTTTTTTCAACAGAGGCTGGGAAGGGGAATGATTGTTTATAGCTGCTATAAGGTAAGAACTCACACCATCAAATCAAACTATTGCTTTCTGGTGTAAATCAAATCTGGCGACAGCAATGTCATGGTGGTTAGCAATGTCACCTTGCACCTCCAAGGTCTGGGTTCTATTCCCGTCACTATGTGCATGGCGTTTTCGTGTTCTCCCCGTGCTTGGTGGGTTTCCTCCGGTTACTCCGATTTTCGCTTATGCTAATTGGTGTTCCCAAATTGCCCGGAGTGTAACCACTTAGTCATTAGTCATTTAATAAATGTTAAATTGCTGTGGTATAAGCGGAGTAACACAATGTGCTGTTAAATGATTTTTAGTTGACTTTACAGAAGCCTTGCCTGCCCTTGCTGTGCCTTCCTTGGCCACCTGTGGCTTCCTACTCTCTTCACAGAAGAAACAAATGCTCCAATTCTTGATTTAACAGAGGACGTTGATCTTACTCTTGGCTTTGGGCCTCACCAAGGACTTTGTTTTACTTCTTGACTTTGCTAAATTTGTAATCTTTTTTTATCTTTTGGCATTGACAGAAGTAACTACTTTGCTGACTGTTTTGCTCTGCTTTTTCTGGATTTGTCAGGAAAGTGTTTGCTCACCTTATGGCTCTGCTGAGGATGTCAATGCTGGACATTGTTGTTACACTAGCTTGCTGGAGACTTTCAACTGTCTATGGACATTCTGTCCAGTCCATGTGACCTTTTTGATCATGAGAAGCCAGTGTTTAATATAGTATATTCGTAACATACCCTCATGCTTCTTTGGGTTCTCACGAACTCTCATCCATAGTGTGAGTGTTTCTGATACTGCATTTCCAGTTGCATTGATTGTAGTTTAAATTCAATTTATTGTTTTATTTGTATAGCTGTGTTTGCCGCAAAGCAGTTTTACACAATCAAAAGAAAATTATGCTAATTTGTATGAAATGTGAAAATTGTGTATGAATCAAAATGATTACAGAGGCGACATTGTCTCCAATGAGATGGCAATTGGAAGAAACCTTGAGAGGAACTGGTCTCAACAGGGAACCCATCCTCATTTGATGAAGGCAGAAAGCAGGAATTGATCTGCATTCATGTGTTAGGTGGCAGGCAGTTCAGAATAACAGTTGATGTTAATTGATGTTAATATGGAGTCCAGTTAGTTATTGAAGGCTCAGGTAGACTTGTAGGAAATTCCAGTCCTGAATTATTAAGCGACTGCAGCCAAGTCAAGTCCTCAGAGAAACAGCTGTCAACATCAGCCAAGGCCAGAATCGTCTTCATGGTAGAGTGAAACTGACCCCAGACACCACACGCATCCCAAAGAGACCACACATGCATCCATGCGATGAGATCTCCGACCAGATGTGGGGCACCAGGATGAGTCAGATAGGACCAGAGAGCAGAGGGGGTCTGGATCACTGGCAGCTCAGGAGGAACGACATGCGTAGCTCGACAGAGATACAGGGAGAAGAAAAGAGAGAAAGAGAGAGAAGAGGAGAGGGGAGAGCAGGAGAGATAACAGTTAGGTACGAAACAGTCACATAATGTATAAGGTGAATATAAACTCACCTAAAGGATTATTAGGAACACCTGTTCAATTTCTCATTAATGCAATTATCTAATCAACCAATCATATGGCAGTTGCTTCAATGCATTTAGGGGTGTGGTCCTGGTCAAGACAATCTCCTGAACTCCAAACTGAATGTCAGAATGGGAAAGAAAGGTGATTTAAGCAATTTTGAGCGTGGCATGGTTGTGGGTGCCAGACGGGCCGGTCTGAGTATTTCACAATCTGCTCAGTTACTGGGATTTTCACGCACAACCATTTCTAGTGTTTACAAAGAATGGTGCGAAAAGGGAAAAACGTCCAGTATGCGGCAGTCCTGTGGGCAAAAATGCCTTGTTGATGCTAGAGGTCAGAGGAGAATGGGCCGACTGATTCAAGCTGATAGAAGAGCAACTTTGACTGAAATAACCACTCGTTACAACCGAGGTATGCAGCAAAGCATTTGTGAAGCCACAACACGCACAACCTTGAGGCGGATGGGCTACAACAGCAGAAGACCCCACCGGGTACCACTCATCTCTGTAGAGACTACAATTTGCACGAGCTCACCAAAATTGGACAGTTGAAGACTGGGAAAATGTTTCCTGGTCTGATGAGTCTCGATTTCTGTCAAGACATTCAAATGGTAGAGTCAGAATTTGGCATAAACAGAATGAGAACATGGATCCATCATGCCTTGTTACCACTATGCAGGCTGCTGGTGGTGGTGGTGTAATGGTGTGGGGGATCTTTTCTTGGCACACTTTAGGCCCCTTAGTGCCAATTGGGCATCGTTTAAATGCCACGGCCTACCTGAGCATTGTTTCTGACCATGTCCATCCCTTTATGACCACCATGTCCCCATCCTCTGATGGCTACTTCCAGCAGGATAATGCACCATGTCACAAAGATCAAATCATTTCAAATTGGTTTCTTGAACATGACAATGAGTTCACTGTACTAAAATGGCCCCTACAGTCACCAGATCGCAACCCAAAAGAGCATCTTTGGGATGTGGTAGAACGGCAGGTTCGTGCCCTGGATGTGCATCCCACAAATCTCCATCAACTGCAAGATGCTATCCTATCAATATGGGCCAACGTTTCTAAAGAATGCTTTCAACACTTTGTTGAATCAATGCCACATAGAATTAAGGCAGTTCTGAAGGCGAAAGGGGGTCAAAGACCGTATTAGTATGGTGTTCCTAATAATCCTTTAGGTGAATGTATATTTAGTGTAGAGTGCAAGCAGGGACTCCGCGGCAGGACTAACTATGACAGTATAACTAAAAGGAAGAAGGAAACACAGACTTGAGGGCACTCTGAGATGTAAAGCAACCACTCACCTCACCGCCAACAAACCTGAGTGATCAATGTCTGTAGGGAAGACCGCAACTAAACATACCAGTTCACCATAATACTCTATGTCCATGAGTCTCCCAGATATGTTCCTTTACCTAAGGCAAATATATTTACAAAAATGTTAAACTCAAATAAACTCTGATAAACTCACAATAGCTGTGCCGTTTTAAAAAAAGTATCCAATCGGTTATGTTTGCCTCTGACTGTGTGTTGGTTCCCGAAGTGTGCTCTCGCGAAACGTTACTTCTTCGTCGTGAGAGATCAGTGGTGACGCAGAAGGTCATCTGACTAGGCTTTAAAGGGCAACAGGGACAGAAGTGAGAGGAGAAAGAGTACGGTTAAACAGCACACTGTGAATAAAACTGATTATTAGCACAGAGTGGAGAGAAAGCCGTAAAACCTGCTCCCGGCTGGATTATCTCCGACCTGTTCACATGTCATCTGCAAACATGGTTATGCATTTGGTTGCATGAGCAGGCATGCAGACATTAATGAAAATGAATGTATGGAAGAGGAGACAGAACACACTTGAGGCACTCCAGAGTTGAGAGTGAGGCAGGAAGAGATGAGGTTGTTGAGCCTTACAGACTGTGGACTATTTGTAAAAAACTATAGATGTCAGGTACAGAGGGGCAAACTGATGCCAAGTTTGGCTTGACAATAGTGTTGAGCACCGAGCCAAAGTCTCTGAGGCATCCTGGCAAACTGATTGGGCTCCAGAGTTGGAAGCAGATAGATTTGTAAAATGGGTGAGGACCAGCCTTCAAAAGCACTTTGTGATGATGGTCGTAAGTCTTTGCGCACCGGCTTGATGGTAGATGAATTAAAGCAGGTGGAGAGCACTGCCTGAGCCAAGGACAGGTGAACGATGTCCTGGAAAGACTTTCACCAATTGCTCCAAAAAGCATTGAACACCTTGACAAGGTTTCCAAGCGTCCTCCAGTGCAGTCCTATTCAGATTCGTGCACACACTTCTCAGATGGAGCGTGAGGTTAGCTGCACACCCTGTAGTAGCTTGATCAGGTTCTTCAAGCCGAAAGAACTGTATAAAGCACTGTAAGATTTTCATTTTACATTGAAGTAGTAAATCATCTTTTTGAAGTAGTTAGGGAAAAGAAGGCACCCTCCATGGGACCATGAGATAAAACCATGGGAACTCAGGAGATAAAAAAAGCAAATAAATTGAGCTGTATTAATTTCCAGTTTTTAAACAATTTTTTGTCATTCCTGGCAAACATTTTACCCCACTGCAGTATGGCACATACCTGGCTGCTCTCAATTGTGAATAGTCCAGTTTAGTGTACACTGGATTTCTTTCGGCTCTTATTTACTTTCTTTCTTTTTTTGTCCAACCTCCTCTGGGACATTTAACGGTATGCATGTTTGCTTTTGTGCACAAATATGGTAATTAACATCATTTTGCTGTGTTCATTTAGACCTCAAAGGGTTGATCCTTATCATTCATTATGAAATAAAGTCATCTTTCCCTAGATAGTTTTACATCCCATTTTCTAATTGAGTTAGGGCTACTGATAAAGCTTTATTTAAACTGTTTATATACAAAAGACTTTAATCGCCTGTGTTTCATCCTGCTGTGTGTATGTGTATGTGTTCTGGGTGGAGGCCATGTTGCACCCTGATTTCTCAAAGATAAAAACACTCCGAACATCAAACAGAACAGAGTGAAATAAATGACAAAAAAAACAAAGAAAGAAAAGTGTCTCCTCGAGTGAACCTGAATAAGTCCGGTTCACGACAACACTCATTCCATCTGAATTAACACTCTCACTGGCTTTAGAAATTCACCGTTAATTTAGGTTCATGTGAATGAATATTAGGCTTTTCATCACTATATCATTAATTTGCAGCTAACTCGTCGACTTATGATTTTTGAGAAAACCCTTTCAGAGAAACCTTGTATTAGGCAGTTGAGAGTCGAAAACATACATTCGTATAGATTAGAAATCTTTCTGTCTGTCTCACACACAAACTATTGGCATTTATTGCTCCAAACATTGCAGCCTGGGTTCGAGTCCTACACTAAGCTTAGTTAATTCTGTGTCTGTGTGTTGGGAGAGGGGGGGGGGGGGGTGGTTGGCACATCTTGCACCATGGAGAATGGGCATAGATGTTTCTCAGTTAAGAGATAAAATTGCTATTATTAGGGTCCAAGCAATATAGGGTGCGCAGGACCCTCTTTTTTTCCTAAGGATTTTTTCCCACCCTTTTTCAGGGCTCTTAACATGCTCAAAAACTCTTGGAATCTGCTGCCATTAGTATGCCTGAGAGTTGCGTGGCCCGGGGCCCCCAGGGGCACCCACATGAGATTTTGCTAGATAGCTCATACACACTTTCACGTAGGCACACAAAACTCGGTACACATTTAGAGCTCATTGGACCGAGCAACTTTCTCATGGCATGTCCTGGGCTCAACTCAACAGGAGGCAGGTTATTTTGGGTCGTTTGCCAAAACAAACCTGATGAATTTTGACATACCCCTCCTAGGGAATTTATACGATCGCCACCAAACCGGGCTGATGTCATTTAAAGACACTGAGGATGCAAAATTGCTGAGGGATTTTTGATATCTCAAACTGGTCAGTCGTGATAATGTCTTAAACTTACACTGAAAAATTAGTAATAATTAATGTGACATCACATTGAGTAACATCATAGTGTGAGGCTTATTTTCCAGCATCTGCGGCCTATTGTACACACATACACATCACAACTGTTAACACTCAAACACACACAAACACATCTCACACTCGCACACCTCTCTCACGACGCACACACACGCACAAACACACTATGTTAACAAACACAATGTTAACACTCTTACACATGCACATATACACAAACACACTCATACTCATGTATATCACACATCACAAATTTTTACACACTCACATCTCTGTCTCACACACTCGCAAGCAGAAGCATACACACCCACACACACTAACAAGTCACATGTCTCACACACACATTACACATATACTAACATACACATCACTAATGTTAACACACAGACTCACACACGCAAACATGCACAAACACATTTACTCGTCACACACAGACTGACACATCCATACGTCACACACCGCTGTCCCTCATACTAACCCTCACACACACACACACACACACACACACACAAACGCACTTAACAAATATTTAGGGACCAAACTGACATCAACCGTATATAGAGTGTGACATGTGCACACACGTCAAATAACACACAGGTTGTGGGCTGCACCCGGGGTGAGAATGGCACAGGGTGCTTGGGCCCGTCATCGTTACTTGCAACTATATATATTTTCCACTCTTTTGGACTTTTCTTGGGTCTTAACATGCTCAAAAACTCATGAAACTTGGCAAACAGGTTGGAATCTGCTGACATTTGGATGCCTGGGAGTCTGGGACACGGGCGTAGGGGCCCTCACAAGAGATTTTGCTGCATAGCTCATACACACTTTCACGTAGGCACACAGAACTCGGTACACATTTAGAGCTCATCGAGCCGAACAACTTTCGCGCTGCATGTCCTGGGCTCAGTTTAACTGGAGGCCGGTTATTTTGGGTCATTCGCAAAAACGCACCCGATGGATTTTGATATACTCCTCCTAGGGAATTTATACGATCACCACCAAACCGGGCCGATGTGATCTAAAGACATTGAGGACGCAAAATTGTGGAGGGATTTTTGATATCTCAAACGGGTCAGCTGTGATAATGTCTTAAACTCACACCAAAAAATGATTAATAACTTTGTGTGGCATTATATTGAGTGATACCTTCTGTGACATCACGTTCAGGAAAATCATTGTAGTGTGAGGCTTTTCTTCCAGCACCTGCGACCTATTGTACACATTGTATCACAAATGTGCAAAATCTTGCAACACACACACATGCACACACACACACATCACACACATGCACACATACATACACAACCATTACAAATGTTAACACTCACACGCGCATACACACACACACACACACACACACACACACACACACACACACTAACGCACTCAAAAAATATTTAGGGCCCAAACTGACATTAGCCCTGTTTAGTGTGTGATGTGTGCAGGTTGTGCCGAGATGACTTTTCCGAGGTCTTAACACACTCAAATATCGCACAGGTTGTGCAGTGTGCCTGGGGTGGCGAGGGCGCAGGGTGCTTGGGCCCATCAACATTGCTTGCAACTAAATTTTAATACTGTTTTAGTCATATATGAAACATTGTATTCTGGCCATCCTTTCATGATTTTATCAAATTAATGTGATTTTATCAAATTAACTTCCTAAAACAACCTCAAACCAGCATCAACGCCTGCAACATTGTCAAATGAACATCACCAAAACATCTGCTGGATTGTTATGAGATAAGTGAGCATCAATCATTTCTCCATCGCTCCATGATTTTTCCATGATCACTTTCACCACAGTGTGTCTGGAATGAGAGACAATCTGACTGAGTGTGTGTGAGTGAGAGAGAGAGAGAGAGAGTGAGTGTAACAATGCTTTCAGTGGAAGTACCTGTTACAAGAACTTAAATTTATCTAGTGAACATTTCATTCTGCTTTTGTTCATAACTGTCTACTTTCTTTCTTATCTGACTATTTACTTTCTGCCACTCTTTCTTTGATGTAATTTACTTTTTTCTTCCTTCCCTCACTAATTTTATATTTCTTTCTTCCTATGTGTGGATGTGTCAGATTTGTAATAACAGAACCAGTTCATAAAACAGCATTAATTTCAATTCATTTCATTTCTAGTTTAAAACTCTGATTGTCTCTTCTATGTTAGATGAGTGCACAGATATTTAAAGCTTCTCTCTACAGCGTGATCGGTGTCTGCAAGTTGCCATAGTGTAGATTATGTATGTGTCTTGTGCCGTGAGTTCCCTGAGACAGGCTCCAGGTCTCGCATGACCAGATACAATGCACATAGTATGGAAAATAAATGAACAACTGAATAATATCATTCATTAAATTTAACAAAGTACACTTTGACCTGTAAAAGAATGAACACAAAGTAGGAAAAGAGGAAAAATTATACAAAATTATACAAAATCTATGAGCTCTACTTCCTGTGTTTCTGTCCTGTGGTTTTCTGCAGGTCAGAGGAAATACAGGCCATTGTGAAAAAGGTGTTAGCAATTAGCATGAAGGTCAAGGCTCATGGTTATCCAAGATGAACAAAAAATAGCATTGGAAGTGGAATAAACGCCAAAAAGGTGAGCATTATTTCATTACGATTATTTGGAAAACTTGCAGTTTTGCTTAAAATCTCTGCAAGTAAAAATGAAATCTTTGTTTTGTTTTTGAGTAATGTCTTATCCTGTGACTAATGAGTTTTCACCATCATCACATTATTTGACGTTATAAATGTAAAAAAAAAAAAAAAAAAAAGATTAAAAACCATACACAGTCGTTAACCACACACTGCCAATAGTTTCGGAGAAATTATGTGTTTTTGATAGTCTTTATGACCCCTGACTCAAATCGATATTTGCGTTGTTGTGACATTGTTATTTTCAGTGTGACACTGTGTCCAAAAATCCATTATTTATTTAATGGTAGCGTTTTAGCTTCAGATGTCCTGCAGTAGAAACATAATTTATCAAAGATCACTTAGCATTCATGGAATACAGATGATGTAATTATGCAGCTATGTGTGTGTGTGTGTGTGTGTGTGTGTGTGTGTGTGTGTGTGTGTGTGTGTGTGTGTGTGTGTGTGTGTGTGTGTGTAAAGACTGCAAGTAAGGGCCTAAGGTAACTGATAATGATAAAAATCAACAACATTGGAGTCTGATACCAATTGAAGTTGATTATTTTCCTATAGCAACATGTCTTGTCTTCTGTTTTTGTATAGTTTCACGTCTATTTCAGTGTTTAAATTATACAGCTTTTTCTGTTTACACAATAATAATATTAATAGTAACTAGTTTTATGTTTTAATACTATTGGGCTTTTTGGAGAAGGCGCGGATTTCTTCCTCTAAGAACAGCAAACGGAATTCAGCTCCAAACAACAAAAGTCTGACTCAGGTGTGCTAAGATGGTTAATATTCAGCTTTTGCAGTGTGTGGAGTGCAGGATGTTTAGACATTCTTCCTCCGTCGTTAGTTGTAATTTTACTTGTGATAGGTGTGTGCTAGTAAGCACTCTGATGGAGAAGTTATTAGCATTAGAGGAGCGCAGCCAGACTTTAGAGAGGGTTAGAGAGCGCGAGATCAGTGTTCTTCCAGTAGCAGAAAGTCTGGGTGCGACAGGCGGAGATAACCAGCCCCCGACTCCGGCATTAGAGCCCTCACAGCGGGTGCGAGTGGGTGACAACTCAGCATCATACTTGCTCGGCCAAAGCTAACACTAAGGCTAGCCCACCCGAGCACACCTCCTCTGTGCTTCATGCATGTCCTCTGCGTGTCCAACAGGTTTGCTGTCCTCAGTGATGCACCCTCTGAGAAACCTGAAAGAGCTCTGGTTATAGGAGACTCTATCCTGGGGCATATGAAATTAGCTCGGCTTGTAGGGGCGCCAGCGGCAGTGGTCACATGTCCATCCCATTCGGGAAGTTGCTGCTCTACTCCTAAGAGGCGTAGTTAATAGGTGACTCCCAGATCCCAGGCCAGGGAACAGACAAACTGGCTAAACCAACCATCTGCTAGCTGCAGAGAGTCGTCACTCAGGGTTCATCATATTGAGACTGTGTCTGTTCCCCAAGCTAAACAAAAATTTAGAAAGACTCAGAAAGTCTGTTTTAGCAACTTAATTAACATAGAGAACACAAAGTCAGAGCACACTGAATGTGCAGCCGACACCTCTGATCTGAATCTAGGACTGTTAAATATTAGATCTCTCATCTAAAGCAGTTATTGTTAATGAAATTATCAAGATTTTTATATATTATGTTTAACAGAAACCTGGATTAAGGAGAACGAGTATGTAGCTCTTAATGAAGCTAGTCCTCCTGGATACAGCTACATACACCAGCCTTGGCTAACTGGTCAAGTCAAGTCAAGTCAAGTAGGCTTTATTGTCATTCCAACCATATACAGTTCAGTACACAGTGAAATGAAACAATGTTCCTCCAGGACCAAGGTGCTACATAGATGCAAACGACATAAATTAACAACACAACATAGTGATAGAGGAGGAGGTTATTTACAATGATAATCTGACTATCGTGCAAAAATATGAACACAAATTTAATGCATTTGAAGTTCTTCATAGTAACATAACAAATGTAGCTACAAATATTAAGTCTGCTCAGTCGATCCCACTAATTATCATTTACAGAACCCCAGGGCCGTACTCTGAATTTCTTTGTGAATTTGCAGATTTCCTCTCAAACCTTGTCATCTCTGTAGACAAAGCATTAATTGCTGGAGATTTTAATATTCATTTTGAGAATCCAGAAGAACAGCATTTATGTCAGTACTGGACTTGGTAGGAGTAAATTAATGTGTAGTAGCTCCCACTCATAAAGCAGATTTAATAATATTCTTCAGATTAAATATAAGAAATGTATTCACAATTCCACTGTCTGAAGTTATCTCAGATCATTTTCTTGTCTCAATTAAAGTGTGTCATAGTAATAATTTACTTTATTCCGCACTACCGCAGTAAACATACATTCACATCAACTACCACACAGAGCTTTATTAATAATCTCCCAGAGTTATAAACCTTGATGGGATCGTAAATGGCGTCAAGCTAAATTGTTAGTATTTCAATTAGCATGGAAGGAGAGCGTCCTGAACTATAGAAAAGCTCTCAGTGTAGCTCTTCTATCTTCGATCTCTCCACTCTTATAGAAAATAACAAAAATAAACCAAGATTTTTATTTAATACCTTAGCCAAATTTACCAGATCGTTAATCTGCATCCACAACAGCTGACATCTGTCCTCACCCATCAGCTGTCCAATTACAGGCCGATATCAAACCTTCCCTTTATCTCTAAGATTCTGGAAAAGATAGTAGTGAAGCACCCATGCTCATATCTATATAAAAATAGCATACATGTACTGTCTCAGTCAGGATTTAGGCCTCATCACAGCACAGAGACAGCACTCGTTAAAGTAGTAAATAACCTCCTATTTCCCTTTGATCAGGGTTGCGTCACTATACTTGTGTTACTCGACTTCAGTGCAGCTTTTGACACCATTGATTATAGTATTGATTAGAAAATGTAGTAGGAATTAAGGGAACAGCCGTCTCCTGGCTCAGATCCTATTTGGCTGATCGTTATCAGTATGTAGATTTAAATGGTAATTATTCTGCATGTTCTCTAGTGGAGTTTGGTGTTCCACAGGGATCGGTTTTAGGCCCATTGCTTTTTTCCGTTTACATGCTTCCCCTGGTCAACATAATCTATAAGCATGGAATTAGTTTTCATTTTTATGCTGACGACACTCAGTTAAATGTCTAATCAAAATCAGATGAGAAAAACCATCTTAATAAGCAATGTGTAAAGGATGTGAGAGACTGGATGCTAATTAACTTCCTTCTGCTTAATCCTAATAAGTCAGAAGTTCTAGTCATAGGACCGCATGCAGCTAGAAGCCTTTTTGTTCCATTAAGTGCAACAGTAAAAGACCTCGATGTGATTATAGATTTCAGTCTTTCATTTGAAGCTCATGTAGATAATATCACCAGAATAGCATTCTTTCAGCTCAGAAACATTGCCAAGATAAGGAATATATTGTCACAAAACGATGCAGAAAAATTAGTTCATGCTTATATCACCTCTAGGTTGGACTATTGTAACTCCTTACTGTCTGGTTGTTCAACTAGGTGCACAAAAGCTTCAGTTAGTTCATAATACAGCAGCGAGAGTCCTTACTAGAACCAGAAGATACAAGCCCTATAAGCCCTATCTTTTCTTCACTTCATTGGCTTCTGGTGAAATTCCGCATTGATTTTAAAATACTACATTTGACATCTAAAGCATTAAATGGTCTCGCGCCGCAGTATCTGAGTGAACTGCTAGTATCTTACGATCCACCATGCCTACTTCGATCAAAGGATGCAGGCTGCTTGTCAGTACCTCGTATTATGAAAACTACAACAGGGAGCGGAGCTTTTTCTTTTTTACAAAGCCTCAAAGTTATGGAATGGCCTTCTAAATAGTGTTCGGGACTCAGACACAGTTTCAGTGTTTAAGTTGAGGCTAAAAACCTATTTATTTAGCCAAGAATTTTTGTAAATAGATGTCTTAGGTTAACACTAGAATTACTGACTTTTTTATTTTCTGGTGCATATCATGTATAGAGTGGATATATAAATATATGTACAACACTGTGGATATATCTTTATGGACAGGCATGCAATGTAGTGACAGGGATTGACAAGAACTAATATCGCATATGAGAAATATTGCACATAGAAACTACCATGGTGTATTGGATATGTATGTTTGTTAGTCTATGTGTGTGGGGTCAGCTGCAGGGTCTTTGTTGTAGAGTCTGACAGCGATTGGAAGGAAATACCTTCTGAATCTCTCCTGTGGGGGTAGGGGTGCCTGTAGCAGATATTGGGGACTGCATGAGTGAGGGCAGTATGGGTGGAAAGGCAGGGGCAGATGAATCAAACCTGTTGAACAAGTGATTTAGTTCATTTGCCCACCTCACATCCCCAACAACCAGAGAGTTCTGATATTTGTGTGCCAGTTGCCCTCTGATTGCGCTTCTAACCAAAATGCAATCAGAGGGCAGTTGGTACTTTTGGCAGTGTTCCATTGACATGTTCCCGAGATAGTTTCATTTCAATTATGCAGCACTTTCGATTTGATGACAAGGACATGCGGGCAGAACAGGTGAAAACAGACAAATTTGCTGCGATCTCCGACACACGCTTCAACAAAAATTGTGCTGAGAGTTTCACTCCAGGAGAACGCATGACCATAGATCAACAGCTATTCCCTAACAAGGTTCGTTGTCCATTCACACAGTATATCGCAACCAAGCCAGACAAATTTGGGATCAAGTTCTGGATCAAGTTCTGGATATTTGGAGACCAAATATGTCTGTAATGCATCTCCTTACTTGGGAAACTAGGGAGACAGGCTAGCAGAGAACGTGGTCATGAATCTGATGGAGCCATTTTTGATGATGGGAGAAATGTCACGATGGACAATTTCTTTACTTCACTGTCGCACAGACTGCTGCAGCGCAAAACAACGCTACTGGGCACGGTGAATAAGGTCCGGCGTGAACTTCCTCAACTTGCAAAAGACACTGCACAGCGAGAGGTATTCTCCACTTCAGTGCTTAGAAGTGGCAGTGTCTCCTTGACAACTTATGCACCTAAAAAAACAAGACTGTGTGTTCCAAGGTCCATGCACCAAGACATGACGATCGGTGACGGAAACCCAACACGATAACAGACTATAACCACATGAAGGTATGTGAATGTGTGTATAATTTTACACCAGTGCTACAATGTTTTCTGATGTGTACTATACAGGCCTATAGAAAA
This sequence comes from Clarias fuscus, assembly GCA_030347435.1. Taxonomy (NCBI): domain Eukaryota; kingdom Metazoa; phylum Chordata; class Actinopteri; order Siluriformes; family Clariidae; genus Clarias; species Clarias fuscus. The sequence goes on along the minus strand of CM059209.1, from coordinate 1,055,218 downwards.
AAAGCACATATACTCATAACTCTCTCTTTCTGCTTTTACAGTGTGATGTAGACGTGTTGGACCAAATGGCGTGGATGTATTCCATAAGAGCAGCAACACGCAGGTGGCCAGTAGCGTTGTTTTTACAATATGCTGTCCCTGGTGGTGGTGAATGCCTACATTTTGTAAGGAACTTCGTTGCCAATTCATGCAGCACAAGGAAATACTGGCACAGAGGCAGGCTGCTGAAGCTGCTGCAGCTGTTGTGCCAGGGACTGCACAGACAACGTAGTGCCAGGTGCAAGAGAGCTGCAACAGGAATCGCAGCAGGTTTACCTGTGCAACATGTCAGAAATTCACCTGTGCCAGGGACGATGGACATTGGTAAAGTTTGTAAAAACACTTTAAAATAAAACAGACTTGTGTATCCATATATTGTGAATGTGTGTCTTTTGTATAAATACGGCAGGCATTTCTGAAGGTTTCCATGTCACACACAAAGGTTTGGCTTACCTTGGTTTAAGGCTAACAAATGCAGATGTTTCAGTCCTCACAGGTATGTGTTTGCACAACAAAAGCAGGACAACAATGGAGCAGCAGGGGTACTAGTAGGTGTGAGGTCCAGGGAATTTACGCAAATTTGCGCAGCTTTAGTAAATGCTGTCTTCCCCACTCTCATTGATCACTCAGGTTTGTTGACGGTGAGGTGATTGGTTGCTTTACATCTCAGGGATCCCTCATGTCTGTGTTGTCATAGTTAGTCCTGCCGGAGTCCCTGCTTGCACTCTACACTAAATATAAATTCACCTTATATATTATGTGACTGTGACCATACCTAACTGTTATTTCTCCTCTTTTGCTCTCCCCACTCCTCATCTCTCTCTTTCTCTCTCTCTCTTTCTCTTTTTCCCTCTCCCTCTCTCTGTCAAGCTACACATGTTGTTCCTGATCTCCCAGTGATCCGGACCCCCTCTGCCCTCTGGACCTGTCTGACACATCCTGGTTCCCCGCTTCTGGTTTGAGATCTTGTCACATGGATGTCCATGTGGTCTCTTTGGGTGTCATTCGCACTCGCACCGTGACCAGCACTAGGACCCGGAAGTAATATGATCACGATTCAGGAAGCATAAAAGGAGACAAGATGGCGCTTCACATCGTTCAGTCATTGAGTTCGCCCATGTCGTTTCCGAGTCATCGCCGGATTATCTGTGAGTACTCACTGATTCAGGTTGTCTTTCTGGTTGAGTGTGTGTTGCTAGAATGCAGGTTTATTTGTATAGATCCTTGCTTATCGCATAAGAGAGTTCTTAAAATAACTCGCGTGGTTATCCTGCCTGTGCACACTACTTCCACATTTGGGTTTACCGTCCACACTACAAGGGCTAACTGCTAAGTCTTCTGGTCCACCTCTGGTAGCCCGTGACAGAATGACTGAGCCATCCACAGTGAACCCAGCAGATTACGTGCACCTCTGTGATGTGGTTAATCGGCATGCCGAGCTGATCGAGCAGCTTTGCGCTGAGGTCACTACCCTCCATAGCAGCGTCCAAGACATTGTGGCGCTATGCTGCAAGGTAGCAGAGCTGCGGCAGGAGAACGCAACGCTCTGGGAGGTGGATGCTCAGCGGCTAGCCCTCCGCCCGTCGCAGCGGCTGCCGTGCCACCCCTCCTTCTTCTTCTGACGTTCTCTTGGCTTTACCGGATAAATGGAATGGCACGGACAGGAAATGTAGTGTTTTTCTAACCGCACTGGATCTTGTGTTTGAGTTCAATTCCGCCAGGTACTCCACAGACTGGTTGCACGTTGCTCTCCTCGTCCCGTTGCTATCTGGGCAGGCAGCTGAGTGGGCCACAGCGGTTCTTCGATCAGACTCAGACACAGCTTATTTCTACGGTGAATTCACTCGTCAGCTGAAACTTACATTTGAACAACCTGCTGCTGAGGTGGAGACCGACACCATCTTTATCATCTGAGGCAGGGCGGGTCGTCCATGAGCCGCTACACCGCAGACTTCCAAACCCTCACCGTCCAGACCACCTGGGGAGACGCTGCCCTCCGGACGGCCTACTACGAGGGGCTGGTCTCCCGCATCAAAGACAAGCTTGCCGAACGGGAGCTGCCGGCGGCGCTGGAGCGTTTAATCCAACTCACCCTCCGAATAGACCAACGCCTGCTTTCCCGTCCCCGGCCAGCCCCCCATACCCTGCCGCCAGCCACACCATCATCGTACCAGACCACGCCTCGCACCCCAACCTTCTCCCATACTCCGGTTCCCGAAGCTCGCTCCTCTTTCACCACCACCACTGGACCAGTCGGATCTCCACCACCCGCCGTGGTTGACACCGGAGCTGGGGAACCCATGCAACTAGAACGATGGGAACACCGCTTCAGAGAGGGGCTCTGCGCGTAATGTGGATCAGCGGCACACCACCAAGACATCTGCCCTCTCCGTCCGGGAAATGTGCAGACCCGGTGAGAGATGAGAGCAACTCACCAGGTTCCATCCAATTCTCCACCACCACGACCAACGTTTCCCGTGTCACGGTTGAAGTACACCTCCAGTATGGCCACATACAGGTCAGAAGTGCCGCGTTCATCAATTCTGGTGCCGCAGGTAACTTCATTGACTCTTCTTACGCCAAGGAACTGGGGGTGAAAGTCGAGGTGTTATCCCAGCCTGTTCGGATCACGTCTAGATGATCGAACCATCTCCTCCAGTCCCATCACATCCCAGACCCAACCAATCACTGTTACGATCAATAAACATCAGGAACAGATCCGATTCTACCTCACCTCTATCTCCTCTCCTCCTGTCATCCTTGGGCACCCTTCGCTCATTCAGCATGACCCGCTCATCTCTTGGACACAGAATCGGATCCTTCAATGGGGACCGGCTTGCACCGAACTCTGCCTACGCGCTCCGGCTGGGATGTGTTCTAGGGAGTCCAAGGCCCCCGACATCGACACTAACGCCATCCCGGCCACCTATCGGGACCTGGCTGAAGTGTTCTGTAAGAGATGCGCCACCCACCTGCCTCCTCATTGCCCCTACAACCTGGCAATTGACCTTCAGCCGGGTTCCATCCCTCCTTGCGGCCATCTCTACTCACTCTCCACCACTGAGATGCAGGCGATGGAGGGAATATGTCTCCAACGCACTCCGCCAAGGTACCATCTGGCCCTCCTCTTCACCTGCCGTTGCGGGGTTCTTCTTCGTGAAGAAGGGGGATGGTGGCTTATGCCCCTGTGTCGACTATCGGGGGCTTAACAACATCACTATCAAGAATCATCACCCGATGCCTCTTACCAACTCTGCCCTGGACTTTTCACAAAGTTGGACCTCCGGAGTGTCGACAACTTGGTGCGCATCAGAGTGGGTGATGAGTGTAAGACGGCTTTCATCACCTCTACTGGACATTATGAGATCTTGGTCATTCCATTTGGACTTTGCAACACACCTTCAGTTTTTCAACAGTTCATTAATGACGTCCTGAGAGATATATTAGGCCAATATTCTCATCTACTCCCGCTCAGTCAACGAACACATCCTGCTGTCAGAGCGGTACTTAAGAGATTGCGTTACTGTAAGTTGGAGAAGTGTGCACTTCACAAGTGCTCCACCACGTTCCTAGGTTTTGTCATCTTGCCCCAGGGTGTGGCCATGAACCTGCAGAAGCTAGAAGTTGTGCGTCATTGGCCCCTACCCAAGATACTTAAGGGTTTCCATCGTCGCTTTATCCTGGACTACAGTACAGTTTCAGCTCTTTTAACCTCCCTGACCCAACCATCTTCTCATCACTTCCACCTGAAGTCTGCTGCCATCTCTGCATTTCATGAACTCTGCCACTGATTCACCACTGCTCCAATTCTCCTTCACCCCGACACCACCAAACCGTTTGTTGTGGAGGAGGACGATTTGGACGTGGGCGCTGGGGTGGTTCTCTCCCAGCGAGGTCCAGATCAGAAGCTACATCCTTGTAGCTTCTTCTCCAAAAATTTTTATCCCACTCAGCAGCGATACGGAGTAGGGGACCGCGAGCTGCTGGCCATAAAGTGGGCTTTGGAGGGCCATCTGGACTGATCACCAGTTAAAAAAAGGGTAATCCAAGACATGCGCAGTGGGCCCGGTTCTTTGAACAGTATAATTTCCATCTGTCTTACCACCCGGGGTCGAAGAACACCAAGGTCAACGCCCTCTCCTGACAACATGAGGAAGACGCCCCCCGGGCGGACCCCGCGCCTGTTATCCCACCAACCAAAATCCTCACACCACTCTGTTGGGATTTGGAGACGAGGGTCCGCCAGGCACAGGCCATGGAGACCGAACCGGCAGGTGTGCCATCTGGACGACTCTACATACTCCACGCCCTAAGGACCGAGGTCATCCAATGGGGCCACTCCTCTCCGTTCTCCGGCCACCCGGGCATGGGGCGCACCCAAAAATTTAAACAGCGCGCCTTTTGGTGGCCAGCCATGTCCAAGAACATCAAAGAATTTGCCTAGGCGTGCCCAGTGTGCGCCAGGGCAAAGGACACCAACCAACCAACAGCAGGGGAACTCCAACCACTACCCGTTCCCCGTCGGCCCTGGACGCACAATGCCCTCGAGTTTATCATGGGCCTGGCGATCACTGAGGGAAAAGACACTATCCTGACCATCGTAGATCGGTTCTACAAAGCCGTGCATCTGGTGGCCCTTCCCGGACTCCTGTCAGCAAAAAGGACGGCCGAGTTCATTTTAGAACACGTAGTCCATCTGCATGGGTTCCCCATGGACATTGTCTCGGACAGGGGGCCCCAGTTCAAGGCACAGTTCTGGAAGGTCTTCTGCCATCTGATCAATTACACTTGCAGTCTGTCATCTGGATACCATCCTCAGACTAACGGTCAGACAGAACGGACCAACCAACAACTGAAGTGCCTGGGCACGCTATCTCATTTGGCCAGAACTTTCACATAATCTCCACGTAGTCTCCGCCACCAGTCTAAGCCCATTTGAGATATGCCATAGTTTACAGCCTCCGATGTTCGAACACCAAGAACTGGAGGTCAATGTAGCGTCGGCCCAACAGTTAGTCCGAAGGTGTCGACGGCTGTGCAGTCAAGCCAACATCACCATTCATCGTGCAAACCACTGCTAAACCACGCAACATCGCCGTCGACACCCTCGATCAATCGTTCAATGACCCCACAGCCATTCTCAGTGTGTTTTTAGTGTCTCTCAGTGTCTCTAAGTATTAGGCCATCACCTGACTCACTCTCTCTCACACACACACACACACACACAGATCAGAGAGTTCAGGACAGCCCCCCCTAATTCTCATCCAGAACATGAAATTCTAGTGTGTGTGTGTGTGTGTGTGTGTGTGTGTGTGTGTGTGTGTGTGTGTGTGTGTGTGTGAGAGAGAGTGTTAAGACATCAGAACATTTAATAATCAGACTGCAGGATTATTAAATTATCTGGAAAGAGAGCAGTTCCTCAAAAATACGTCTCAGTCTTAGATGATCTTTTAATGAGCACATGGTTGATCTTCAGTTAGCAAAGTGATTCACTGTGTGCTGAGAATATATTCTCACATATATCAAATGTTTTTACATTTATTAATATTTCACTATGACAGGATGCTTGACAAGATCATGATATGATACAAACATGATATGATGAAAATTAAGAAATATAATTGGAAATACATAATCCAGAGACAATAGTTAGGTATGGTCACAGTCACATGATATATAAGGTGAATGTATATTTAGTGCAAGCAGGGTAGAACCATGTCCAGTTATTGGCAAGATCAACTCCTTTGTCTTGCTGACGTTCAGGAGGAGATTGTTCCTCTGGCACCAGTTCTCCAGATTTCCAACCTACTCCAGTTAGGCCATCTCATCATTGTCAGAGATCAGGCCCACCATGACAGTGTCGTCAGCAAACTTAATGATGGTGGTGGAGTTTGTAGTGGCTGCGCAATCATAGGTGTACAAAGAGTACAGCAGGGGGCTCAGAACACAACCCTGGGCGGGCTCCAGTGCTGAGAGTGAGGGAGGCTGAGACATGTCCACCCACCCTTACTGCCTGTGGTCTGCCAGTTAGGAAGTTGGAGATCCACTGACACAGAGATGAGCTGACTCCCAGGTGATACAGCTTGGTGGTGAGTGTGGATGGAATTATGGTATTAAATGCTGAGCTGTTGTCGACC
>CM059209.1:1032530-1048542 GCA_030347435.1 Clarias fuscus | reverse complement strand
AAGAGCATTTTAACATAATTCCCCCTTCTAATGTCCAGGTGGGTGAGGAGATGACTAATGGCAACTCGGTAGGGCGGTTCGGGCGGTATGCAAACTGAAGTGGATCCAGTTGGTCAGGTAGTGAAGAAATGATGAAGTCTCTGTCCAGCCATTCAAAGCACTTCATCACTACTGAGGTGAGGGCTACAGGTCGATAGTCGTTGAGGGAAGCAGGATCAGGAACAATGGTGGACTCCTTAAAGCATGTGGGGATCACCGACTGAGGGAAAGAGATGTTGAATATCTCTGTGAACACAGGTGCTAGTTGGTCTGTGCAGGCTCTGAGGACTCGACCTGAGATGCCGTCTGGTCCTGCTGCTTTTCTGGTGTTCACTCTCCTGAAGGCTTTCCTCACGTCATGCTCGGAGTTGATGAACGCGTTTTCTGATGCTGGCAGTGTCTTCCTGTCTGCAGCCGTTAGCGCCGCTAGAATTAGCAACGCTAGCCTCTTTAGCTGCAGCCTTGAAGCGAGCATAGAAGGTGTTCAGCTCGTCTGCCAGCGTCTTGTCCATGTTTGTCATACCAGATGTTGGTGCTTTGTAGTCTGTTGTCCTTAGTCCCTGCCACAGGCTCCTAGAGTCATTCTGTTGGAGCTGTGACTCTAGTTTCCTCCCATAGTGCTGCTTCGCCTCTTTCACCGCCTTCCAGACGTTGTATGATGTAGCCTTGTAGGGGTCCATGTCCCCCGACGCAAGTGCCGTTGCGAGATGTCAGCGCTTCGCGGATGGTTTTATCCACGCACGGCTTCTTATTGGGAAACATTCTGATGGTCATTTTTTATACGGTATCATCCGTTAGTTTCTGGATGAAACTCACAAGCGCTTCCATAAACACGTTGATGTCATCGGAGCTGTTCCGGAACATGTCCTAGTCTGCATCTTCGAGTACGTCTTCTAGCGTGGCCACCGATTGGTCCATCCAGCGTGCGACTTCCCTCTGAATCGGAACTTCCTGTTTGAGCTTATATTTTGGCATGAGGAAGATGGCGGCATGGTGGGATTTCCCAAACGGTGGACGAGATTGTGCCTTATAGCCGTCTTTGATGATAGTGTAACAGTGGTCCAGTGTCCTTTTGCCTCTGGTGAAGCAGGTGATATAATGATAAAATTTTGGCACTGTGCGTTTGAGGTTGGCATTGTTGAAATCCCCCGCCACAATAAGTGCATCGTCCCATTGTTGTGTCTGGTGCTGTGTGAGTGTCTCATGCAGCACAAATAAGGCAGTGTCTGTGTCCGCTTTTGATGATATATAAATGCTGCTGTTTATGAACAATGTAAACTCCAGAGGAAGGTAAAAAGGACAACATTTGGTGGTCAATAGTTCCAGGTTGGGTGTGCAGGAACATGCGATTGGAACAACGCTCGCGCTGCTGCGCCAGCTGCTGTTCACTATTAAATACACACCACCTCCCTTGGACTTCCCAATGTCCCGTGTCCTGTTCATGCGGTGAACTGAGAAGAACTAGGCCCGGCTGGATGGCATGGTCCAGCACGGCTGGGTTCAGCCATGTCTCGGTGAAGCAGAAGAGATTGCAGTCCCGAATGTCGCTCTGGAACTTTACCCTGGCCCTGAGGTGATCGAGTTTGTTTTCCAGTGACTGGACATTGGCGAGCAGGATGCTAGGCAGAGGTGTGCGGTGTGCACTGGCTCTCAGCCTGTTCCTGATGCCGGCTCGTTTCTCTCGAGGACTCCGCTTCGCGTCGCCTCCTTTGTTCTCCCTCAGGATCTCACTTGGCCAGCTTGGATCTGAGTTAAAAACTTGGAATTGTAAGTAAACTGTGAACCAATAGAAATAAGAGTATCTCTATTGTACCTAATGCACTCAATGGTGATGAATTTGCCAGTTTAAAGTTACTGAAAATTTACTTAAAAGACAAAAACAAGGTAAAAGAGGTCGAAGCAGTCGCGACGCCAGCCGACCTCACCTGCGCTATCTTGTTTTGACGTCTCTGGCAGGACTAACTATGACAGCATAATTAAAAGGGAGAGCCAGAAGTAAACACTGGTCTCTGGAATGGGTCTCTGGAATGTAAAGAACCCAGTCACTACACTGTCAACAAACCTGAGTGATCAATGAGAGTGGGGAGGACAGCATCTAAACATACCAGTTCACCAGAATACTCTACGTCCATGAGTCTCCCAGATCTGCTCCTTTACCTAAGGCTAATCTATTTACCAAAAAATCCTGCGCTAAATAAATAGGTTTTTAGCCTGTAAGAAAAAGCTCTTCCCCCTGTTGTAGTTTCCATGGTGTGGCATGGTGGATCATAAGACACTAGCAGTTTACTTAGATAATGAAAAGACCATTTAATGATTTATAGGTAAAAAGTAGTATTTTAAGATTAATACAAAATTTCACTGGGAGCAAATACAGAGTGGGTAAGATAGGGGTGATGTGCTCACATCTTCTGGTCCTGCTGCATTCTGTACTAACTGAATCTTGTTTATGCATCTAGTTGAACAACCAGACAGTAAGGCGTTACAATAGTCCAACCTAGAGGTGATAAAAGCATTAACTAATTTTTCTGCATCGTTTAGTGACGATATATTCCTTATCTTGGCGATATTTCTAAGGTGAAAGAAAGCTATCCTGGTAATATTATCTATGAGCTTCAAATGGCACATTGGAATCTATAATCACACCAAGGATTTTACTGCTGTACATGATGGAACAGAAAAGACATCCAGAGTTACAGTGTAATCAGAAAGCTTACTTCTATCTGCATGTGGTCCTAATACCAGTACTTCTGTCTTGTCAGGATTAAGCAGCATTCACCCAAATGAGGATGGGTTCCCTCTTGAGTCTGGTTCCTCTCATGGTTTCTTCCTATTGCCAACTCAGGGAGTTTTCCCTCAGCACCGTCACCCTTAGCTTGTTCAATATTGACAATTTAATCATTTTGATTCATACACTCAAATTTTATACACATTTCCATATTTTTTTTGTTTCTGTAAAGCTACTTTGCGACAATGACCGTTGTTAAAAGTGCTATACTAATAAAATTTAATTGAATTAAAGTTAATTAACATCCAGTCTAATTATGTCATTCACACGTTGCTCAACGTAGCTGGCCTTTTCCATCTGATTTTGCTGAGACAAATAGCTGTGTGTCATCAGCATAGCAATGAAAACTAATACTGTCCTTACAGATTTTACAAATTAGAAGAAGTTTGTAAGGAGAAAAAAAAAAGCAGTGGGCCTAAAACTGAACCCTGTGGAGCATCAAACTTCACTTGAGAACAGGCAGGATTGTCAACATCTGCATATACAAGCTGGTAACGATCAGTTTTTTGAGGATGTTGTTGCCCTACCTCCCAATTTCAGCAAAGAGTACGGACACTGCTCCATCAAGTCTTTGCCAAAGACTTCATAATTTCTTTTCCTTACTTTATTATCTAAGGGTGTTGTTGCACCACCTCCAAACTCAGGTGAATACAGCGTCACTCTATTCACAGACTCCATTGAGGATATTGTTGCTGTCCCCTTTCCAAATCTGGCAAACACATTGTCACCCGATTTCAAGCTTACACTGACCATGCGTATTTACAAGTGCTGTTTTTTGGCCCATATTTGCTCATTTGGGATTATTTCTAATGAGTAATTGTATAAAGAGTAGTTAATGCAGATGTCGATTATTTGGCTTATTTGGTTGCTTATTTAAAAGAAAATCGATGAATACAAGCGTTGATTATTTCCTTAAAGCTACTGAATGTGTGTCAAAGGTCATGTATTTAAATTTCTTTCACAAATTAAGACTTTGTTTTAGAACACCTCCAGTGTGTGTTAATGCTTCAGCTGAAATACTCCTCAGATCATGAATTTTTGTATCTCCAACTCTCTGTCTCACCCCCATATGAAATGAACCATCATTTCCAGGATCATTGGAACCCAGGGCTCAAACATGCTATGGAGACTAAAAGCCACCTCATCTAGTCAAATCGCACAGAAAAGCCAATGCAGCACAACCCGCAACATTTTTAAATGGTGTTCTTGAAGGCTTTATGAAAATTAGTATTCGATTAACAAAGAAAAAAAGAAAACAAATAGTCTGATTCTGTACACACACACACACACACACACACACACACACACACACACACTGCTCCATTAGATAAGGCTCCACTGTTGGTGGTGATGATTAAGGTGATAAATGTTATTGTGGTGATGATAACAGTGATGTAACTGGTCTGTTACAGACTTCATGATTATGTCCTTATTGCATTTATTTCAGCTTTTTTGTCTTTGTCTAGATTGCTCTCTATCACTTTCTTTGGTTCATCGCTCCCTCCTCTCTTTCTCTGTCTGTATCTTTCTGTCTCAGTCCCACGCTCCCTGTCTGGGGGTCTCGGTAAGTTTACTCTACTTCCGTTCAGCGAAAGCAATCGTGCATTAAGTAAATGAAAATGTCAGCCAAAGAAGAAGAGGGAAAAGCATACGGCATCATGAGTGAGAGAGAGATACACATGAGCTTCATATCTTCAGCATATCATAGAACACACAGAAACCTTCTGCTAAAACTGTGTAAGCCTGATAATGTTCCAAATCACTGCAACAAGCGTAGAAAGGTAAGCTTTGGCTTTTCATGGTCGCCATAATGAAGAAGAAAACCTTAGACCATGTTATATTATCATCCTGTGAGAGAGAGAGAGAGAGAGAGAGAGAGAGAGAGAGAGAGAGGGTATTTTTACTGTTAAAAAGAAAATGTAGGACAGAGATGAGGAGACATTATGACAGAGAGAGAGATTTTCATGATCGTACTGTAGTTATTAGTTGTTGTTGTTTTTGTTTTTTTTCAGTTTTGCATCTGTCACTCTCTCCCCCGTACCGCGGAGTGAAACGCTGTTAGAGTGGTGATAAAACACTTCCTGCTTTAAAGTGCACACTTTTTGCCTTAGGCCCTAAAATCTACCTGCATGTTAAAAGGAGAAAATGGGGCTAAAACTTTCACTCATCTTTCTTAAGCTTGAGGGAAATGACAGCACACAGACACACACACACACACACACACACACACACACACAAATAATGAGACTCTCTTCCTCATCACAAATCTAGAGTTTTATATATAAACACTGTACAGTGGGCACTGATGGCATGTGACAGGAACACACACACACACACACACACACACACACACACACACACTTTGTCTAGCATTAGTGGTTAGCTTTCTCTGTCCTGTTTTACAATAACTCCATTCACTCTCTGCTTCTTCACTCTGAAATCCCATTTGAGACACGGCTCGGCTCCATTCACAACCCACTGTGGGAATATTTCTCCCTCTGTGTGTGTGTGTGTGTGTGTGTTTGAGTGTATCCCCCCTCCCTTTCCCTGCCTGTCCACTTCCCTTTTAGAAAGGGATCACTGACACAAAGCAGCCGACCAAAGGTCACTCAGGAGGCTGCGGTAAACTGGCTTAGAATTGGGATTTAACCGCTTCACTGAAGCCCGATACACTGGCACAGATCTGGCTTTTTAAAGGTGGCGTATGCAACTTCTAATATTAATAGCTCTAATATAGCTCAAAAGTGCACGTTTTTACCTAGGCTCTGTAAGCAGAAAAGAAATACATGTATGAATGGAAAAGCTGTAAACTAACACACACACACACACACACACACACACACACACACACACTTTTCTCTCTCTAGAAGTTTGTCATGTTTCAGACACATCGCAAAACATAAACTCATAAGGATAAGAATATGTACAGGATGGTTTTCAGGACAGGACGAGGACAGGACGAGGACAGGACGAGGACAGGCTGCGAGGGCCTAAGTGTCTCTAGCTATTAATAAATATGAAAACCTGAAACTAATTTGTTTTGTGTAAGTGCCACAACATTAAATTGAACCATATATGAATCCTACATAACGACTGCCTGGTGACTCCGCCCCTTTGTGTGATGGACAGCAAGTCTAAACGCTCAGCCATGATGAAATTGAAACCGGTCTCGTCCCATGTGTAAAGGTTTCGTGGTTAAATTTACCAGTCGTGACTTCACACAGCGAGTGCTGTTTACTTTCCATGTTTATGATGATTTTATTTCATTTATTCACTTAATTTGTGAGGTTTTCCTTTTACTCTTTGTTCTCTGTGAGTTTGTCCTTTTATGGTAACACTTCATACGGCTTGTATTTCCTCTTGTGTGACAGTTCCGACTCTTGCTCTCTCAAAGTGGAGATTGTGTGTGATGTACGCCGTTTGGCTGATGACTTAAACGAAAAAGCATTTCTTTTCATATCTTCCCTGAGCAGAAAACATTTGTCCCATCATGCTTGAAAAAAGTTTACGTCTCATTTTAAAAGAATTTTACATCATGTTTAAAAAGAAGATTCCTTGCAAGTTCTAAAAGACGTTTCCATCATGGTTTAAAAATCAGTGTCCATTGTGTTATAAAGACGTTCCCAGTTTTGTGTACGTGGTGTTTAAAGATCTGTTTAAGGTGGCATTCAATGCAGATGGTGTATAAGTATTTGGCTTGTGTTGGCACACATACACCATTTGATGCAGTTTGTCCACTTGGTGTGTATTTGCACTTATACACTTTTGTCATGTAAGATTTGGCATTACATCATAAGCAAGGTTCTCTCCATGAACTTTAAAATCCACAAAGATTCAACTTTTCAAAAAAAAAAAAAAAAAAACATTGTATGAAAAGAAAAATGTGAGAGAAGTGTTTGAACTCTGCCTGCTTTTAGACAAAGCGTTTATTCCGTCTAAGTGTACGCACTCAGGTAGCAGCTATGTCCATTAGAATCGAGAATATTCATGATCTCACACACACACACACACACACACACACACTGTTACATTTTGTTCACTTTGTTGGCTTTCGTGTGCCCTTCGCCAGACAGAGGTCATGCAGAGGCGCCAATTAGTGGCATGTGTGGTAGCATGTGGAGGGCGTCGGGGCCAAATGAAGCACAGCAGGGACCGTTTCACACGCGCACGTGGTGTTAAACGAAACATGCCGGCCAGCCAATCGGCCTCCTTTGGAGAAGGGGTTAAAGCTGGGATTTAAGTGCACTTCAGCCTACTTTAACTTTAGTGACAACAGGGTCATCAAAATCAGGATCTGATAGGATGGGCCTGTTCCACAAACACTCTAACACACACATACACACTGCTATCAGCTTCGTTCCTAAATCCATTCAGGGCCGGACAAAAGGAAACACATCTTATGATTTTTATGTCATTCTGATACATGTCATTGACAGACGTGGCTCCTTTTATTCCACGTTAATAAATCACAGCCTAATCAGATTCTTACCGCGAGAGAGACAGACATGCGAGAAACAGGATTGTGTTTTTTTTTTTTTTTTGTATTTTTTTGGACCTGATCAATTCAGGACACAGGAGATATTGCAAAAGCTTTTTGTTCCCCCTCTGACTCATGCACAATAGAGCCGTTTGAAGTCGCAATATATATATGTCGCGCGGTGAAAAGATGCGCATGAGGAATGAAAGGACGGAAAAAGAAATCACACACGCTCGCTTATCCGCACTAAAGGGAAGAGAGACGAGGACAAAAGAATAAAATACATAACCCTATGGAGTAAGCGTGCAGTTATGGAGGGAAAAAGAAAAAAGAAAAAAAAAAACTGCTGGACCCTTTATCCTGAAAGCTTAAATCATGAAAAATGGATTTCTAAGGCACAACACGGGTCTTCGTGCTGTCTGTCCTCTGCATATACAAAGCAAAAACCTGTGTAATGTTTTAGATCAAATCCAAATCCATGTCTATACAGTATGTATCTACGGTATGTACGTGTAGGAACAATAGTAAGACTTTCATAAGAAGGAAGTTGAGACTTGAAACCCGAATGAGTGTTAGGAAATGAAACCCACGACAACACGGTTCCTGCTGGGACGCGGTTACAAAAATATCTGTGCAGGACCAACGGCCCGCGTTTCCACAACTAATCCTTCTTCCACGTTAAACTCAAACATCTCTCTTTATTTCTGTACAAAATAATGCCAGAACCACATGATAGACAGGTTCTGTTTGTGAGAAAGCGGGATTTGGGGATCGGACACGCCTCATCTGCAAGCTGTCACGAAAGGCACACGGCCACATCCACCAAGCAACTGATCGCATGTAGTCTAATCATCACGCTTATCTGATGGAAAGCCTTCACAGAAGAGAAGAGTGGAGCAGATTATAACCTAAACTTCCACACTCAAGAGGGATATAGATACAGTATGGGTGTTATGGTCAGGGGTGCACATACTTTTGGCCAAACAGTATATGGTGTACTGTACATATAGTAGAGCTACGAAAGCGTTTTAAATGATATATTTACACACACCTGTATGTATATTCTGTACTGTGCAGATACCTTAGACACTGTGCTTCTTAGTACAAGTATTATTGGACGGCAACGGTTGCAGGTTTTTGTTTGTTTGTTTGTTTGTTTGTTTGTTTGTTTTTTTAGATCAAAAGATGAACACCACAGATCATGAATTTCCAATTTCGACTTTTTCGGATTTTCTGATATTTAAATCAATAAATAAACAAACAACTTTAGCATCATGACACCTTTGAAGGCAGACAATCCAAATTTCAGTGAGCAAAAGTATTGGAACAGACGGCCTTAAAGCAACGTCCGATTCTCCCTGAGACTGTATATGAGTATGTTTTATGACTTCTACATTATTCAGTCAGTGCAAAAAAAAACAACAACAACAACAACTACAACAACAATCAGAGTTATACTTTATAAAACTTCAGTGAGTCTTTCACAGGCGGTCGATTTATTGTCTAAGTTTTGTCCCACCGAATATCATGTTTGTTTAGTTTATTACTGCCGTTTCCTGATCTTAGTATTTTTTTATTTTAGAATGTAGAAACATTTTATAAACATTTTTCTGCCATGTTTTCACATTAATGAATATTTTGTATAATTTCTTTAAATATATATTCCATATTTGAAGAATATCTTCAACACTATTTCTGACCTGTTAGTTATAAATAAATAAATTGCTTGTAAACCAGACAAGCATGCAGAGTGTAGTGTAAGTAATTATCGCTCTTTTAAGGGTGTGTTTTTTTTTATATTCCTGCAAATGAAATTAAATTAATAAATCGAAGGCTCTTATTGTTGAGAAGCGCTGACAGAAGGCGAGCTCTTGATTTGCACAACTCATTAACCTCCATCTCTCTCTGTATGTAATGCTTGCTTACACCCCGTTATCCCCCGTGGGAGCGCGCGCTCGTTTACATTAACGTTTAAAAGCACAAATTGAAGCGCGAGTGTAATCGATACAGCAGCGTCCAAAATGAAATTAACATATTTTTAATCTTTGCTCTCATCCCATCCCCTGAGCGCGCGCACACACACACACACACACACACACACACACACACACACACACACACACACACACACCTCACTGTTTTGGCTGACGGTGCGAACATGCAAGCCAAATGGTTTAATGAGCGGCGCACAGATATTGACACACGACGTGTGTGCGTGATTAAACCGCGCGGGAGGAGAATCAAGGGGGAAGGGAGGGCTAGAGAGAGAGAGAGTGAGAGAGAGAGAGAGAGAGAGAGAGTGTGAGTGAGAGAGAGTGAGAGTGAGAGTGAGAGAGAGACACAGAGAGAGAGAGAGAGAGAGAGAGAGACAGAGCGAGAGTGAGAGTGAGAGAGAGTGAGAGCGAGAGAGAGAGTGAGAGAGAGAGAGACACAGAGAGAGAGAGAGAGAGACAGAGCGAGAGAGATTATATGACTATAACTGTATAACTACAATGTAATAATATAATAACAGCAATATAAGTAACTAAATGTATTGTCTGTATTTGCTCACAATTAAAATGTTTACATATTTATCATCATTCCATTTGTGTATGCGTGCATTTTAAGTTTATTCACATTACCATCTGTAATTTATTTTATAGCAGCTATAAACATTCTTTGTCTCTCAATTCAATTCAATTCAATACAATTTTATTTATATGGCGCTTTTAACAATTGACGTTGTCGCAAAGCAGCTTTACACAATCAAAAGAAGTAAGTTTGTATGAAATGTGAATGTGTATGAATCAAAATGATAAGATTCTCCAAGTCTCTCCAAAAGTAGGACAAAAGAAACCACATAAACACCTCTGTCCAGTACAGAGACTTTCAGCTCTAACTTACTGACACTGGAGTCTCCTTACATGAATATCACTCACTCACTCATCGGCGCTTTATCCTGTATACAGGGGCACGGGAGGGTCTGGAGCCTGTCCCAGGAGCCTTAGGGCACGAGG
The DNA here is from genome assembly GCA_030347435.1 of Clarias fuscus. NCBI lineage: Eukaryota > Metazoa > Chordata > Actinopteri > Siluriformes > Clariidae > Clarias > Clarias fuscus. The sequence continues at coordinate 1,038,245 of CM059209.1, read as the reverse complement.
TGGGTGTACACCCTGGACGAGGTGCTACTCCATCACAGGCACACACACACACACACACACACTCTCAAACATTGCAGGCAATTTAGGAACACCTAATCTGTAGGTCTTTGGACTGTGAGAATAAACCGGAGTACAACACCGGAGAAAACACAGGATGCAACAACATGCAACCTCCATGCACGCAGAGCCCGAGGTGGGAATCAAACCCGGACCCTGGAGGTGCAAGGCGACAGTGCTAACCGCTACATCACCATGTCATTATTCCATGAACATTACATATCGCAGAAGAAATTGAGCACATTGACGAGATCATGAGCAGGTGTGTGTGTGTGTGTGTGTGTGTGTGTGTGTGTGTGTGTGTGTGTGTGTGTGTGTGTGTGTGCGTGTGTGTGTGTGTGTGCGTGTGTGCGTGTGTGTGCGTGAAAGGAAATATCTAAAACACAAAGAATGAGAAAGACAAAAGATGAAATGTTTCCAGCGTTCATTCACCCTGTGGAGAGGAGCAGATTAAAACGACACCATGATGTTCGTGCGAATAATCACTGCTATGATAACAACCAGAACGACCTGTTTATATTTTAGTCCATAATTTACACAATATACAATTTGTTTTGCAGCAATTTGCTTTAAAATGTTTAAATAAAACTAAAATAATTGTAATATCCTTCAGCGGCACTCAGTCTGCAATTTATATAGTTTTTAACGCGGCAACGTGTGTCGCTAATGTTAATATGCTGCTTTTATGTTAGCCGTCGGGGACAGCGAGGTGCGCAGGAACGTGTATCGCTCTCGGCTGATATTTTCATCAAGTGCACACTTATCAAATAATGACACGCTGAGGAGCAATGCTCAGGCAAAATGTCATTACTTTTGCTAATTAAAATGTTTTTTTGGGAACGTCGTTAATGCGTTAATGCCTAATTTTCATCCGAGTCATTTCTCAGCGGCTAATATAATGTCACAAGTTTAAAATGGACCTTGACGTCTTTTTTCCCTTCTAGTGGCCGTGCTCTAGTTCTGACTTTCACACACACACACACACACACACACACACACACACACACACACACACACACACACACCAGCTATTTGCCCTGTTCATGTACCCCTGTTTGACAGTCTAAAGCCTACAGCCTGCATGAGTGAAGCTTCTGAGGATCGAGTCCTACCCAGGAGGCATTGCTGTAATCATGTGTGGTTTAATGAAACTGCTTATGAATGTAAACAGAACTAATGAAATACTTCACCGCAGAGCTGTGGTCGGACATGTAGATGATTCAGAACTGACATGGGGATATTTTTATTTTTATTTCACTGGTATTATACAGAAACACACTTGTTTTTTGTAAATTTAGAGTAAAATATCCTTTTAAGGGAAAGGAATCTTGTTATCCTGGTTGGGTTAAGAAAAGATTCGTTTTATGGCAATAATAAATACAGAACCTTTTATTTCAGTTTTCTGACATGAAAAATATAATAATAATAATAATAATAATAATAATAATAATAATAATAAATCTGTTGCACAAAACAGACTAGATCCTTATTTTTCTTAAGCTAATTTTCTTGCGTTGCGTTGCTGAAATCCCTTTCCTGTGATCTTAATATGACTTAAAATGTGATTGGAAAACCTGCTTATGTCCTTCCTGTGTCAAAGGTGGAGACTTATATGAACACCAGAATGTCCAGAATTCGGACATGTCCATTTTTCTGTTCCATATGTGCAATACTGTAAATTCAGAAAAAGCCAAAAATATGTTGTTTTTAAATTTTACACCTTTACCAGCTATAGCATTCAAGCTCTTTTAACTTCTTATGTAAATGTCTAGGGGTTTTCATGCTGCTGATCCCAGACTAACTAAAAGTGAAATTTAAATTTCTATATATAATAATGTTTTGTTACTGGCTGCAAATACTCTCTACACAGACAGACACACTGGCTCATTAAAAGAAATTCTTTCTTTCTTTCTTTCTTTCTTTCTTTCTTTGTGTGTCAAATTGATTGTAAAGTACTTAAACCAAATATTTATTTATTTATGATTTATAATAAACTTAAACGCAATAAGGTCAGGACGTAATATTTTAAGTAAATTACACATACAATCTTATTATTTGTATAAACAAAAATGTTTTATTGAAACACACAACAAAGCAACATATATCTTTGATAATCAGATAATAATCCTTGTACTTGTGAACAACCTGAAAGCAGAAAGAATATTGGACATGTGTATATATATATATATGAAATCTGATTCTGTAAAAAATAATGTATATTTTTTAAAAGGTGCAACTTTCTTAGTAACCTGCAGCAAACAAAACTATTCTAAACTACTCTTATTAAATTATTGCAATGATTTAATTTCCATTTTTTCCTGGAAGTGATAAGTCCTCTTCCTCATCTGTATGCCTGGTGCTTTCTCCTGCTCTTCCATTTACTCTTCCTTATGCTGCTGTGCTTCCTCTTCATCCTCATCATCATTATGCATTTCCTCTTCCTCCTTTCCTCTTCCTTACGCACAGAAACAACTTTGGGGACAAAAGTGTTATTAATCGACGATTTAAACGATTTAAAAAAATAATAATAAATAATAATAATAATAATAATAAAAACGTTCCTTAACACAAAAAAAGTATTAACCATCATTGACTTATTATTCCTGTTATTATTATTAAATGTTTTGTAAATCATATGAGGCGTTATTTTATTATCATGCCAATTTGTTGAGCAATAGAAAAAAAATTCATTTCTTTATTCCAATAAGTTGCTCATCGTGGTCCCTGAAAAACTGCAAAGTATAAATGCATATGTTTATGACAACACTGGAGACTCCTTCCATAAATGTGAAATAAACATATCCTTCCACAAGACCTTAACAGCACGTTAACGGCACATCTGATTTGTCTTTCACGACCAGGCAGTAGTTCGTCCAGCGTCTCCGGTACGAGACCCTGTGAATGAGTCGCTGCCATAGAAATCACAACAGTGACATTAACATCAACCTGTGATTTGCAGCCGCGCTACTGACAGGAAACGCTTCCTGATTCTCGCGTTCGCCGCGAGTCCCTGAGAGACGTTTTGGTGGCGTTTCCTCGGCTCACGTGAAGCGCCGCCCGCCCCGCTCCAGACACCACTTTGAGGATTTATTGATTGTATTTGCTGTTGAACAGAACAGGAGAACGAGCTGGTGATGTTTTCTGTCCCTGCATTGATCTGCGAGGCGTGTGTTTAATATTCATCACGCCTTCATATTCGCTCTCATTGATTAACTGACAGCTACATCACAGATACTGATATTTCTTTCCTTATTTTAACAACGGATCAAATGCAAATCTCTGGAAGTTTTCGTCAGATAAAAACAAATCTTTTATATTTTAATCAATCGTTTCGGACAGGCCTTTTTTAATGCCTGGAAAATTCTGGATGTAACAAATGATTTCCATTGAGTGAGGTTAAAAGGTTGTTTCAGTTGTTGTTTTTTTGTGTGTGTGTGTTTTTCTCCTCCTCCTCGGTTCCAATTGGTTTCTGTAGTCAGAATGAAACCCAGAAAGTTTGTCGATACAGGAGCGTTTCAGACACGCAACAGTGAAATTATTTATCTGTTCTTAAAAATGATCTTTTATGACTGTGCATTTTTATTTGGGGTCCAGTGACTTAAAGGCATATTGCACTTTAAAATATTTTATATGTTATTGCTGTAGATTGAGGTGTATTTTTTTTTAATTGAGCATTGTTGCCTCTATGCCTATGTGTGTACGGTACGGTACCTCTTTATTATAGAACATACCACTTTAGCATTGTTCTTCTCAACTTATCTGAGATGAACCCAGACCAGGTAACGTGATCATTATTTTGCACTTCAATGCAGAATGTTGGAACGTTTAGCTGATGATGTCATAAACCTGGACCAATCAGTATGCACGCTTAGTGGAAATAAAGAGTTATTGGTATCGTAACGCATGCCCTTTATCACCACCTCCTTTTCCTCTTCTTTTCTTTTCTCCTACTCTTCCTTTTATGTGCTTCCTCTTCAGCCTAATCATCATCATGTATTTCCTCTTCCTACTTTACTCTTTTTTTTTTTTTTTACCTAAAGAACAAATTTACATTAGGTTTTTTTTTTCTCATTTTTTGTTTACTTTGCAATGTTTCTTAATCCTGAATGTTACTTTAAATGTTTCTTAATCACACATTTACAACACTGCCTTAATATTAATAATTATGCTGTGATTATGCTCAGCTCTTCAATATTCTAGATGAAAACCCTAACACACAGGAATACCTGTTTTTTTTTATTTATTTAAAAAAAATAAGCATTAATCACTCAACCATGACCAATTCTTCAGGATTATCCATTCCTCGGTCTATTTTATGGAAACATATTTACTCAGAGCAGCCATGCAAATTATTACTGACTGCGACTGCACGCTGATAATGCAAATGTAAACGCAAATTTATTCCCTTAAACGGCCCCCTATGTATAAATTATATTTCGCCAAGAAGATTCCAACGTCCATCGCTAATATACATTCAGAAATCAATGTGATGACCAGGATGAAAGTTAGCTGTTAGGAAGTGATGCTAATTAATACCATATTTTAAAGGTGTGTGTGTGTGTGTGTGTGTATTATATAAAATGTTAAATAATGGATTAGTCTCTCAGTTTTAAGCTTAATGTGCATTACCTGAGGGGGAAATGTGTGTTTATAATGAGTGTTTGTCAGTCAGGGGTGGACAAAATACCGAAAACATTAGACTTCAGAAAAAGTATAGATCATTTCAAAAGTCATCCATCAATTCATGCAAAACCCAGATGAAAAGACAAAAAAGTGTAATCTAGGCTTAAATGCACACAAACATTAAAAGGTCTGTGTCTTTAGCCGAGTAGAATAAAGTCTGTCTTGTGTGAGAACAACAGATGAACAGATGAATTAATTTCACATTTCTTTCATTTTTTACTTCATTGATTTTCTTCCCTTGAGATTTGTAGCAAATACAATTAGCATGTAAAAAAAAAAAAAAAAAAAGATAATAAATAAATAAATAAAAATACTAAAAATGTTGAGAAAATGTTAAATAAAAGTAGCATGTTGAATAAAGTTAGCACGTTAAAGAAACTGGTAAAGTTAGCACGTTGAGTAAATGTAGCATGTTGGGTAAAGTTAGCACGATAAAGAAACTGGTCAAACTAGCCTGCTGAGAAAACATTAAATTAACTAGCATGCTGAATACAGTGAGTTAAAGATTTAGTTAAAGACAATGTCAAATAAAATTATAAACTAGCATGTTGAGGAAAAATTAAACTAGCATGTTGAGTAAAAGTATCGTGTTGAGGAATGATGATGTAAAACTAACATGTTGAGGAAAACTAGCATGTTAAAAAAAAAGACTGGTAAAACTAGCATGATTTATAAAACTCAGAAATGGTTTGGAATGTTTTCAATAGATGGAAACAGATTTTCCCACTTTAATATGTAAAATGTGTAAAGTTGCAGTCTATATGCTAGCTGGTAAGATGGCTAAAATTAGTGTATAGTTAGCTAACTTTAGCATGATGAGGTAAATGGGTGTGAAAATATGTTGTGAAGCTGCAGTTTATAAATAATGAAGTTAAGTGAAAGATTTTATTTCATCATCAGCATTGTGTGTGTGTGTGTGTGTGTGTGTGTGTGTGTGTGTGTGTGTGTGTGTGTGTGTGTGTGTGTGTGTGTGTG
>CM059209.1:1020030-1030030 GCA_030347435.1 Clarias fuscus | reverse complement strand
GCATCTTGGATGAAAGAGGGAGAAAGAGTTCCCGCGGTGCTTCGTCCTCTCACTCGTCCCTCTATTCATCCCGTCTTTTCTTCACTTCTAGAGGCTCGGCGATAATTGAGCTTTAATTGGGTGAAAATGAAAACTGTGTCCACCTTTAGACAGGATTTTCTCCATTCAGTCGGAGCATCACGCCGATCACAGCGTACCTGCACGACGTCTGAGGGATTTATGTGCGTACGTTTAACAAATATTTTTTAACAAAATTATATTTATTTTCAGTAGGAAGTTTAACAAAAAAAACATAAAGAAATAGTTTAATGCTGAGAAATGTGTACAATACCCGGAATAAATCCTTTTCACTCTATTTACAGTTACACAACGTTCAGTATAATTAAGGTCAACCTAAAAAAAATGGCTGATTTTTATTCTGTGGAAAACCCAAAAGCATCAACAACAGTGATGGTATAACCCGAACCTGGATGTGTTTTTTTTTTCCCTGTTTTCTATTCATACACACACACACACACACACACACACACACACACGCTTTTATAAACACTGAGTCACTCTGGGTTCTTTAGCAAGCCGCTCCTTCGTGCTTTTGTTCGAGTCGCACTCGACTTTAAAAGCCCTTTTCAGGGAGCATGAATGCCCTTCGTTTCAGCTCAAAGGACTTTACATCGATAGCGCAGAGAGGAATAAAAAGGAACGAAAGACAATGAAGACAAAAAGAAAAGACGCAAAAAAGCTTTTTGGGATTCCATTATGCACCGCGTTCTTCTCGTTCTTCAGGAAATAATGCGCCTCACCGTAATGTGCTTTTCTGAGCAAATAAGTAAATAAATAAATAAATAAAGTATCGCCAGACCTTGTAGATGAAGAAGAGAAAAAGTGAACACTATGTTATGATTTTTTTTTTCTTCATCTAGCTGTTTCCATGTTGAAATCTGTGCATAAGAACACCTGAGAGGCCAGCGACAATTACAGCTTAGAAACTGTCATGTCAAAAAGAAAGAAAGAAAGAAAGAAAGAAAGAAAGAAAGAAAGAAAGGAAGCAGACTGTTGAGCTGGTTAGTAAGTGTTATGTCACAATAAATTAAAGGACAGAGTATCCTACTTCCAGTTTTTACAGAAAACATGTTGTTGTATAAATGTCACATCTCCCTTTTGGTGTACTTTGATGTTGGTCTGCTTGTTTGTGGTTTCCTTAACTTTGATCCACTCTAACTGAGGTTCACCTGATATCTCCTTCCTATTCTAACCAGCCTGTAAGCCTCACCTACCGTAACTCAGAGTATAAACCCTAAGACATTTTAGCATCAGAGGAGTGAATCCAAACGTTAGAGAGGGTTAGAGAGGCACAAGACCAGCGTTATTTCTGTAGGAGAAAGTCTGGGAGCGCTGGGCGGAGTTATCCATCTCCCACCTCTAGCATTACAGTCCTCACAGCCGTAACACTACAGGCTCACAGACCCAGCGGAGCTCACCTTCTCTGCACTTCCTCAGTGAAGCGCCTGCTGAGAAACCTGAACATACTCTGGTTATTGGAGAGTCTACTCTGTGGCCATGTCCAATATGTGTAATATGCTCTGGCTCCATCCAATGCGATGTTCAACATATCTTACAGAATGTATTGCTCGCTGAACCGCTGGATGTTCAGATGATGCTCCAGGAATCTGGTCTGTTTGGACAGGACCTGATCATGTGCTGGCTGCACAGAGGCATCACTCAGGGGTTCAGCATATTGAGACTGTGTCTGTTCCTCCAGTTAAACAAAAATGTAGCCTAATTATCATAGCATTAGACCACATGGAAAGCACACAAAGCACCTTTGATCTGAAGGACTGTTAAATATTAGATCTCTAAAATCTAAGAAGCTTCAGTAGCTGATAATGAACGATCGACCATCAGGAGTTTGATATACTGTTGTTTAACAGAAACCTGGATTAAACAGAGCAAGTACAAGCATTAATAAGCTAGTCCAAGAAATTCGGGCTTTGAAACCAGACAATTAAATGAACAGTGATTCAGGTGATCGAGCACGAACTAATATTTTGGTCCCCTTCAAGACACTGAACTAATTTGACTAATCTATTCAGCTAAACCATCAACCTGTGTACTTGATCCTTATTTAACTCATCGTTATCAGTTTGTAGAGGTAAATGGTGACTGTTCTACGTGTACTGAAGATACAAGAAGAGGTTTGGTGTTCCGCAGGTTTCACCATGCAGTAAAAGCAGCATAAAATCAGCTTTTTCTATATATTTTTTTTCAATATTCTTCAGTTGGTAACATAATTCGAAATGTCCACTGTTATGCTGATGACACACAGGTATGTGTCTCATCAAAACCAGATGAGAAAAACCAGTTTGCTAAAATTGAGCAGTGTGTGCAGGACATAAGAGATTGGATGTTAATTAATTTTCTTCTGCTTAATCCTGATAAGACAGAAGTTCTGGTCATAGGACCACAAGTAGCTAGAAGTAAGCTTTCTGATCACACTGTAACTTTAGATGCCTTTCTGTTCCATCAAATGCAACAGTAAAAGACCTCGGTGTGATTATAGATTCCAGCCTTTCATTTGAAGCTCATGTAGATAATATTACCAGGATAGCTTTCTTTCACCTTAGAAATATTGCCAAGATAAGAAACATATTGTCACTAAATGATGCAGAAAAACTAGTTCATGCTTTTATCACGTCTAGGTTGGACTATTGTAACGCCTTACTGTCTGGTTGTTCAACTAGGTGTATAAACAAGCTTCAGTTAGTACAGAATGCAGCAGCGAGAGTCCTCACTAAAACCAGAAGATACGAGCACATCACCCCTATCTTATCTACACTGCATTGGCTCCCTGTGAAATTTCACATCGATTTTAAGATACTACTTCTGACATTTAAAGCACTAAATGGTCTCGCGCCACAGTATCTGAGTGAACTGTTAGTGTCTTACGATCCGCCACGCCTACTTCGATCAAAGAATGCAGGCTGCCTGTCAGTACCACGTATTATTAAAACTACAGCAGGGGGCGGAGCTTTTTCTTACAAAGCCCCAAAGTTATGGAATAGTCTTCCTATTAATGTTCGGGACTCAGACACAGTCTCAGTGTTTCTCAGTTATCTCTCCTTCTCTCTCTCTTTGTTGAGCTACACAGATCCTGAATTGCCAGCGATTTATTTATATATAATTTATAAACTATATAAATTGTATAAACTTTTTTGTGTGACTCATAAACATTTTAAACCTCACTGTCAGATTCATGAACTCTGTAAAGCTCTGTCAAATAATACGTGCTGTAATCTCCTGTATCAGACGCTTATATCCAGCAAACCTTCCTGTAAGAGGCGTAAATTCTGTAACCCTCTTTTTCCTGTGATGAAACTCTGAAAATCTTTTTATCAGATATGAAAAGATTTGTCACCGATCAGACTCTACAACACTCTAAACCTCTTCAGCAAACTCCGAAATGATGAAACCCTCTCTATCCGGATCCACATCATCTCCACCTGTGAGGAAACATCGAATTTGTCTTTGAGACAGCGTGTGCAAACCTCCTCTCTCTCTCTCTCTCTCTCTCTCTCTATTCCTTGTTTTTTGTTATGACTCTTCCTATCTTTGTGATGAACAGTGATATGCAAAAGGAAGAGGAATAAAGAGAGACAGAGACAGAGAGAGAAGCTGATAAATAAGTGACTTCAAAACTTCAAAAGAAAAAAAAAATCCACAATCAGAAAAAGGGAGGAGAGAAAAGATAAGCGCTAGTTTTTAAATTACAAGAATGCCGAAGAAGAAAAAGACTCAACTTCCTGTAGTTTATCACTTCCCGTGTTTTATTTGATCATTTCCTGTACTTTATTTAATCTAAACATTTTAGTCTCTTGGGAGTAACAGTGGTGAGTGTTTGCAAGCAAAAATGATAAAAAAAAAATTTTTTCAAAGAAAATTAGAGAACATCCAGCGAGAGAGAGAGAGAGAGAGAGAACGAGTGTGTGCTGATCATCTGCCGTATCATCTAAACATGACACAAAAGTTAATTGTGCACAATAGGCTTTTAGTCACCTTCTCACTTATGTTATAGCAGCTATAATCAGCCATTCACTGGGTTCATCTGCCTCTCTTGTACTCTCTCTCTCTCTCTCTCTCTCTCTCTCTCTCTCTCTCTGTGTGTGCAAGTGAATAAGCCAACAACAACAGCAAAAACCCAGAGTCAAATAACTGAGAAACCTCCGACCCCAAACTCCCCAAACAGCACTACTGTACTTCCGAGCGAGCCTCCTTTCTTTTCTAGTAAGAGAGATTACTGCCCCTGCCCCATGCCCACCTCCTCCATACTGTCTCATACCAAGAGCAGTGCAGCCCCAGGTCTCAAGTTCCACTAAAGCATGCGCTGCACTTCACAGACAGAGTATTTACAGAAGGGACTTTTGTATCTTATGTTGATGTAAATTACATTAACGCAGCAGCTTCTCCGAGTCTGAAGGGATGCGAAACTTAATTGAACCGAACATCAACCTCAGTGTCACGCTTGCTCTTCATCCATGCAGACCATTTTCTTCTTTTTTTGTCGCCTTTTTTTTTTTTTTTTTTTTTTGCATCATGATGTTAGATGGAGACATTAGTGTGTTCATGAGGGGACCAGTAGATCATGTGACCTCCAGGGGTTTCTGGAACTGACACACCTCGCTGTTGGAGTGATAGTTAGTGGACGGCTTCTCTGACTAAAGACTAATAATGATGTTCAATTCCGTTTAAATTAACCACATTATACTTTTAATTTCTAAATACATTTAATAAGGACTTTAATATATGTTTTTTTTTAATTATCAAACTGAAACAGAAGTAATGTCAAAATAATGTAGCAGACAGACATTTAATAAAAGATAGTTTAAAAAAAAATAAATGCTCAGAAAATGATCAAATAATCATATAAAATATAATATTCTTTATTCAACAACAATAATAACTTATATATATATATACTGTATACATGTTAAAAATCCAAGGATTCATGTGGAGTTAGATTTATGTAACATAGCGCTGATAAGCAGCACTGAAAATGATGTGTGTGTGTGTGTGTGTGTGTGTGTGTGTGTGTGCGTGCGTGCGTGCGTGCGTGCGTGCGTGCGTGCGTGCGTGCGTGCGTGCGTGCGTGTGTGTGTGTGTGTGTGTGCGTGTGTGTGTGTGTGTGTGTTTAACCCAAGCAAGAACAGAACTACTTCAAGCCACCCTTTGGGAATCCTGCAGATTATACAATTAGAATAATTACACTAACCGGGGAGAGCTTTAGGCAAATAAACTCGACTCACAGGATTGAGTAATGCGTGACGGTAATAATCCTCCTGTTGGTTTTTTAATATGTACTTAGTGGGATGAGTGGGAATGTATTTAAACAGGTCCATGATACCTTCATTTATAGAAAATACCTTTAACTGGAGGTGTGTTTCCTGAAACAAACACTGTGTTCACATGGAACTGATGAATGAGAATTAAAAAAAAGGGGGGGGGGGGGGGCATTTATGAACACATTTTAACTTGTGGTATTTTGGGCTATATTGGACACACACACACACACACACACACACACACACACACACAGAGTGATATTATTATGGAGTTTGGTTAAAGGACGTGTCTGACGAGCCGCTGGCGCAGTAGCGACGCCTCCTTGTTGTGTCACGACCGATCGGACCTGGGATTATCTGAGGAGCCACGAGCGCCGCCATCCAACACCAACACACTGACACTTCCTGCGTCTGTATCCGTTCCGTGCTTCAGGTAACCGGCACATCCTGTTTTGTTTTATTTTTATTTGTTTATTTATTTATTTATTTATTTGAAAAGTGAAGCCTCTTTGCGGAAACATTGGAAAACGTAGATAAAAGCTCAGGAGTATCAAGTCAGCAGTCAGCGGGCAGGAGGCGTGTACACCCTGAACAGGGCGTGGCTTCATCTACTTCATGAAAGAGGATTGTGAGGAAAAACCTTTCCACAGTTTAAGAATGTTGCAAAGTTTTATCACCGATGATATACTGTGTGGACAAAACCAAGTCTACTCTACACTTAGTCCTGCTCTAAGACGTCATTCAGTCACCTTTAGCTTTGATTCCACACACTGTGGTGTCCAGTTCCTGTGTGTAAATGATTCCTCAGGCTCCCACAACCTGGATCATGTCCGTGTCATCAGGGATGAAGAAACCCTCCGTAGATGTGATGTGCTGGTGATTCAGTACATTCAGGTGGTCATGTGACTTCATTTGATCTCCACATGACGTTGCCGAGTCTCGACCTGAGCGACTGAAGCGACCCCAGATCATAACACTGTCTCCAGAGGCTCGTACAGTGGACGCTATGCATGATGGGAGCATCGCTTCATGCGCTTCCCTTCTCACCCTGACACGCCCATCACTCTGGAATAGACTCAGTCTGGACTCATCAGGTCACATGACCTTTTCCCATCACTCCAAAGTCCAGTCTTTTATGATCACTAACAAACTGAAGACTTTTTCCTGATGAGCCTCAATAACGAGTGGTTTTCTTGTGGACACACAGAAAATCACAGAAGATTCAGAAGACCAAAGACGGAAGAAGAAGAAGAAGAAGATGAAGATGAAGAAGAAGAAGATGAAGATGAAGAAGATGAAGATGAAGATGAAGAAGATGAAGAGTGCACAATCGTAGTACTTTGGTGAAATCACTCGGTGACGCTGGCCGACTGCATTTTGCAGATCATCTTTAGATACACACTTTGTTCTGAAACCTTGTGCATCCACTAGTTTATACTAATTAAAAACATAATTCATGTCTCTCAAACTCTACAGTTTGCTCACACACTTGTACGATGATCATTTGTTTGCTTTGAAATACTTTTTGACAGTTACAATCATTTACACTGGTAATGTAAGCAAACACTCTGTGTGTGTGTGTGTGTGTGTGTGTGTGTGTGTGTGTGTGTGTGTGTGTGTGTGTGTGTGTGTGTGTGTGTGTGTGTGTGTGTGTGTTCTGCCCCTCCTCTTCCTTTTCAGTGTGTATGTATGGGGGGTGTGTGCACATGATCTCCGGCCCCCTTTTCCCTCTACCTGACACGCACACACACACACACACACACACACACACACACACTAAGCTCTCAGATTGCTGCACTCAGAGTCTGTATAAGTCACTATTCCAGAGACACACACTCGCTCACACACACACACACACACACTCAGGCACAGAGAGAGAGAGAGAGAGAGAGAGAGAGCTCAGACGTACTTCTTCCTTTCTTTGCTTTCTTTTAACTTAAAACATCACAGTGGATTTAACCTTGGATGTCCTTGGTTTTTATTTTTAAACAATAAAATAAAAGAAATTTTTGATTTTTCATTAACCGGAAGAATTTAGATACTTCTTTTAATGTGAAATCTTTTTGTTGCTTTTTTTTTTTAAGTTATTTAATTTTTCTTTCAGCGATGAAACACCAGGCTGAAGTCTCATAATGTCGTCTAACTTTTTTTAAAAAAAAAACATTTTTTAAAGAAAATTAAAATAAAGGTTTTCAATCTCATAGAATTTTTTTCTGGATGACGATCAGCAAAATCTCATGCAAGTGACTTTTAAATTCTTTTTGACTTCATCACCATCACACTGAAACCTCGGACGATTTTTGTAAGTATCCTCAGAATCAGCAGCTGTTTATGATTCATTAATTATTATTATTATTATTATTATTATTATTATTATTATTATTGTTATTATTATTATTATTATTATTATTATTATTGTCCTGTCACTATACAACTGAAGAGTTTTTTTTTACTTCTTATGATGATGTTCAGCAAATCTGATGTTGACTGAATTAGTAAAATTCTATCCTAACAGAAATATAAAAGATATTAAACAAGCGATTGTTGTGACTTTGAGTTGGAGCTCGTCGAGTGACGGACGCTGGATTGTCTGTTAAACAAGTGCCGTAGTAACACGCCAAACTTTTCACGCTCCATGTGGTTGTGGCTTCGGCGCCCGTCCAGCCGTCATTATGTTCAGATTTGATTTAAAGTATCTATTATTATTATTATTATTATTATTATTATTATTATTATTATATTTACTGATTCGTTTAGATTAATGAGTCAACATGTTCTCTAATGAATCATTATAATTTTAAAAGAATCAATAGACGTTTTTTGGATTAAAAATAGACTTTACTATATCATGGTGTACAGTAAATGATGCATTATAGATGTAAATAAATATCGTGTCAATAAACGTCAAAGTACAATTCAGCACGGCTTTTAATGAGTCACTAAATGCTTTAAGGAGGAATTTAAGTGCTGTTGTGCTTTCGGATGACGAGTTACATGAGCAGTTAATGATTCACTCTAATCTTTACACTATAACAGAAATAAATAATAAATGATTCAGTGACTTTTGTAATGACAGTAGTTATAATTTTTATTTATTTACAAATCAGTGCGATCATGAATGAGCGTTCGTATTCATTCACCTCCTCTACGTTTCTCCTCCCCTTTCTTTCCCTCTTGCTTCTGTCCATCCAGCGTTACGCGGACGTGAGCGAGAAGACTCTGAGAAACTGACCGGAGGAACTGAAGTGCAGCGACTCGAGCTCTGACTCACTCGCGCTTTGTGTCCCAAAATGAACAATAAGAGACTTTGTACAGAAGGGTTTGATTTCATCGTTATCATCACGCCGGATCGTGTAAAGTATCCAGTGAACACGTTTAAGGTTTGTCAGTGAACTTAGAATCACCTGCTCTGCCTAGCGTTCACATTTTGGATTTTTTCTTTTCTTTTCTTTTTTTTTTTTTTTGGTCCGAGGTCCAGGAGCGCTGCAGCTTCAAGCAAAAATCCAAAAGCTTTCTCACTTCTGAAAGCATCTTCACCTGAGACTCAGATTCCATCAGGTGAGACGGACGGAACGGATTCGGTGACTGTTTAACATGTTTTCTGCATGATTATCACCATGTTGGATGGCGTCTCGCCGCTGATGAACGCGCTCAGGGTCCCTGACAATACTCGTTTCCCTGACGTCACTCAGCAGGAACGCGTTCACCTCTAAACAGCGCCAGTTTCACAAAAAGTGACCCAAATTTATTGTCTCATTGTCATGCTGAAGGACAGTCGGAGACTTTAAAGCTCAGAAGAAGCTGCATATACATTGGGTTTTTGTGTGTGTGTGTGTGTGTGTGTGTGTGTGTGGTCATGTGATCAGGCAAAGTGTCCACCACAATCTTAAGCACACTTGATTTCAAAACGCAAAAGAATTGACGTTCGTTAGACTGATACAGAAGTTCCTCTCCATCGTCATCATCGCCATGTCCAAGTCTTCGGACCACGTGAAACGCCCGATGAACGCCTTCATGGTCTGGTCTCGAGCCCAGCGCCGGCAGATGGCACAAGAGAACCCGAAGATGCACAACTCTGAGATCAGTAAGCGTCTCGGCGCCGAGTGGAAGCTGCTGACCGACTCGGAGAAGCGGCCGTTCATCGACGAGGCCAAGCGACTCCGCGCGCTGCACATGAAGGAGCACCCCGACTACAAGTACCGGCCGAGACGGAAACCGAAGACGCTCGCCAAGAAGGAGAAGTTCTCCTTGGCCCTGCCGTACGGCGTGCACGCGGAGCCCGAGACGCTGAAGCCCGGCGCCGACTCCCTGGTGCGCACTTCGGACAGGGCGAGGATCCTGTTTGCGCCGTCCATCTGCGCCAACCCGTACTCCTTCCTGGATTTCGGATCCAAGATGTCTGACTTCTCGCCGCCGCCGCCTCCCCCGCCCCCTTTTCCCCCGGCGATGCCGTCCTTCCCGTATCCGTCCTCGCTGGGTTTCCCTCATTTTTCCGGTGTCCACGCGCACACGAGCGCACACAACCCGGCCTTTTTGATGCCCTGCAACTGCAGCGCATGGCCTTCATCGTCATCTTCGTCTTCTTCGTCGTCTTCATCGTCGTCATCGTTTTCAACGCCTTTAGCGTACATCCTGCTGCCGGGCGTCGGGAAAGCGCCGATCGAACC
>CM059209.1:967530-1015030 GCA_030347435.1 Clarias fuscus | reverse complement strand
ATAAAAGGCTTACAGGTAGTTTTTTCTTAGCAATAAATAGTAAAAGTTTTTTGTAATAAACCGATCATACTGTACATTCGATCAATTTAAACAAGATGTATTGAATTAAATATATTGTGTTTATTACCTACATTTGCTTGTATAAAGTAAATAGACACAAAGTGTTCTTGTAAAATTCACCAACCTCCTTCCTTTACGCGCGAGGCGGCGTGATTCCTGTCTCAGAGCGCCGCGTTAGGACTTGTTGCAGTTGCAGTTCCCACTTTTCCAAGCGTTAATAAATAATAAATAATAATAAATAATAATAAATAATAGCCCACAGAGCTAAATGAGATGAATAAATAGACATTTTTTATGGAAAAAAAAAAAACGATCAGAGACAAGAAGGTGAATGTTCAGGTGGAGGAGGACGTGTAGCGTCACACGAACTGTACGGCAGATTAATAGAAATGTAAATACATTTAAAATGCTAAATTCTATAAGTAGGTAAAGATTAATTCATCAACATCGCTGACCTCCTGCAGTTCAGTGTAGTGTGTGTGTGTGTGTGTGTGTGTGTGTGTGTGTGTGTGTGTGCATGTGCACTCCCAGCAACCATTTTAGGTGAGTACTTACACACTCCACGGTGTGTATCTTTCAGCTCGCAGGAGGAAAAAAAATTATCTAAAGCCACACATTTAACACCTGGGCGTGTCGAATCCGAGCTTCACAGGAGTGTCTCACACACACACACACACACACACACATACACACACGCATATGGTGGCCTACTTTAAACATTATATATATATATATACATACATATATATATATACATACATATATATATATATATATATATATATATATATATATATGAATATACAGTATATATAATTCAACTTTGACAGGAAGTAATGAATACTGAGTGGCCCAATAGTCTGGATCTAAAAAATTTTTCTAGACCTGACAGCACTTCCGTTTTTCCTTTGGACGGATCTACTGTCAGAACAATCTGTGCACTAAAGGAGGAACATCATCAGGTTTGATCACACAAGTGCTCCGGTAATTTATGCTTTTAAGACATAAGTGTAGTGTGCAGTTAGAGAAAGTGAATAAAAAAGAAACTGTTTAGAGGAAACAGATTGTGCAGTTTTATAATATCTCAAACGTTAAGACTTAATAAATGTTAAATTAAAATCTCTCGAATGGGACTGACGCTGCGTGCAGTGGGCGTGTAGTCTGGGGACGGCGGGGCTCGAACCCGGATCCTCAGATCCAAAAACCGACCTCCTAGAGCCTTAGCTGTCTCAGCCACCACTCACACGTCTTACAACTTGAATGTATTCATGTAAAAATAGTTCCACTTAAGCACACAACTTTGGTTTTTGGAAAGAAAATTCTAGATTAATCCCGTGTTAACACGTAAATATTGACGTCCGTAGTAACCTGGTAGCTGTTCTGGTAGCTCCGCCCATTTTGCTACCTAAACCAGTCTCTAAATGCAATATAACCAGTAGGACATCCACACTACAGTCCCTGAAAGTTCACTGACTGAGGGGCGTTCAGGTCAAAGCAGGACTTTTGATTGTGCAGAATAAGAGAACACAGTCCTGAGAGTACAGGACAGATGTACACACAGACAGATGCGTCTCCTCCACAAGTCTGTTGTCAGTGATCAGACGCTGTACTCTCTGAATTTTCACAGAGCGACTGCAGTTCTGCAGTTCTGTGTGTTTCTGCAAATGTTTTATTAAGGGCGAGCCAAGAGTCATAATCTACGTCCAATAAAGGTAGGCAGAGAGAAACAGGAAAGAGCCAACAAATAGTCCAGTAAACAGACAGATAGTCCAACAGACATGCAGGTGGTTCAAAAGGCATCGAGATAAACCTACAGACACAGACAGACACTTTAGTAAAAAAGACAAATGGTCCATTACACAGACAGGGAGTCCAATAGACGAACAGGTTTTTATTAGAAAGTCAGTTAATTCAATACACAGGCAGGAAATCCAATAAAGAGACAAGTAGTCCAATAGACAGACATGTATTTCAACAGAGAGACAGGTATTACAACAGACAAACACTTGGTTTAATAGACAGACACTTATTCTAACAGTCCTACATACAGACAGACAGGTATTTCTATAGACAGTCATGTAGTCCAATAAACAGACGAGTAAAACAGTAGTCCTACAGGTAGTGCAGTAGACAGGCAGGTGGTTGGACACGTGGGAAGACCAGTCATCAAGCGCACAACCCCACATCTACACCTCTACAAGCCTGGCTTCCCTGTCCACCGTGTGCAGAAGACGCTGTTTATTATCTTCTCACAAGTGATCTTTTGGACAGTCGGGTCAAAAAGACGTCTCCATACATGAGGGCAAAGTCAGCTGTCAACTGAACAAGGTCAATTTAACAACAAAAAAAACTAGGTAGTAGCAGGTCTGGACACAGCTGCAGGTCTACTGTACAACCAGTCACGTGACCCGGCGTGGCAGAACGAAATGAATCACATGAACCTGTCATGATCATCAGCTCGTCTCTGTGATGGGTGTGTCGAGAATCCCAGCTCGGACAAAACAACTCACACTAACAACAGTCTCAACCACTCGCTCAGTCCTTCATCACCTCGCTTTTCCCTCTCACCTGGGTAATGAGATCATAAACCTGTAAATGAAAAATCTGCCTTTATTTATAAAAAAAAAAAAAAAAAGTTCTTTCAGCTGCTCCTTCATGGGGACGCCACCAGGTCGGCAAACAACGTGGCCCAAGTTTTACACCGAACGTACCAAACATTACCGTCCTCACGTTGTAACAGGCAGTTGCCTAGTTACGGGCTCCTGGCCTGCGGGGGCGCTGTGGGAGCGATTCACCTTAAAACAATAAAAGAAGAAGAAGGGCTGGGCTAGGTAACAGCAGCCATATCACAGTCGAAGCTGAATGCTATCGCTAACAAGCTAAAGCTAAGCCATTTTAAACCCAAATGCAGGATAGCCTTGTATGATATGCATGTGAGTATTTATGGTTTGATGTGTTTGTATGTGTGAAGCCCGCCGAGGCATTGATATCACCTGGTATTGCTCACTGTGCATTTACGCCTATTCTAGGAGTGTGTCACCTGGTCCTCCAGGGAAAACACATCAGCGGCAGTGTGCACGCGGGACCGGTTCGTCGGTGACCACCGCGTCACCTTAAAGGAGACGTCACTCACGGAGGAAATCGGGTCGTTCTCTGGTTTTTGTTTATTTGTTAATGGACTTGTGTGCAAAGGAGAGAAAGGACTCTAAATCTTTGGCAACACTGCGGACTGTATGAGTGTGATATGCGTGGCAGGTGTATGAGGATGCTAGGCAGAGGTGTGCGGTGTGCACGGGCTCTCAGCCTGTTCCTGACGCCGGCTCGTTTCCCTCGGGGCCGCCGCTTCGCGTCGCGTCCTTTGTTTTCCCTCAGGATCTCACTCGGCCAGCTCGGATCCGGAGTTCAAAACGTCGAATTGTGATTACATTGTAAACCAATAGAAATAAGAGTATCTCTATCGTACTTGATGCACTCAATGGTGATGAACTAGCCAGTTTAAAGTTGTTAAAAATTAACTTAAAAATTAACTTAAAAAGCAAAAACAAGGTAATATAGGTCGGAGCAGTCGTGACGGCAGCCGACCTCACCGGCGCCATCTTGCGTAATGTCAGGAGCTGGGGGGGCATTTAAATCTGCGCTGCTGAAGGCGTTCCTTACCGAGGACCATGAGGTTGAGGAGAAGCGTCTGAGGGAGCGGATCCAGCTCCCTGACGAGAGCATAAGGGACTTTGCCTTTCAATATCGTGCTCTCTGTCTGAGGTGGAAACTGGGGATGACTGAGAGAGAAATTGTACAAGCGACGCTGAGGAACTGTAAGCTCCGCATTGCCAGCCTGCTGCGGAGCACAGTCATCACCATAAGCGAGCTGGTGCGAATCGGAATGCTGGTGGAGAGAGATTTTAACGCCGCCAAAGCATTTCGACAAAGGCAGATCCCCGCTCAAACACCTAAACAGATGAAGGAGAGCAAAAATCCCACCAGCCTCAGTATCGCTCAGGCAAGCCCTTCTTTGTTGATGGTACAACTCACCTTAAATCAGATTCCCTGCACAGCCGTCATCGATACAGACAGTACCTTCTCCCTCTTAACCGAGACGCTGTGGAAGAGGATAAAGAAACCAACTGAAAGGTGGCAACCAGCAAAAGGCCAGACATTCTCATGCTATAGGGCTACAGGTACAGGCTGCAATAGGCAAACTGCCAGCCCAATACTCCTTACAGGGAGTAGAGTCTGAGGTTTGTCTTTATAATGAGAGACAGTGATTTAGCGTTCCCCTGTGTGCTGGGGCTAGATTTTTTGACAGACACCGGTATGCAGATTAATTTTAGCCAGTGCTCCTACTCAATCCCAGGGAGAGAGGGTGAGTATTTCCCGCTTTGTACCTCCACTCACGGCCAAGTCTCCCTTTATGTGGCCAATCCATTGCCCCCAGTGTCTGATGCCTCCAAATCCGCCATCTCCAGCTTGGTCCGCAATGCTTCCCTGTCAGAAGAAAACAAGTGTCAGTTACAGGACTTGTTGCTAGAATGGCAGACTGTATGTACCGACCGAATTGGCCATACCAAGGTCACAACCCACCATATATACACCACCGACGAAAGACCAACCCCGTCCCTGTCCACAAGCAGGACTTTAGAGTCCTCAACAACAAAACTCCGCTGGACGGCTTCCCTATGCCCCAGGTCCACGAGATCTTGGAAGCGCTCTACGGGGCTACCGTGTTCAGCTCTTTAGACCTGCGTAGTGGATATTGGCAGGTGACGATGCATCCAGACAGCATTCCTAAAACAGCGTTCGTCACAAAGAACAATCAATACAAATTTCTCCGTCTTCCCTTAGGCCTGAAAAATGCTGGAGCAACTTTTCAGAGGTTTATGACTTCCATTCTGGCAGAGGCCATCGGAACGTATTGTTTTGTTTATATTGATGACATCGTTGTTTACACTCCATCACTCACCTTAATCACCTCCGACAAGTATTTACACTCCTAGAAGCTGCTGGTCTCACACTCAACCTACAAAAATGCAACTTCTGAAGGAAATATGAAGGAAATATGTCCTTCTCCTTTCTAGGACATATTATATCTGCCGACGGCATAAAAAAGGAAGAAGCCAAGGTAGCAGCCATACAATCTTACCCCGTTCCCTGCAACCTGAAGCAGCTATAAAGCTTGGTCCCTGCAGTTCATCCCCCACTTCTCAGACCGTGCTGCTCCTTTACACGCTCTGAAGAAGAAAGGAGCCAAATGGGTGTGGAACCTCGAATGCCAGTCAGCCTTTGAAGATCTGAGAGTGGCTCTGCAAAACACACCAGTTTTAACAGCCCCAGACTTCAACCGCCCATTCAAGGTGCAGATGGACGCCAGCAACGTAGGCCTGGGGGGCAGTACTCACCCAGGGTCACGAGGATGTCAGTCGCCTACGCCTCCCAACTGCTACATGGAGCTGAAAGCAGATATTCGGCATCAGAGAAAGAATGTCTGGCTGTGGTGTGGGCAGTGGAGAAATGGCGTCAATATCTGGAAGGCAAAGCTTTTACCATCATAACAGACCATGCTGCTTTGACTTGGGTTTTTAATCAGCCGAACCCCTCCTCACGCTTAACACGCTGGGTACTCAGGCTGCAGGCATTGGAGTTTATAGTTCAGTACCGAAAGGGGCAATGCAACACCGTACCGGATTCCCTGTCACAGCGCTGGGAGGAAGAGATCACGAATGCCCATCTGGCAATACACCAAGGCAATGATATGCACTGGGGTCTGCCATGTGACTGGGTGGAGTTGGAAAAATGCCCAGAAGGCGGATAAAGCGCTTCATGCACTGTGGAGAGAAGCAAATATAGATCCTGATGTCAAAAAAATACATTACTGCATCATAAACCAGTTCCTCTATCGCCAGATCCCCAAACAGGCTGGGTGTAGTCTCCTCCAACTGGTAATCCCAACATCTCTGCGGCCTCAGTATCTGCAGTATGCCCACGACAACCCTCTCAGCGGTCATCTGGGGCGGATGAATACCCTAAGGAGGCTACTGGAAGTCGCATACTGGCCGGAGATACGCAGAGATGTCTGGGAATATTGTAAAAGTTGCATCACTTGTCAAAAATACAAACCTCGTATTAGTAAGCTGGCAGGTTTACTGCAAAGCACACCTGTGGTGGAACCCGGTTTTATGTTGGGGCATCTCCTGGGTCCATTTCCGCGTTCATCCTGGCTCAATGAACATCTACTGGTGGTCGTTGATTACTGCAGCAAATGGGTCAATATGTTTCCTCTGAGAACAGCCAAGGCTCACAGCATAGCCAGTATCTTAACTAAAGAGATTTCCACATGGTGGGGTACTCCGACTTACTTCCCAGCTGCTCAACACCATCTGCCGACTCTGGGGCGTCACC
Organism: Clarias fuscus; assembly: GCA_030347435.1. Classification (NCBI taxonomy): domain Eukaryota; kingdom Metazoa; phylum Chordata; class Actinopteri; order Siluriformes; family Clariidae; genus Clarias; species Clarias fuscus. The sequence continues at coordinate 1,008,577 of CM059209.1, read as the reverse complement.
CAAAAGCTCACCACAGCTTACCATCCACAGGCTAACATCACGGAACGGACTAACCGAACATTAAAATTTATGATCGCTGCATTCATTAAGGAAAATCACAAGCAGTGGGACCAATGGCTTCCGGAGTTCCGGTTTGCTGTCAATTCGGCATGGCAGGAAAGCACTGGTTTCACCCCGGCAGAGATAGCACTGGGACGCAAGCTAAAGGGAGAGCTGTGGGAGCGATTCACCTTAAAACAATAAAAGAAGAAGAAGTGCTGGGCTAGGTAACAGCAGCCATATCACAGCCGAAGCTGAATGCTATCGCTAACAAGCTAAAGCTAAGCGGAGGACATCGGGCGCGGAGCGGGACGTTCTCTGGTTTTTGTTTGTTTGTTAATGGACTTGTGTGCAAAGGAGAGAAAGGAGTCTAAATCCTTGGCAACATTGCGGACTGTATGAGTGTGATATGCGTGGCGGGTGTAAGGGTGGTGTAAATATACAGCATAATATTAAATGTACATACACTTTAAATATATAATCAATATCTCTGGTGGTCCTTACCCATTATTTCTGTTAACAGCTAGTTACTATAGCAAGAATAGTAGGTGGTTTGTTAAAATGTAACCCTCCAGCTTTCTGACCTGGAGTGGGTCCGGCACTGCATCCAGTGACTGGGTAGTATGGGTCGTGTCAGCCCACCAACAGAGGGACTCGAACCCAGACCCTCAAATCCACAAATCAACAGCCTCGAACTTTAGCCACCTTCATATGTCCCTCTTCCGAAAACTATTCTAAGATTTAAGCTTTTATTCGAGTTTTACCTTGTGTTACAAAGTAGAAGTCTAGAGTTTAGAGAGTGAAAACTAAACACTATCCTGGTACAAATAAAATATTAAATAAATAACTTTATAAACAGATGGAGACGAGTGTAAATGACACGAAAGCCCCAAAGTTTCCCTTCAAAAATGGCTACAACTTTCTTGAAAAAGAACTTTGTGTGCGCGCACATGTTTCTAAATCGAGCACATCATAAAAAAACATTCATAAAGAGGTGACGTGTGTGAACACACACTCAACATCGCCGTGCGATGAGCGGGAACACACACTTACACAAATTTATGGATGTAGGACAGCAGACACACACACTCCAACGTCAAGTCCATTTACACACTCGCGTAACTGCTCCAAAAAACGTCTGTTTGATCAAGTAAACACACACATACACACACACACACACACACACACAGAGTATCCATATTTAAATTAATCACTTGAATAAATATATCTCTCAGGGCTCGTGCTTTCAGGTGTTGAACATTTTCTGGTAATTTGATTTCCGATCGGTTTTGACAGGCAGGTGGGTTTATACACACACACACACACACACACACACACACACACACACACACACACACACAGAGGTGCTTGAAAATGTTCCAATGTGATCAATAAAAAGTAAACATACATCTTGATACGTCAGCTCAGGGGGGGACAGAAGTGTGTGTGTGTGTGTGTGTGTGTGTGTGTGTGTGTGTGTGTGTGTGTGTGTGTGTGTGTGTTACTTTAAAGTGTGATATAATTTAAATCATGTTTAATGTTAAATTATTATTAATAATTTATAATATATATATATTACAGAAATTGTTTTTAATTAACATAATTGTATAATGAATTTAATAAGAATCACACACACACACACACACACACACACACACTCAAATTCCTGACCCAAATCCCTCATTCCTCCTCAGGGCTGAAAGAAAACATGTAACACTCATCTGCCAACGTTTTCCCCCATCACACACTTAATGAGAGATAAACACACTGCTAATGCTGAGGGAGGGATTACAGAGAGAGACAGAGAGAGAGACAGAGAGAGAGACAGAGAGAGAGACACACACACACACACACACACAGAGAGGGAGACGAGTGCTGGCACTCATTTGAGAAAAGGAAAAAAGCTTGTCATCACATTAGCACTTGCTGAAGGAGTTACATCACAACGTGGCCGTAATCTGCTTTACTGCACAATTAATCTGCATTAAAGAGAGAGAGAGAGAGAGAGAGAGAGAGAGAGAGACATTAAAGAGAAGGAATGGAGGATTCAAAGTGAAAGGGTAAAACAAGAGAGAGAAATATTTGAAAAAAAAAACAGAAGAGAGAGAGAGAGAGATACAAAAACCAGTTGGTGTGTGTGTGTGTGTGTGTGTGTGTGTGTGTGTGTGTGTGTGTGTGTGTGTGTAAGAGAGAGAGAGAGAGCCAGAGAGAAATGCTAGTCATGTGATGCTAAGGGATTTCGTGGTCATTTAGAAAGACAAAATAAAATTTGGAAAGGAGGGAAACAGGAAATGGGATAAATGAGTGGCATGAAAAAGAGAGAGAGACAGTGAGAGACGGAGAGAGAGAGAGAGAGAGAGACAGTGAGAGACGGAGAGAGAGAGAGAGAGAGAGAGAGAGACAGTGAGAGACAGAGACAGAGAGAGACACACAGAGAGAGAGAGAGAGAGAGAGAGAGAGATAGTGAGAGACACACAGAGAGAGAGAGAGAGAGAGAGATAGTGAGAGACAGAGACAGAGAGAGACACACAGAGAGAGAGAGAGAGAGAGAGAGATAGTGAGAGACAGAGACGGAGAGAGACAGAGAGAGAGAGAGAGAGAGAGAGAGAGATAGTGAGAGACAGAGACGGAGAGAGACAGAGAGAGAGAGAGAGAGAGAGACAGTGAGAGACAGAGACAGAGAGAGACACACAGAGAGAGAGAGAGAGAGAGAGATAGTGAGAGACAGAGACAGAGAGAGACACACAGAGAGAGAGAGAGAGAGAGAGAGATAGTGAGAGACAGAGACGGAGAGAGAGAGAGAGAGAGAGAGAGAGAGAGAGATAGTGAGAGACAGAGACGGAGAGAGACAGAGAGAGAGAGAGAGAGAGAGAGACAGTGAGAGACAGAGACAGAGAGAGACACACAGAGAGAGAGAGAGAGAGAGAGAGATAGTGAGAGACAGAGACGGAGAGAGACAGAGAGAGAGAGAGAGAGAGAGAGATAGTGAGAGACAGAGACGGAGAGAGACAGAGAGAGAGAGAGAGAGAGAGAGAGAGACAGTGAGAGACAGAGACAGAGAGAGACACACAGAGAGAGAGAGAGAGAGAGAGATAGTGAGAGACAGAGACAGAGAGAGACACACAGAGAGAGAGAGAGAGAGAGAGAGATAGTGAGAGACAGAGACGGAGAGAGACAGAGAGAGAGAGAGAGACAGTGAGAGACAGAGACAGAGAGAGACACACAGAGAGAGAGAGAGAGAGAGAGAGAGGCAGTGAGAGACAGAGACAGAGAGAGACACACAGAGAGAGAGAGAGAGAGAGAGAGAGATAGTGAGAGACAGAGACGGAGAGAGACAGAGAGAGAGAGAGAGAGAGAGAGATAGTGAGAGACAGAGACGGAGAGAGACAGAGAGAGAGAGAGAGAGAGAGAGACAGTGAGAGACAGAGACAGAGAGAGACACACAGAGAGAGAGAGAGAGAGAGAGATAGTGAGAGACAGAGACAGAGAGAGACACACAGAGAGAGAGAGAGAGAGAGAGAGATAGTGAGAGACAGAGACGGAGAGAGACAGAGAGAGAGAGAGAGACAGTGAGAGACAGAGACAGAGAGAGACACACAGAGAGAGAGAGAGAGAGAGAGAGAGGCAGTGAGAGACAGAGACAGAGAGAGACACACAGAGAGAGAGAGAGAGAGAGAGAGATAGTGAGAGACAGAGACAGAGAGAGACACACAGAGAGAGAGAGAGAGAGAGAGAGATATAGTGAGAGACAGAGACAGAGAGAGACACACAGAGAGAGAGAGAGAGAGAGAGAGAGAGAGAGGCAGTGATGCTGCTCCGTTTCATTCCTCGCCGCGCTCCTTCCCACTAAAGCCGCGAGCCGTGATGTCATTAAATTGCAAATGTTTTCTTTTTTCTTTCCATCCCTCCATCCCTCGCTCCCTCCCTGCCTCCTTCGCTCTCTTCCGTCCCCGACACACACTGTTTACTTATCTGCCGAGAACACATGTCGAAAAAGGGAATCCGTTAAATTCGGCCCTGAGGGCGCGGCGCGAAACTTCCGCCTCTTATCTACACGCACAAAAAAAAAGACGACGATAGAGCGACAGATTAACAAATGATTTTTTTTTTTACTCTTCTGCATAAAATGACTGTATATTTATATTTATATTTTTCTTTTTTCCTCACTCTGCCAAACTTTTAATTTAACGCCAGAGCGTTTTCCAGAATATCCTTTAAAAATGGCCGAGCGCACCTCTGAGCCTCGCGATAAAGCCGAGCGAGAGCCGCACTACAAGTCTATCACACACACCTTTATACACATTATACATATTCATACACTACTTTTACAGGTGTATACACACACACACACACACACACACACACAGCCAATCAAAAGTTGACAGTACATATACACACATTCTTATAATATTCATGAATAAGAGAAATAATAAGATTTATTATTAAATCTTCATCAAATAAAATCACTTTATTTTAGTAGGAAAATGTCCATCTTAAATATTTACCTTATCTTAAATATTGTAATTAAGTGTGTTAGGGTGCAGTGTGTGGATTAAAATATTTTATATGTTTTTTTTTTTTTTATCATTTATATACAGTGTCTTACAGAACATTTATTTAAAGCATATTTATATTATTAAAACACTGCAAAAGGTGGACGTGACTTCATACATTAAGTCAATTTGACTCTTCATGTTACAGCACTTAAATTAAAGACGTTCATCCAGGATGCGGATTTGTTTCTGGTTCCTAACTGTAAGTTCTACGGCTTTAGCGTGTTTCTCCACCTATCCAAACATCTACTGCAGGCACCTTGTACAGCTTGCCAGACCAGTAGCATGTCGAGCGGTGAAAGCATGGAGGACTTTACAGAGTTGTACGTTTTTAACCTGCTGAATGCTTTACTTTCTGTATAAATGAGACGCATACTGTGCCTGGTGGTTATAGTGTTATATAGTATCAACCGACGACTCAAAGCCCAGTATGAGAACTGTGGAGCGTGTGCAGAACTCCTGGGCCGCGTCCTATGTACCCAAGCTGGAGTAGCTCGAATCCCAACCGTATTATTTGAGTGCGTTGGTTGGTTTTAGTGTGGGGTGTCGGACTTACCCTAGGGCCTCACAAGACACGAGTGTCCCAAAGCTTTTTGCTCATCCTCTTTATCCCTCCCCGACTCTGGACAGCTTTCACTTTAGTAATATAGTTCTGTACCTGAGTACACTGTGTGTATCTACACTCTCCCGTACACCAGGTGGCAGTGTGCACCTAGTTGGTTTGCGAGCCAGCAGAAAACACAAAGAATAAGAGCACATGGCGTCACATTCTTTTTGTGATGCTTTCACCGTCCTGTGATCAGGGACACCTTTTAAAGTGGACTCGGGGTGTTCAGACTACGGAAACGTACCGCACTTTGGAGGGAAGTGTGCTTGAATCTATAACTGAGTGCCTAGTGTGTAAGCAGCCTTCGATAGTTTGTAGCTTTTAGCCTGACATATCTGTTCATGTCTTGTAGACACAGGAGGAAATGGACATCAGTGTATCACAGAGCAAAGACAAGTGTAATCAGAATGGACATATCGTTCTCCTCCCAACAATGTTCCCGCTTGGAAGGAAGTGGTCTATGGTGCAATGCCATGTGTGATGCATAGCTATCGTTTATTATTACGTGACAGTGGTGTAGGGGTTAGCACTGTCGCCTTGCACCTCCAGGTTCTGGGTTTGATTCCCGCCTCACACCATGCACATGGGGTCTGTGCGCGTGGAGTTTGCATGTTCTCCCCATATGTGGTGGATCTGCGATGTATTGGCACCCTGTCCCGGGTGTACCGCGCGTTGTGCCCTACGTCTCCTGGGATAGGCTCCTGGCCCCCGCGACCCTGTACACAGGATAAACTGGTGTAGACAATGAGTGAGTGAGTAAGTGCTTGTACTGGATCTGGAGGAATTAGCATGGACAGTAGAAGGGACAGTTGAGGTCGTCATTATGAGTCTGAATAGGATCTATTTGGGATTTCAGGTTTTCTTCGACATCCCTGAACCTGATCAGCGACTGCTTTAGGGTGGATTTATGTAGATTCATGTCTGTGTTTGTGCATGTGTGTGGTGCCCTGAGATAGTCTTCGGACCCTGAACCAGGATAAAGCGGTTTCTGATGATTGAATCAAAAAGCCACGTTGCATGTACTGGGGTAGCTGTTATAACTTTCAGGAAGTGCAATGTGTGCAAGTAGATAGCATTGGTTCTGTACACGCAGGCTGAGTGCGAGTGGCTGGGCTTTATCTGAGGGGTGGCGCTTCAGCCGACTCGCACCACTTCCTCATGGGCTGATATCCTTTGTAGTTGTTACAGTTGTTGGACGCGAGCTCGCAGGAGTTTTCCTTGTTCGGAGGCCGAAGTAAATATTTCCTAGACATGAAAGTCTGAGAACCTCAAAGGTCTATACACCAATAAACTCAAGCTGGGGCAAATCCAGGAGCATGGGGTATATACAGAGCGCAGCTTAATTAAAGGACCTGATTCGTACAGTCAGTACAGACGGTAATGTGTAGTAAAGGCACGGATACAGATAGAGAGAGAGAGAGAGAGAGAGAGAGAGAGAGAGAGAGAGAGAGATTCAAAGCATGCGCACTTGCACTCATTGTCATCTTCACATATGAAATCCCCCCCAACGCCCCCCCCCCCTCCTCCCCCAACAGACAAGAAGAGGCTGCAAGCGGCGCTTGTTATTCCCATCTTTCTCTCCTTCATCCTTCTAGTTTTTTTTCTTTCTCTCTTTATTTGCAATTAAATGCATTTCAAATGGAGCAACTGTGCGTAAAGCCGTTGCGATAAGAGAGGCTTTCTCCTCGCCGCCATTGTCCGAGTGTTTTTGCATTTTTACACACGTGCGGAAAACGCATCTCTGAAAAATTTAATCGCCCGCTGTCAGGAAATTAAATTGCATCCTCGAAATCATTTAGGCCTCGTTTTCTCTTTCTTCTTCTTCCTTTTTTTTTTTCCACATTTTCATCCCCTCATATACATATTTCTCTCTCTCTCTCTTCTCTCAAAAGCCGATGTGTGCATTGCAGTGTTCCTCTTATTTGGCTTAGTGGTATGTTTTTGAATAAGCATCCTCCCATTGTGTCCCAACACCCCCCTACACACACACACACACACACACACACACACACACACACACACAGACTACATTTTATGCGCTCGTCCTCCAGCATTGGGTTCCTGAAGCCCCTTAAAATGCTCTTACAACGATTTTACCGCCTCGGGCGTAACTTTGTAACTCATCACGCCTCGGCTACGCTTAGCGTTATGCTAATACTCTGATCACGAAGCTTCTGCAGGAGAGGGCGCGCGCATAGCTAAGCTAACATGTCTGATTTTTACCATGGTTTCACCTTCTCTAAAGATCTGGGTCTTTTGGTCAATTATTGTTCTTCTTGGAATGCCGGCTGTTTTTACAAATCCATTGATTGCAGGACCTGATCTATTACCCATAATGCACCGTGAGCTAGTGTATATATAGTGCGGTTATATGAAAAAGCTTGCTATTATCTTTACTGATTAGCAAGCTTTCCTTAATTAACATGAACTTGTGCAATGTATTATTTTTCTGTAAATTAAATAAAGAATTGTCTGGGGAAAAAATATGTATTTCACATTTATACATAAAATATCAATTTCAGTAAAACTTTTTAATAAAATGCTGTTAAACCCAATGTATGCATTAAAATAATTTATATGTTAATGTTTTACTCCTCAGTTTGCACTGAAAATTGATATTTAAGATGTAACCTATGTGTTTGGGGCGGAGTCAGGATGGGCGGGCTGGGGGTGCAGGGGCGGTATGAGAGGTGGGCGAGAGTTCTAAGTCATTTCTGTTGTCCTAACTTCCATCTCTAATTGAGTACAACACAGATTATACACTCTGACAACATCTAATAATTTAATCATTTATCCTGGAAATTCAATTAATAGTTTAATTATCTGATTTTACAGTACCGCATTAGTGCACAATCACTGAATTAATGTTGCCATGACAACATCGAATAGTTTCCATTAACAATACATCCCCAAAGTGTTTGATTCCAGTCAGACCACCAAAACAAATACAAATAAAAAATTTAGAAATGACACAATAGCACTATGACCTTGCACCTTCAGGGTCCAGGTTCGATTCCCACCTCGGGTCTGTGTGCATGGAGTTTGCATGTTCTCCCTGTGCTTAGTGGGTTTCCTCCCACAGTCCAAAGTCATGCAGATGCCCTTCAGATCCAGAACGACTGATCATGTTATACATGTAAGACGATATAGGGATAAGGGCCTTTGATCCTGAGGTTTAAACCTGCGACCTTCCCATCAGCAGTCCAACACATTAACCACTGCACTCTCAAACTGTCCATAGTGTGTGTGTGTGTGTGTGTGTGTGTGTGTGTGTGTGTGTGTGTGTGTGTGTGTGTGTGTGTGTGTGTGTGTGTGTGTGTGTGTGTTTCATTCTCAAAACTATCTCTCTTTTTTATTTTGAATCTAATAAGGAAAAAACTCTTAGAGAGATTTTACTAATTGCAAGGTCACATCAATGTTAATTAAATGTTGATTTCCTTACATCATGCTATATCTATATCTCTGGGGATGTGTGATTTATTTTAAGGTTTATATCATGCTGTGTAAAAAATCCGTATTAGTATATAAACGTTTTCATTTCAGCTCCACTACTGTCAGATCTGTTGTTATAGAAATGAATCAACAAGCAGAGTATGTGAATAGTCGCTATACGTTATTTTTGTAAAGAGTTTATTCTCATATGAAAAGTCATATTTAACAAAATCTTGTGTTCTGAAAGTTCTGAGAGGAACAGGATGAGGCTGCATGGTTCTCTACATCGCACACACGGCACTAGGCACGGAACATATACAGGATTAGGTTCCTGTTCTAAGCAGAATGCTGCCACCTAGAGCACATCTACATATAGTACACTGCGAACCATACATTTGATTTCTGTCCCATTTGACTCACAGCATGAATGTGAGATGCGAACGGAAAATGATTCACCCTGTTCAGCCGTGTCCAGGAGCAAATCTGTCCTCTCTCATACTCACTATCGTAGCTGATATCTCTCTCCTCCGAGTGCGTTACCTCTCTCTGGGATGACGCGTGAGCAAAAGAGGTCTGCGAAAGACGCACGTGTCTCACGTGCTGGGCGTCACTTTCGCTGGCTTGTTGGCCTGTCGTGGTGAGCGGGCTGGTGGCTCGGGGGGTTCAGGTGACCACACTGGAGAGGAAACTGGGGAAATGGTAAAAGCTTTTTAAAAAAGTGGATCATAGTGGACAAAAACATTAACCTTTTCTGAAACATTAGCCGGTAAGGCCGTAATCATTAATCATTAATTAGCAGACCGATAAGTAACCTCTTTTAGGCTCCGCCCTCTGTGTGGGTCTCACGCTCGTACGCATTTCAATCAGCTGTATGATGGAAAGATCCCGATGGAGGAGCTGCAGCAAGTGCAAAGTGAAGCCGTGGTTTTGTCTCAGTTCCATTCCCGTCCAAATGAAAATGGAGTGCCCGCGATTACAATGTGAGACGCACGTTTCCCCTCATCCAACACATTACGTTCCATAAATCCATAACTAAGAGCCATTAGCGAAACGGATAACGCGCTTCACGTATTAGCATGACAATGAAAATGGTTTGTCGTGTAAATTCCACATCACCTTCATCTGCGTCGTTCCTTTGAAATGCTATTAGCGAGGAAAGATTAGCTATTGTCACTAACTTCAAAGACCGCAGACACTCCACAGCTCAGCATGAACATTTCATCAATACGTCTCTTTTCGCTAAAACAATAGCAATTCCATTGGAACTGGTATTAAGTGCACTTTGCCAGAACCCAGTGCATTGTGTGCGGGTGGAGCGTGTGCGCGCATAATACACACCGGTGCAATTAGGCTCCTGCGTTATGCATTACCTGGCCACTTACTGCCATACTGAAGCGTGCAAAGATTGGAAATGGAACAAAACCCAGGCCGGACGAAAGACGGACGAACGTGAGGTGAAGGGACGCAGGGCGCCGAAAGCGGCGGTGGGAAGAGAGCAGAAGACGCTGACTCGAGGAAACTTAAGGAAACTGCCAGGAATTATTAATTTAAGTAAGAATTAGTCATTCAAATATTCAAATATTAATATTTTAATATTTAAAAATAATTACATTCTCTTTTAGTTGAATATTCAAACAATAATAACCATGTTAGAGGTTTTAGAAAAGAGGTCAAATTGTTGAGCTCTATGACAAATAAAAAAAAGGAAAAATGATTGCTTGCTGTGTCCGCAACACCTCGATGCGCTTACCGCCCGGCCCGAATCAGGAGAAACGGACAAACACACACGTACACATGATGTGTGCGTCTGTGCGTGTGTGCGTGTGTGTATGTGTGTGAAAAGGTGTGGTAGGCATGAGGTTTAATGTTTTGGGTTTTTTCATTTGATTCATTGGGATTTTCCAAAAAAAAAAAAAAACATTTTTGCCCATCTGTTTGATTTTGAGCTAATTTGCGTAATACTTGCTATTCATGATAATGGAAACCTTAAAAAAAAAAACTCTATAACGTTTGTAAATGATTCGGCCACCACACGCAATCAAGTCTAAAGCTGTGGATCCTAACTCTGAAATGATCATTATAGTTAGGCCATGTGCACAGATTCTGATCTGAAAGTAGATTTTTGATGCCTGATGATAAACTTACCAATAAGTAAATAACTGGCAGCCCAGCCTGTCCTGTGGGAGCAGACGTTTAACAGGGAAAGAATATTTGGGGCTTAAAGTAAAACTGGACTCTCGGTTGTGCAGAATAACAGAACAGTAAAATCGTAGTGTTGGGTGATGAGTGTGTGTACAGGATCCCACAGACAGATGCGTCTCTTCCACAAGTTAGTGAAAGGTTATCCATCGATTTTCAAGGATCAGGCGTTCCACTTGCTGGATGTTCAAGAGAACGACTGCAGTAGTCTCCGAGCCACCTCGGCCGAGATCGTCGTTCACGGACGTGCGGCCGTAGACGTCCAGGAGTCTCATCGCCGTACTGTGCGTGTGCAAGTCGTTTGCTCTTGAATCTTCATTCACCAGAAATCTCATCACAAGTCGCGGTTTCACTTGTTAGGCACAGACCTAAAGACAGCACACCAGACCTAGGAGTTTGTGCCGGGATATCAATAGTGGGTGTGTTTAAGTTCAAATAGATATTTCTCATCACCTTAAAGTCCAGTCAAGCTGAAATTCATCCAGCTGTACAATTCTGCTTATTGATAACTACGTTTTAATACCATTGTTTTATTTCAAAAACTTTACTATCTTGAGCAAATAAAAATTTACAGAAATTGTGTTCAATTAATCCTGACAAAACTTCATAAGTCTGTTCATCAGTGCACTTTCTATTGTTATACGTAACTAGGCAAGAGCTGGTCAGCGCAGGGCGATGTTCCTGGACTGCTGCGTTTAGACCCAAATGATAGACACTTGGAACTATATTTTATGTTGTATTCGCCAAGTTCATTTAGTTAATCAAATGTAAAACAAAAACATTTAACAGGGTTTTATTGTTCATTGTTATAACACATTTTTTCAAAATTATTTTTATAGCTGAAGACATCGTGAAAATAATATCCACTATGGTAACTAATGCTGGTATACAGTCAGGCCTATACTGTACATCTTGGAACAGATACAGTAGGTTTTTTGTTTTTGTTTTATCATCTGGCCATTGTTCACCACAACATCAAAACTGAAATGAAACACTAAATATGAATCTGAAAGTCTTGACTTTGCTTGCCTAAAAATTCAGTGTGTTGGTGTCCAGAGGACAAATAACAACAACAACAATTAGCACTGTAATAGCATAATGATGCCAAGCAGCTTACCGAAGTGCCCAACTGAACAAATATACATAATAGCTCTATTTAAAAAATTCTGACCTAGAGGTACAATTATGTATTGCTTATCCTTTGTAGTATAAATTTCCCCCAAAACGTAGCTTAATGGATAAAGTTGAGACAGGCTCATCAACAATCCTGGCATCAGTGCACAGATGTTCCCCTCTAAATGTTGTTTTTGTGTGAGGTTCATAGGTCTAATCAATTAGAGAAGGGTCTGACTCACACAGCTGATCACACAACAGGTTTTGTTCGGCTGTTACTGTTCTGTTTTTTTGGTAGAAATGCACCTTTAAGCTGGTTAACATAGTAGAGAGAAAAAAAAAAAGAAGAAGAAGAAAAACAACAGCAATGACAACAATTCTTCAGGGCCGGAAAGCACCCATACATTAGGAAGATCTGTCATGATTCCTTACAAAGTATCGGACGCAGACGCGGGGTTTTAGTTCAAGCGTGTTTTATTCTCTTTTTTGTTCACTGTTTGCTTGGCACTCTCTCTGTATTTACAAACTGAAAATCAACAAAGAAACAAAAACACCACGGTTCGAAGGTCCCGGGCTGGAGCTGCTGACGAGAGAAACGGCTGTAGACAGCACTAGGCGAAGGTCAGCCCCTCTGGCCGACGAAAGAATACAAAAGCCTCCACCGGAGACGCGCTCGCCCCAACTCTACAGCCTCGGTTACTCCTGAGAGAGGAAGAGAGATAACGAAAGTGGCCCACACACAACGAGAAGACACACAGTGAACAGACAGGGAACTGAGGGATCGGCTGGTTTAAATAGAGACACATGAGGGAGACACAGGTGAACTTGATTAAGTGCAAAAGTGAAGCATATACCCACGCAGTCACACTAGGGGGAGACAAAGAGGCGGCTCACCAGATCTTATCCCCCGGGACTGAGGCGGCACAGGTGTTACGAGATCCAATATTAGGCCCAATATATAGATCTAATATTAGGAAGAAAAGTGAAGATTCGATAGACTTTATTTGCCATTTGTACACCAACCAACAGTATGAGTGCAGTGGAATTCAGTGATAAATAAAGATAAAGTAGAATGAACATTTAATACAATTGTGGTATATTTTTAACGTGATCCCCAGGTGTATCTATCAAAAGAAACTAACAAAATTGTGTTGAAGTTAATATGGAGGTCAGTTCGTTATTGGAGGCTCAAGATGCGGGAGGAAACTTTAGGAAACTCAAGACCTGAACTATGACTAAGTCCTCCAAGAACAGCTGTCTGCATCAACTGAGACGACGACCGTCTTCATGGTAAAGTGAAACCATCCTCACTCACCAAACAGAGCACATGGAGCATCCATGAGACAAGATCGCCAACCAGAAGCGGGACACTAGGACGTGTCAGACAAGTCCAGAGGGCAGAGGTGATAAAGGCATGAACTAGTTTTTCTGCATCATTTAGTGACAATATGTTTCTTATCTTGGCAATATTTCTAAGGTGAAAGAAAGCTATCCTGGTGATATTATCTACATGAGCTTCAAACGAAAGGCTGGAATCTATAATCACACCGAGGTCTTTTACTGTTGCACTTGATGGAACAGAAAGGCCATCTAAAGTTACAGTGTGATCAGAAAGCTTACTTCTAGCTACTTGTGGTCCTATGACCAGAACTTCTGTCTTATCAGGATTAAGCAGAAGAAAATTAATTAACATCCAATCTCGTATATCCTGCACACACTGCTCGATTTTAGCAAACTGGTTTTTCTCATCTGGTTTTGCTGAGACATATAATTGTGTGTCATCAGCATAACAATGAAAACTAATACCATGTTTACGAATTATGTTGCCCAGAGGAAGCATGTAAAGGGAAAAAAGCAGTGGGCCTAAAACTGAGCCCTGTGGAACACCAAACTCCACTTGAGAACATGCAGAATAATCACCATTTAAATCTGCAAACTGATAACAATCAGTCAAATAGGATATGAGCCAGGAGATGGCCATTCCCTTTTACATTTTCAAATCTGTGAAGGAGAATACTATGACAAATGGTGTCAGAAGCTGCACTGAGGTTGAGTAACACAAGCATAGTGACGCAACCCTGATCAGAGGCCCATAGGAGGTCATTTTTAACTCTGTCCTGGCTCTGTGCTGTGATGAGGCATGTTTGTTTACGCTATTCCTATGTAGGTATGAACATAGCTGCTATGCTACTATCTTTTCCAGAATCTTAGCGACAAAGGGGAGGTTCTGCATCGTTCACATGTTCATTGAAGCAATATCATGAGAGAGAGACAGAGAAAGAGAGCTATTGTGATGAATATCAGCATGGCTATGACGTGGTTGTGGATGTAGGCACGGGGAGCGCAGTACAGGTATTGAAGGCATCACATCCGTGATGATATTCAGTACAACAGCAAATTTTAGAGTGTGATATTGCTTTCATACAACAGTTCCACAAGCACCATTTATTATCAACAGATTGATTTGTTTGTTTGTTAGTGTAATTAACAGTCATTAGAACATTAGGACATTAGGACATTCACTAAGCAAAGCCTCTCATCCCCCTCATCTCAAAGTGGATCGCAACCTCAGTGAGAGGATGTAGCAGAACTTTCTAGCCACAGCAAACACAATGAGCGTGAACTGCAGTCAATGCCAGCAGGTCAGCTGGTGTTTTCTCCCCTCCAAGTTCCAAAGGGTAATACTGCAGGTCCTACCAGTACCAGTGATATTCTCTAGTACTCACACTCTGACTGATAAACAGTGATAAAAAATATGTGCAGTACTAAATATTCCTTAACACAGTAGTAACATTTATAAACACAGTAATTCACATTAATTAGCATTAAGTAATAAACAATTATTGACAGCAATAAACAGTAAGACATTGTTAGAGGCAGTAACAAACACTAAAACATTGCTGTTAAATAATCCATAATGGAGTACTAAACTGTTATATTCAATAATAAGCATTAATTACACTAATAAAAGTGAACAGTTATAAACAGTAATAAACTGACTATAGATTTACAGACAGTAATAAATAGTAGCATATTGTTTAATGGAGTAATAAACTGTTACAAGCAATAATAAGTGTTAGTTACAGTAATAAACAATTATCAACCTAAATAAAACTTTAGAAACAATAATAAACAGTTATAGACCATAATAATCAGCAACAGCGGTAATAATAATGTACGAGATGGGGGTCAGAGGGTAATGTGGTTTGTGGCGCCGCCATGTGGTCCCACTCTAACACCGCATATTTCACTCTTTTTCAAGACCTCTGTTCTTCATTATAATTTCTTGAAACTGTCTCTCATTTTGTTTAAACTTTGATAACAGTGATACATACAGTATGTCACAAAAGTGAGTACACCCCTCACATCTCTGCAAATATTTAGTTCTACCTAATTACCTATACCTAATAATGACTAATTGTGCTCAATTTGTACATTTTCTCTTAGGGGTGTACTCACTTTTTTTGCCGGGGGTTCAGCTATTGTTGGCTGTATTTTTAGTTATTTTGAGGGGACAATAAATTTACACTGCTATACAAACTTTACACTGACGACTTTTCATTTATGCAGTGTTGTCCTATGAAAAGTTAGAACTAAATGTTTGCAGAGATGTGAGGGGTGTACTCACTTTTGTGACATACTGTACATGATAATTAATGATATAATAGACATTTGAAACCTGTCCACAGAATCTCTATCTCCTATTCAAACCTCACCACCATGGGCAAGACGAAAGAGCTACAAGATTGTAGACCCGCACAAGGCTGGAATCGGTTGATCTGGAGCTCCATGCAAGATTCCACCTCATGGGGTAAGGGTGATCATGAGAAAAAGTGACGGAGCAGCCCAAAATTACACAGGAGGAGCTTGTGAATGATCACAAGACAGTTGGGACCACAGTCACCAAATGTGTTTCCATTGGTAACACAACACGCTGCCATGGACTGAAATTATTCAGCGCTGCAAGGTCGCCCTCCTCAAGAAGGCACATGAACAGAACCATCCGATATCTGCCAATGAACAGAGAAGGATTGGGAGAAAGTGCTGTGGTCCAATGAAAAATTGAGCTCTTTGGCATCAACTCTAGGAAGGAAATGCTGACGATGACCCTAAGAACACGATCCCTACAGTAAAGCACGGAGCTGGGAGCGTCATACTTTGGGGCTGATTCTCAGCTAAAGGTACAGGCCGACTTTGTTGTATTGAAGGCACAATGAACGGGGCCATGGATTGCAAAATTTTGGATAAGAACTGCAACAGATTTTTTTTTAATGTTGGGACATAGGCATATGCACTGCTGATCTCTCTTTAATATCTCACTTTTTCTTTTAGCAACACTCAGTATGTGTTGAGAAACAGAAAAGAGCAATAGTTTTTATTGTACATGGAAACTTTGTCCATTCTTACTGAATGTATGTCTGAACAGTCTTAGGTCTCCGTCATTACACCGCACTTTTTCACTAAGGGAACATTTTAACTCCACAGCCACACTGTTCTCATATTGCAAAATGTCCTGCTGGAATAAACAGGGACATTGGTGAAAAAGACAAGTCCATGATGGCAGCATACAGTATAATGTTTCAACATGAAGGTGGTGTCCTCACAATATGTGCAAGTTACCCACATGATGATCACTAACACACCTCCACACCATCATGGCTTTTAAACACGTCTTTTGCACTGAGCAAAGACCAACACCTCCAAAACAGGTCTGAAGTGTGGACGCATCACGCCACAGCACACTCTTACACAAATGAGCTCGGGCCCAGAAACGTTCTCTGCGATTCTGGATGTTGTCACACATGGCTTGTGCTTTGCTCTGGAGAGTTTTATCTGCTTTTAGAGACGTAATGACAAACAGTGTTTACAGACCACGTGTCCCTCAAGCGTTCCCGAGCCCACACCATTTAGATCTTTTATTGTCCGATGTGGGATTTGGACGCAGTGCCGCTTGAGGGACGTTCAGTGTTAGCTTCGCTCTTTGCCTGCCACACACACAGATGTTCCCAGAGACTTGAATCTTTTGATAATGTTATGGATGTTGTTTAACAGCACACTGAGCAGCATTACTCTTAAACAGATCGTTGCTTTTGAAGGATCGAGCCTTTCAATATTTCCTCTTTTAGAACCAATCATGACGACCACCTGTTGCTAATTAACCTGTGTATCAGTGGCAGTGTTGGGTGTAACGCGTTACAGGACTCGGATTACTGTTTTGATGTAACGAATAGTCTAACGCCTTAGGTCCCCCCATTCAAGTTACTTAAGCACTATTCGGACGGGACTAGTTTTACTGGGGGACGTTAGAGAAGTGTCATGTCTCCTGGAGAAGAATCAGACGCAGATGCAGATTCCATGTTCACAAAGTATAATCTTTTTTTATTTCTTTTTTCACACTACACACAATGTCTCAGGGCGCGAGTTTACGGCACGGAAGGTTCAGGTGAAGGTCCCTTGTCGAGAGCCATACTCTATCGCCTACCTGGAGCGGAGGACTTTCCCTTCGTCGTCTATCGGCAAATTTCTTAAAGCGACGAACTGCTTGGGAGATTTTGGTATGGGCATCTTCCCATACTTTTTCCGCTCTTTTAAACCAATCGTCCACCATAGGGACTTCGGTGGGTGTGTTATCCCAGGGACAGAGCGGGGGCTGATGCCCGAGTATACATTGGAAGGGCATTAGGCCGGTAGCGGAGTGACGTAGTGAGTTTTGTGCATATTCCGCCCAGATTAAACATTCTGCCCATTCGTGTTGACAGCTGCTACAATATGCTCGAAGATATTTTCCGAGTTCTTGGACAGTCCGCTCTGCCTGCCCATTAGACTCGGGATGATAGCCCGACGTTAGGCTAACAGTGGTTCCCAATTTCTGAAAGAAAGCTTTCCAGACTCGGGCGATAAATTGGGGACCACGATTGGATACTATATCTTCGGGGATGCCATAGCAACGAAACACAGTTGTAAATAGGGCTTCTGCCACCTGGAAGGCTGACGGGAGGGAGCCGAAGGGGATAAATCTGCATCCCTTGGAAAATCGATCGATCACTACTAGAATAGTGGTGTAGCCCTTAGAAACGGGCAGATCCGTGACAAAGTCCACGGAGATATGGGACCACGGTCTGTTAGGCGTGACTAATGGCATTAATTTCCCAACCGGCAGGTGTCTAGGATTCTTTGATGTCGCGCAAACTGCACAGGATGAAACCACTGTTCCTACTGACTTCCGCATATTCGGCCACCAGTACTTTGGTTCTAATAGCCGAAATGTACGAACCGTCCCGGGGTGCCCGGCCGCTACACTAGTGTGTGCTTGGATAATTACCTGCTCTCGTAGTGACATCGGCACGTAGGTTCTTCCCGGAGGGCATTGTCGCGGTGCGGCGTGGGACCGTGCCGTCTGCGCAATCTCCGAGTCGAGGTCCCACATGATCGGTGCCACCACGAAAGACGAAGGTAGGATTGGCTCGGGTTTTGATGGTTCCTCAGGGGCTGTGTAGCACCGGGATAAAGCATCCGCTTTCTTATTTTTGGAACCGGGACGATAAGTGATAGTGAAGCGGAAGCGAGTAAAGAACAGCGCCCAGCGGGCTTGGCGAGGGTTTAATCGTTTTGCCTGTTGGATGTATTCTAAGTTGCGGTGATCGGTCATGACTAAGAATGGGTGTTCGGCTCCCTCTAGCCAGTGCCGCCACTCCTCTAACGCCGCTTTTACTGCTAACAGTTCGCGATTGCCGATATCATAGTTGCGCTCAGCAGGTGTTAGTTTACGCGAGAAGAAAGCGCAAGGGTGGAGTTTTTCTGGGTTGCCATGACGTTGCGACAGCACCGCTCCAACCCCCACTTCGGAGGCATCGACTTCGACCAAAAAAGGCTTGGTTGGGTCGGGGATTTTTAGTATCGGTGTCGTAGTGAATGCTGTCTTTATGTCTGAGTGGTAGTAGTAGCCTTAATGTGGGAGCCCCCTAGTGACGGGGAGGAATTGGAATCCAAAAAAAAAAAAAAGAAAAGCTCTGCGTGCTTCCGGCGGAAACTCACGCAGACGCTTAGGCTTCCCCTTTAGAAGGGTTGTGAGCGGCGCTGCCAGCATACTAAATCCTCGGATAAAGCGTCTGTAAAAGTTAGCGAACCCCAGAAAACTCTGTAGCGCCTTTACCGATTGGGGTTCCGGCCATTGTTGCACCCCCTCCACCTTAGTCGTCTCTTTATATTCAATATAAATAGAGGCGTCTCGGAGTTGGTTGATGGCGGTCGGTACCAACGGTAGTGGGTGCTTGTATTTCACTGTTACTGCATTGAGACCCCTATAATCAATACAGGGACGTAAGCCCCCCCCTTTCTTATCGATAAAGAAAAAACCTGCCGAGGCGAGTGACGTGGACCTACTGATGAGCCCCTGCTGGAGAGCTTCACTCACGTATTCCTCCATAGCCCGTGTTTCCTCCACGGACAATGGGTAAATACGTGAGCTCGGCGGTGTTTTCCCCGGCAAGATCTCTATCGCGCAGTCCCACGGCCGATGAGGGGGAAGTCGTGCGGCCGCCCTAATGCTAAACACGTCTTGAAACTGTGCATACTCTGATGGTACCTGTGTTGATACTAGGGCTTGCGGGCTTTCAATTAAGGTGGTTTGGACCGTCAATGTCGGCGGTATACACTTTTTTGCACATCTAGGGGCCCAGGATAGGATGCGAGATTTTTCCCAATCAAAATTGGGATTATGAGAACTGAGCCAGGGTAGACCCAGCACGACGGAATGATCGGACCGAGGGAGGATGAAGAATTTTAGTTCCTCGGAGTGACCGGGAAAAGTTAATCGCAGTGGCGCCAATATCTGTTTAATAGGCGAATGTCGAAGGTTATGACCATCCAGAGCTTTAATTGCGATAGGGGCTGGTAGCTTCGACAAGGGAGCCTGTAGCGAGGAAAGAAGAGAAGAAGTTATAAAATTTCCAGCCGAACCAGAATCTATAAGGGGGAAAACACACAAAGAACGGTTAAAATACGATAATTGAGCTTGTACACAGAATGAGTGATGGGTGCGCGGGGATGTGATGCGGATTACTTTTTGTAGTAATGGGCAATGAGTTATGCAATGTTTGTCCCCCCCCGCAGTATAAGCACAACCCCGATTGTATACGCCGCCTTCTCTCCTGGGCAGTTAGGCGGGAGGTGCTGAGGTCCATAGGCTCTCCCGGAGTACCTTCCCGGGGTTCCGTCGTGGGGGTGTTGAGGCTAGAACGACGGTTAAACTCCTGCCGTGTGGGGGCGGTTTTCGGGGAGATGTGTCGTCTCTGGCTACGGAGGTGCTGATCCAGTTTGATGGCTAGCGTGATACATTCGTTCAGGGACATGCCCGTGTCCCGACAGGCTAATTCCAGCTGGACTTCGGGTTGTAATCCGTCTCTGAACCTTGCCAGGAGACTGCGGTCACACCAGCCACTCTCCGCAGCCAGTACCCAAAACCGGATCGCATAATCCGCGACGGTGGCTGTCCCCTATTTCAGCCTCAGCAGCTGTTGTTCCCCCGTTCTACCCTAATCGGGGTGATCGAATACCGTGCGGAACTCTGAGAGAAACTGTGGGTAATCCTTTGCGGCGATCCCGCCTGCGCTCCAAACTGCCGCGGCCCAATCCATCGCTGCACCTGTGAGCTGTTGTGTGACGAAGCTGATTTTCTGTAGATCCGTCATCTCCGGATACTCCGCGAGCCACAGCTCACAGGCCAGGAGAAACCGCTTGCACCCCTCCAGATTTCCATCATACCTTTCCGGGGGGTTAGGGCGGGGTGGTAGCGATGTGGAGCGCGAACCAGGTGCGCAGAGAGAGGGCAAGCGGTGCATGAGTTGTTCCATCCCGCGCGCCAGGTCATTCACCGCGCGGGCCAGCCCGTCAATCTCGTGTTGTTGACCCCGAATGTAATCGAGGATTGGTGCCTCCTCCTCAGGAAGAGGGGTTCCTACTGCGTCTGGAAGGGCCTGTTCATCTGTCATGTCTCCTGGAGAAGAATCAGACGCAGATGCAGATTCCATGTTCACAAAGTATAATCTTTTTTATTTCTTTTTTCAAACTACACACAATGTCTCAGGGCGCGCACTGCGGTCCTGAGCTGACCTCCCAGGCCGGGTCTGCAGGTGGGCGAACGGAAACAGTCTCACACGTGAGGAGAAAGATAACGAAAATAATGCACTTGCAAAGTCCATTCGGCTAGTGAAGGATTTTCCTATTCTCCAAGGATCCTTCACCTGCAGACACGCTCAGTCCTGGGAGTGAGACGGGGAGAGGAGACAGAACGTTTAACACACAACATGTAGACAAAAACCAGGTGAAGACAAGACGTGTGCACAACAGTGAACAGGCGAAGCCCTACGGGTTCGACTGGAATAAATAGTCAGACACACAAGGAGATCACAGGTGTTCGTGTTTAGTGTTTAAGTGCTGGTAGTACATACATAGACACACTAGGTGGGGACAAAGTATCAACTCAGTAATCCGGGGAACTTGATCTTATTCCCCTGAGCTGTGGAGGTACAGATGTTACAAGAAGTTTCTGTTTCACTGAGGGACTTTGTGATTTTAATCCCGTCCGAATCTGCCATGTCTGTATTCTTCTCACACGACCTCTAAAAATTCCAGAGCAAATGACCTCCTGTTTTTCAGCAAACTCGTCGGTCCTCTGAGAAAGCTAATCCCGTCCGAATGCGAA
Source organism: Clarias fuscus (assembly GCA_030347435.1). Classification (NCBI taxonomy): domain Eukaryota; kingdom Metazoa; phylum Chordata; class Actinopteri; order Siluriformes; family Clariidae; genus Clarias; species Clarias fuscus. The sequence goes on along the minus strand of CM059209.1, from coordinate 986,931 downwards.
TGACTGTGTTTGCCGAAAATGGAAAAAAAAAAATTCCAAAACGCGTTTTCTTGTGTGTTTTGGTCAAAATGTGTTTATTCCAGTGGGAAGTTCTATATAAAACCATATAATGTTAACATTTTGTTAAAATTATGTTTTAATTTTAATTGTATTATTTTTATTAATATTATAAATGTATAAAATGTAAACAAGTTAGGATATGTTTACATTTCAAATTGCTTCAATGTAAATGAACTCGGTTTCAAAATACATTTGATCAAATTTCATAAACTGTGTTCAATAGCAGTTTTTCAATTATATTACTGAAATGCACTTTTATATAGTTTACAGCATGTCAACTGCACCCAGTGGCAGGAAGGAGCGCGCCAGCACCTTCTGGGAGACAGATGTGCTGCAGAAACTGAGTGGTGGTAGCTTAACTTCAGAATGCCAGAGGAGGCTTTCTTAAATCTCTGTGACCATCTTCGTCCATAGATAGCAAAGCAAACCACGACAATGAAGACCACTGTGAGTTTGGAAAAAAGGGTTGCTCTGACACTTTACAAGATAGCAAGTAACATAGCAAGTAACATTGAATTCCATGATATTGCAAACCTCTTTGGAATTGGGGTGAGCACTGCCTCTGGTGTGTTTTGGGAGGTGTGTAAGGGTCTCTGCCAACTGAAAAGAGAGTTTATTGGAATTCCAAAAAGTGAAGAAGATATGAAGGCCATAATCACAGGATTTGAAGAGAAGTCAGGGTTCCCCATGTGTGCTGGGGCCCTTGATGGAACACACATCCCCATCCTAACACCCTCCAGCTTTCACACTGATTACTTCAACAGTAAGGGGTGCTACAGAGTGATACTACAGGGTTTGGTTGACCAGCGGTACATGTTTCAAGATTTTGATGTTGGCTGGCCAGGGAAGCGCCACGACATGCAAAGCTGGAAAATGGCTCATGCGTTCCATCATTTACCAAAACAATACAAGGTGTTGACATTCCTTTACTGATTGTGACTCTGCCTATCTCGTAACGTCATGAAACCGTTCCCAGAAGGATTTGCAAGAAGGCCCCAACTGCAATTCAATGCATGTCTGAGTAGGGCAAGAATTCATGTGGAACATGCTTTTGGCCGTCTAAAGGGCAGATGGCGCAGCCTAATGAAGTGCAATGACAGTCAAACTAAAAACATTTGGTTTATTGTTGCTGCTTGCATTGTGCTATACAACTTTTGTGAGTCTTGGAAGCTGTATTCCCCACAGGAGCGGAGCACAGCAGAGATCCCTGAGGAGGAAGAAACGGAGCAGGAACATGAAGGTGATGAGGGTACCCCTTGTTACACACTTTCTGGAAAGTATTTAAAAGTTTTTAAAATTTTCACTATGGTGTTCACCAACTATTCAAATACAGAATATTTTAACACCTTTGCATTTTTAAATTTCAATGTAATTTAAAAATGTACTATAAATACCATTTAAAACAAGACAGAAATGTTGAAAGTTACATGCAAACTTGTGCTGGCTTATTGGAGGGGGGGGGGGGGGGGGCACTTACCCCCCCCCCCCCCCCCCCCCAAATACCTTCCTCCTCTGACCTTTGACCTCTGTCATCTTCAGACGCTGTAATTGCGTGGTCTCCTGATGGCTCTGCTATACCAGATGAGTGTGAACAGGTAAAAATTTACAAACATGTACCGCTCGGCTATGTAAACAAAGCTAATTACACTAATACGGGGTCGAGAATCTAAATAAAGGTTGGCTATATTTACTTCCGGTGTAGTACGAACTTTGCAGACCAAGTAAAGATGCGACACCACAACAAATACTAAACAAACCCAAAGTGTATTTAGTGAAAAATATAAACCAAAGTGCACCGATGAAACCAATATATACAAAATATACACAAAAAGAAAGAATGTGAAAATGTGTGTGTATGTATGAAAGTCCAGCGTCCGTGTTATTGATGTGTGTGTGAAATGGTGTCGGGGAGAGATGGCTCGGCCTCACCGGTATAAGATGGCTGATCCAGAAGCACGAGAAAACGGAATGAGAGGGTATTGTAAGTGTCCTGAAAGATTAAACCACTCCGGGAAAATAATCCAAGTGGCGGCGACAAACAACCTCACTCTCTTAACGACTGCGCAGTTACTCCTCATCTCTCCACCCCGACATGTTCGCCGGTTCCGCTTTTAAGCTCGCGAGAGCTTAAACCCGATACCAAAACACCGTCTGTTGGGACACTATAACCATATCGGGGTTGTTGATGAGGCCCGGTGGTTTTATATTTATTTACCATCTACATGTGGCCCATATCAACAACTCCATTATGTGGCTGCGCTTACAAACATACCATAGTTTTCACCTTCCTCTGAACTTGACGCGTCCATATGTCCATCCCAGGGGTTAGTCATACAACGACAAGCTAACGAAACGGAAACATCTACTCAACATCGACAGTACTGGTTTAATTACTTTATCATAAACAGGGTTTATGAACAGGGTTCATATGTATGCTTATGAACATAGCCATACATACTTTGCACACTGTTAATTACTTTTCATTACAAAATGAATTCTCTTAAAAGTAGCAACCAGTTCCTCGGAGAATGGCTAGCTTCGTGTTATGCTTCACACATTCGCGGTAACGTCGTTTCAGATATTCTGTGGGTCTTTGCACTTCGCCCAGTGGAAGGTATTTTTGTACTGATGGACAAACCTCACAAACTTTTTTACAAACCGCCTCCCAAACCTTGTGGTTATGTATACAATGTTCAAACTGAAACTGAAATGTAGGTTCGCTCCAAACAGAAATGTTTCCTCCCGACTCCAGTGTCGCGTCGCTTTCGTTTCCGCCGCCATTTCACGATTGGACGCAATCCACACATGGTCTTGTGCAACGCAATGAAATGACAGACGTCGGCTGAAAAAAATTCAAACTCAAACGTCCCCCAGTAAAACTAGTCCCGTCCGAATAGTGCTTAAGTTACTTTTTCAAAAATGTAATCCGTTATTCAGACAATTTATGTAACCCATGAGCCAGACAGCAAATAACAGATCCTCTGTTATTCCTGCTGTTATACTCCTATCTCACCTGTACGGTTTGACTATGTGAGGACCGACGCGCGTAAAGATGGAAACCTAATCACAGCGCCGAAACTGGCGGTGAATGATAATGAACCATACTTACGGCCACCGCGCGAAACCACGTGTGTGAGATAGAGGTATTAGTAGTTAACAGATTACGGGCCAAACTTCACTGAGTGATGATGGTAGAATAATTATAAAGGTCTCGACTAAAACAACATGCATGAGGGAGCACAAAGGAGTTTTCATTTTCTGCAGTGGAAAAGTACTCGAACTAGTTACTTTATCAGAAAGTAACGCTGTAATGTAACGGATTACTTTTTAATGACAGTAATTTTCACTCTCTTTTTAAAAAAAAAATTTTTTCATGGTTTTCTTGCACCAGTCCCAATTATTTTTTTAAACGCGTAACAGCCATTTATTTTAATCATTTATTTACTAAAATAAAAAGCTGATCTGTTTAAACCTAAATATATTGTCTCAATGCTGTGTTCTACTGAATATATTTTTTATTGTTATATATATTGTTTTTATTTTTATCACTCACTCATCATCTCTACCACTTAATCCTGTATTCAGGGTCACAGGGGGCCTGGAGCCTATTCCAGGAGACTTAGGGCACATGGCAGGGTACACCCTGGACACACACACACTCACTCATTCAAACACTACGGGCAATTTGGGAACGCCAATTAATCTAACCTACATGTCTTTGGACTGTGGGAGGAAACCCACCAAGCACGGGGAGAACATGCAAACTCCATGCACACAGAGACGGGACTCGACCCTGGCGGTGCAAGGCGACAGTGCTAACCACTATACCACCATGCAGACGGCTGTTACTGTCAATGAATTATACAGTAATGATCACATCTGCAGGTACAGTACATTTAAAAGAAGAATGTGTGGAACATGTTTAGACCTGGATTATCTAAAACCCAGATATGTACATAGTTCATAACGGAAATGTGAAAGAGAGAGAGATGTTGAAATTGAGTTTTATGTGAAGTAGAAATGCACACACTATACAGCAAAATGAAACCATGTGATTATTGGCTCTAATACATGTGAGTGATTTATATAAAAAGAGCTATTGAGAGTTATAAACTGATTAATGCCTTTAGATCTCCCGAGGCCTGACATAAAGCATTTCTGCATGTAGCCTGAAGCAGACGCTCTTCATCTCCCAGACATATACTCCTCATGCTTTACTCACAATGAGCCGCATTCAGGGGTCAGTTCACACACGTCATGGCTAAGACATATGACTCCATGTAAAACCAGCTTTTGAAACAAGGACTACAAGATAAACATGACTGTAGGCTACTGTACATACAACCCGGTCCACATACAAAGCATCTTTTTATTTTGAGATAATTACGATCATCTAAGAGACCAGCTGAACATCACACCACCAGTAAAACTCATCAAGGTAGCGAGCTGAAAGAGTCTACTGTAGACTAAATAAAAAGATCATGATGTATGTCCATTATCAGTCAATAGTTTGGACTTTATAGTGTTTATTGTTTTGAACATTGTACATTAATACTGAATACACTGAAATTATAACAGAAACAATATGCAATTATGTTGTAAAAAAAAAAAAAAACAGAATAAGTTTTATATTTTTGATTCTTCAAAGTGGACACCTTGTGCTTTGATGTCGGCTTTGCACACTCTCTGCGTTCTCACATTCAGCTTCATGAGATCATCACCTGGAACGGTTTTCCAACAATCCTGAAGGAGTTTCCACATTTGTCGAATAATCATTGGCGGCTTTTCCTTCACTCTCTGGTCCAGCACATCACAAATCATCTCAACTGGATTTAGATTGGATAAACATGAAGGCCAGGTCATCTGATGCAGCACTCCATCACTCTCCTTCTTGGACAAATAGCTCCTACGTAACCTAGAGGAGTGTTTGGTGTCATTGTCCTGTTGTGGTAACGGCGTGGTAGCCATGCTGGGTAAGAGTGGCTGCTTCTTCCTCTGTGATATGAACAGTATATTAAACCCTTCACAGCAATGTCATGTTCTGGTTAAATGATTTGGGCATGTACACACCTCTTATTATTTCAGCTGGAAACTCTAATTGAATGATTTTAATGGGATTAGAGAAACATGGTCTAGTCTAGGTGAAGGACATCTTTAAAGTGGTGTACTTCTGGCTTTTTGATGATGGTTATTGTAGCATTCACACTCTGAGGTTGTAGCCCCTAAAACCCAGAATATTCTTAGATTTATTTTTTATTCTTCATTACAATGTTTGATTGCAGTCTTGTGCAATATAACATGATTTATTTATTTTTGGCACAACATAGGCAATTAAATTTATTTATTACCAACTAATTAAAAAGATTTACACTAAGAGACGCTGAGTGATGCTAAAAAATGCTGAGAGACACCGACACACTGAGAGAGCCTGAGAAACATTAAGAGACATCGAGAGACACTGACATATTTTTGAGAAACAGCTCTCAGCTTCACTTGCCAGATTATATCTGTAGAAAAGTCAGAGTTTGGGACGACATAATCCTGCAGTCTGACTGTTAAATGCTTTGTCATTCAAAACACACACACACACACACAGAGTTTCATGCTTAACTGTAGGGCTGTCCTGCACTGTCTGATCCTTCTGTGAACATGTGAGAGATGAGAGAGAGAGAGAGAGTCAGGTGATGACCCTAACACTGAGAGACACTGAGAGCTGCTTAGAGACACTGAGAGACACTGAGAGATGCTCTGAGACACTGAGAGACACTGAGAGATGCTCTGAGACACTGAGAGACACTGAGAGCTGCTTAGAGACACTGAGAGCTGCTCTGAGACACTGAGAGACACTGAGAGATGCTCAGAGATACTGAGAGACACTGAGAGATGCTTAGAGACACTGAGAGACACTGAGAGATGCTCTGAGTCACTGAGAGACACTGAGAGCTGCTTAGAGACACTGAGAGACACTAAGAGATGCTTAGAGACACTGAGAGATACTGAGAGACACTGAGAGCTGCTTAGAGACACTGAGAGACACTGAGAGATGCTCTGAGTCACTGAGAGACACTGAGAGCTGCTTAGAGACACTGAGAGACACTGAGAGATGCTCTGAGACACTGAGAGACACTGAGAGCTGCTTAGAGACACTGAGAGACACTGAGAGCTGCTTAGAGACACTGAGAGATGCTCTGAGTCACTGAGAGACACTAAGAGATGCTTCGAGACACTGAGAGATGCTTAGAGACACTGAGAGATGCTCTGAGTCACTGAGAGACACTGAGAGCTGCTTAGAGACACTGAGAGACACTGAGAGATGCTCTGAGTCACTGAGAGACACTGAGAGCTGCTTAGAGACACTGAGAGACACTAAGAGATGCTTAGAGACAGAGAGATGCTTAGACACACTGAGAGATACTGAGAGACACTGAGAGCTGCTTAGAGACACTGAGAGATGCTCTGAGTCACTGAGAGACACTGAGAGCTGCTTAGAGACACTGAGAGACACTGAGAGATGCTCTGAGACACTGAGAGACACTGAGAGCTGCTTAGAGACACTGAGAGACACTAAGAGATGCTTAGAGACAGAGAGATGCTTAGAGACACTGAGAGATGCTCTGAGACACTGAGAGACACTGAGACCTGCTTAGAGACACTGAGAGATGCTCTGAGTCACTGAGAGACACTGAGAGATGCTCTGAGACACTGAGAGACACTGAGAGCTGCTTAGAGACACTGAGAGACACTGAGAGATGCTCTGAGTCACTGAGAGACACTGAGAGCTGCTTAGAGACACTGAGAGACACTGAGAGATGCTCTGAGACACTGAGAGACACTGAGAGATGCTCTGAGACACTGAGACGCACTAAGAGATGCTTAGAGACAGAGAGATGCTTAGAGACACTGATCACCTTCTTGAGCTGTACACCGTCCTCCAGAACACACCTGACGCCTGGTGTCGGAGAGACAGCGTCTCCCCACCAGCCTCAGTGAAGAGACTGAGAGACACTGAATGACACTGAGAAACGCTGAGATACACTGAGAGACTCTGAGAAACGCTGAGAGACACTGAGAAACGCTGAGAGACACTGAGAAATGTTAAGAGATGCTGAGAGACACTGAGAAACGCTGAGAGACACTGAGAAATGTTAAGAGATGCTGAGATACACTGAGAGACTCTGAGGAACGCTGAGAGACACTGAGAAACGCTGAGATACACTGAGAGACTCTGAGAAACGCTGAGAGACACTGAGAAACGCTGAGAGACACTGAGAAATGTTAAGAGATGCTGAGAGACACTGAGAAACGCTGAGAGACACTGAGAAATGTTAAGAGATGCTGAGATACACTGAGAGACTCTGAGAAACGCTGAGAGGCACTGAGAAATGTTAAGAGATGCTGGGAGACACTGAGAGACACTGGGAGACACTGAGAGACTCTGAGAGACGCTTGGAGACACTGAGAAACGCTGAGAGACACTGAGAAATGTTAAGAGATGCTGAGAGACACTGAGAGACGCTGAGAGACGCTGGGAGACACTGAGAGACTCTGAGAGACGCTTGGAGACACTGAGAGACACTGAGAAACACTGAGAAACGCTGAGAGACCGATTCGTATTTTTAAGGAAGGTCTCTCGGCTCCACTTGCCAGATTATATCTGTAGAAAAGTCAGAGTTTGGGACGGTATTTAATAATCCTGCAGTTTCATGTTCCGGATGTGTATTAACTGTGGGGCTGTCCTGCACTCTCTGGTGTGTGTGTGTGTGTGTGTGTGTGTGAGAGAGAGTCAGGTGATGACCACGAGGCCTCAGCTCTAATCCTTGTATTAAACTGGGGAGGAGAAACGATCAACCCCGACCACACACACACTCTCACACACACTCACACACACACTGAGGTGGACTTGTTTTCCTCACACTCCGCTCAGTGTGTCTCTGTACGGACAGGATGAGGATGATGGTGATGAGTTTGATGACGAAGGCCGTTGTGCTGCTGTTCTGGCTCGCGCTGTGCGGCGTCCGTGCGCAGTTTCCGCGCGCGTGCAGCACGCTGGAGGCGCTCGAGGCGAAGCGCTGCTGTCCGTCACTGAGCGCGGACCCGGCGGATGCGTGCGGCGCGCGCTCGGGACGCGGGACCTGCAGCGCCGTGCGCACGGACACGCGGCCGTGGGGGGGAACGTACACGCTGCGCGACGTGGACGACCGCGAGCGCTGGCCCACCAAGTTCTACACGCAGACCTGCACGTGCTCCGGTAAAAGCCGCGCTCTTCTCCGGTCCCGTCATTTACCGGTAACCGGGACACAGTACTGCTGCTGATGTTATTTTATTTTATTTTATTTTCATGTTGTACATCTAATACAGAACATGTGTGTTCCGACAAATCTCCTTCTGAAGTTTATACAACATGGAGGTGACCGATCTCACTTCCCTAAAGTTAACAATCATCATTTAAAATGTTAATTATTCCAACTTCTTTATGAGGATTGATACTAAAATTGGTGTCTAGACGCATGTGACCTGTAAACATTGTTGCTTAAATTAAAGCATGTGAAAAATTCAGGATTTCTTCTCAAACAATATCTGTAGTGTCCGTAACCATGTCAAGTTCATGTTGCAATATCTTAACAATTTTGATTTTATAATAATACACGGTTTCAGTACTGTGTCTTTTCATGTGAAATCTAAATCAGCTGAGTTTCATCTGAGTGACAGTTAAGATCATTAAAAAAAAATTCTAAAGTTGCGGACACTAAAACATAAAAGGAATGAAATTGTGTTTAGCAAATGTGTTTCTTTTTATCTGATAAAAATATAAATGTGTAGGAATATTTACAAAAAAACGAAGCATGGGTCGTGAGATAAGGAGCATTAAGTGTTATGAAAAATGCTGTCTGAATCTATGAGAAAAGTCACTTTTTCACCAAAGTGAGACATTTTTGGCATCAGTATCATGTTTGGGCTGAAACCAACGTAGAAAAAAGAGAAAAGATTATTAAACTTATTTTATAATTGTTTTTGTACTAATTCAAAGCTTTACATTGACTTTCTTATACTTCTGACAGATCATTTAGATCATTTATTTATTTTTTTAAAAAGGTGTAAATTAAATAATAGATGTTTAAAATAGTCTTCCAATAGCACAAGACGGCAATAATTAGTCAGTAATTAGTTAATTATTCTTAATAATGATTAATCATTCAACATTAGTCATTGTCACAAAGCAGCTGTACAGAATCAAAAAAAAAAAAATGATGGAAGTGTGTATGAAATGTGAAGGTGTGTGTGAATCAGAATGATCAGATGGTCCCTGATGAGCGAGCCGAGGGCGACGGTGCTGAGGGAAAAACTCCCTGAGATGGTAATAGGAAGAAACCTTGAGAGGAACCAGACTCAACAGGGAACCCATCCTCATCTGGGTGATAACGGAGAGCAGGGATTTGATCTGCACTCATACTGTGTGTTAGGAGGCTGGAAGTTCAGTATAACAGGAGACGTGTTTACGTTAAATCACATTCATGTAATAAAACATATAGAAAAAGAAATACATCCCTGATTTAGTTTTTATTAATGGCAAGAAAGTTGTATTGGAAATAAACTGTTCCAAAATATTTGCTGTACAAACACAAGAATTCAGTTTGCAGTCAGTTTTAAACACACACAAGTGTTATTTTATTGCATCATCCATCACATGCTCCATTGTGTTTTAGCTAAAGCTCCTAATCCCGTCTGCGCCCCAACCGAAAGGAGATTTCTAGGTGAAGAATAAACTAGTTTCTGTTGTTGAACCTGCTGACAACAATCTCACACGTACTGGACACTTGTTAACTACATAGTTATTAATTTTTCACCCTTCGGATTCAAATGTTATTTGTCAGACACACAGCCATGCACAGTATGACGCGCAGTGAAATCAACTGGACTAGAGTACAACTGAATACAAAAATAGAATATTCAAGAAGGGAAATGAGAATATTAAATAAAAGAAAAATGTACAAGTATGGAAAACTTTAAACAAAAAAATTACAATATGTACAAGTTGCTGTAGGATAGAATTAAACTAGACGTTTATGAGGTGTTAAGTGTATAAATTGTACAGGATGAGTTAAATGATAACTGAGTGCACTTTTTATATTATAAGTAATACGTTAGCATTGTTATTGGTTCTAACTGACTCTGTTTCACATTACCTTTGTGTTCTCTTCTCAGGTAACTTTGCTGGTTTCGATTGTGGTGAGTGTAAGTTTGGCTGGACGGGGCCGAACTGCAACCTCCGCAAGGCTCCTGTGATTAGGAGGAACATCATGTCCCTGAGTGTGGACGAGAGGCAGGTCTTCCTGGAGGCGCTGCAGCGTTCCAAGCGCACCGTTCACCCTCAATACGTCATCGCCACCGAGCACTGGCTCGGCCTGATCGACCGCGAGACCAACCAGACACGCTTCAGCAACATCAGTGTGTACGACCTGTTCGTCTGGCAGCACTACTACTCCGTGAGGGACACGCTGCTCGGTGAGGGAGGGTCAAAGGTCAACATCAAGGCTTAAAGCATGGTCTAAAACAGGGCTTTAATTAGACTGGTGTATAGGCCTGCGGATTAGTACTTAGACTTGAGGTTAATGTTTAGGCTATTATTATTGTTTAGACTTGATGTTTGTGTTTAGGCTCTGGGATTAATGTTTACACTTGAGGCAGGGGATTAGTGTTTTGATTTTGGGATTGGTGTTTAAGCATGGTGCTAAGCTGTGGACTTCAGTTAGTGTTCAGATTTCAGTTTGGTGTTGAGACTTGAGCTTTTAGGCTCATGGATGGGAATTTAAGTTAGGGGATAGCATGTTTGCTGTTTGTTTGGTGGTTATAGGTTAGGACATAGGATAGGGATTAGTGTCAGATGTTTTTTTTTAGGGTTTTGGTTTAGGAGTAGGTAAATGCACTGCGTTGTTAATGTTTACTACTGTAAATGCTCACTTCTCTACACAACCTTAAAACCTTACAGATGTGATTGGAGATGAGAGACAGTTTATTAAGCAGCTTCGTTCCATAATCAGGCTCACTGTGAGTGCAGTAATGAATTGAATTTTACTCTGACTGAATTTCAGGTCCCGGGCGGCCGTTCAAAGCCATCGATTTCTCTCACAAAGGCCCCGCCTTCATCACCTGGCACCGGTACCATCTACTGAGTCTGGAGAGAGACCTACAGGTGAGTGAAACAAACACTGTCACGTCAGAGGTCAAATGTCACACTGTTTGTTAGGCCTAGGGCCATTTGGAACATATCGTGTTAGTTTTAGTGAAACTGTGCAGTGTTCACATGATTGCTGCCTCCCAAAGCTTCACACTCCATAATGAGAACTCTGAAGAGGCGGGCTCTCTCTAAAGAGGTCATATGTCACAGTCAATCACACACTCATCGACGCAGATCAATGAGCAGAGGCCAACCTAAAGCTTTCAGTACCTCGAGGTTAGAGTGAGGATTAAGGGATTAGTTAGAAAGTTAGTGTCAGTGCTGCAGTGTTAGAGCATTTACACGCCCAAAAATGGCTCGGGTTACACACACACTCATGGCTTTATCCTTTGCTCACAAAATGGCTTCCATACATAGAGTAGCACTTGATATAGCGCATATTATAATATATTCATTTTGTTGATATCTCATCTTGAGTAAGAAAAACTTGCTTTCCATAGCATGGCACATTGTGATTCCACTTACTCTAACACTTCAAACTCTTTACGATTCCCTCTGTTTAGAGACTGATTGGTGATGAAAATTTTGCCATCCCTTACTGGAATTTTGCTACGGGTGCATCAGAGTGTGAGGTGTGCACTGATGACCTTTTGGGAGGAGAAAACCCCAGTGACCCCTCGCTCATCAGCCCGAGATCACCGTTCAGCGACTGGGGAATCGTGTGTGACAGGTTTGTCTCAAACCCATATACACACCAGCGTCCATGTCGGTGTGTTTACACAGCTTCTGTTCTCTTGGTATTGAATGTGTTTGAGAATCTGTGAGTTAAGATTCAGAGCTCAGAGTATTATTATATTAGTGTAATAAATGGATGATTCCATATGGACAGACTTTACCTCTGGAGTTCAAACACACCACATGGCACGTTCTCTGAAACTTATGCTTGTTGAATTTCGTGATATCCTCTGAGCAATGAAATTCATTTTCTGGGGGTTACTTTTCCCCACTTCAGCTTGGACGAGTATAACCGCTTGGTGACGCTCTGTAACGGGACGAGCGAGGGTCCTTTACGTCGCAGTCGGAGAGGAAGAGGCAACGTTACTCTGCCAACGATGGATGACGTGCACAGCTGCCTCCGGTTACGAGACTTCGACAATCCGCCATATTTTACCAACTCCACCTTCAGCTTCAGGTGCAGCAACCACGTAGAAACTGCTCATTTCTACCAGGTTTATGTGATGGTTACAGTTTCAGCAAGATGTTAGCTCTTCAGTTCTTCCACACGAGCTGGCTTATCAACACACAGCACTGTGTTTCACAGGAACGCGCTGGAGGGTTTCGATAAAGCGGACGGTGAACTCGATAACGCTATGACGGGTTTACACAACCTGGTCCACGACTTCCTCAGTGGCACGAATGCGCTGTCCCACTCCGCCGCCAATGACCCCATCTTCGTGGTGAGAGAACAGAACCTCGTCCACAACTCATTTTATTGCTCAGTACCCATAAGGACGGTGACTCCAGGTTCACAGGCACACATTCAGTGTTGTTGGACTTGGAGGATAGCACAGCACATGTCCTTACTAACAGTAATGATGATTTCGTTTCTGTTCTGTTTCAGGTCTTACACGCCTTCACAGACGCCATATTTGAAGAATGGCTACGCCGCTTCCCAAAAAACGACAGTTTTCCTGAAGAAATGGCTCCGATCGGCCATAACCGGCATTTTAACATGGTCCCCTTTTTCCCTCCAGTCACGAACGAGGAACTCTACATTCCCTCTGTCGATCTTGGCTACTCCTACCAGATCAACCTCACAGGTACATAGTTCTTCAAATTGTATGTTTTACGCTGATCAGCCATAACATTACAATGCAGAACATTGCCAGTATTGTGTGGATTCCCCTTGTGCCACCGAGGCAATTCTGGCTCCTCAGGGCGTGACTCCACAAGACCTCTGGGGGGTGCTGTGGTGTCGGGCAGGACATTGGCAGCAGATCCTTTGGGTGCTGTGGGTTGTGCGAAGGGGCCTACGTGGATTAGACTTGTTTTAATGTTATGCTAACCTCGCTCTAATCTTCAACGTTGTGGTAACATCATTCCGATCCTTAACTTTATGCTAATCTCATTGTAATCTATAACGTTATGTTAATCTCACATCAGTCTTTAAAATTATGCTAACCTTACCCTCATTTCTAATGTTGTTCTAACCTCACTCTATAAAACTGAAGCAATACCTTCTCACACTGATTACAAGCCAAATAAACTTCCCATGTTTGTGTGTGTGTGTGTGTGTGTGTGTGTGTGTGTGTGTGTGTGTGTGTGTGTGTGTGTGTTGCAGATGCAGCTCAGTCCCAGGTCGCTTTCATTGTTGCCGGCTGCTGTCTGGCTCTTCTGGTCCTCATCGTCCTCTTGGTTCTGTATGCACAGCAGAGACGCAGGCGCCAGTACGAGCCGCTCATCAGCTCCGGCTACTCTGCTGTGAAGTACACAGACGACGCCTGATTAAAAACTCATTTAGAAACCAGTTCTCTTCAAAACACTGCTGCAGTCTGACCAGTGAAGCAAAATAAGAGTAATAAAGCTCAAATTTCTAAGCTAGCTAAGAAATGATCAGCACGCTACTTTATTCCTCATGCTAATCTCACGCTAACATTATGCTAATGGTGCACTATAGCCAGCCTTTAGCTAGTAGCTAGAAGTAGACTTTAACACAGACAAGAATGCAAATTATATATAAATCTGATTTAAAAATGTAGTTTGATATACTATTTCATTTTTTTAATGTTTATTTTATTTCAGCATATGACAATCATCTGTACACCAATGTGTTTATACTTTATTTCACTTCATTAAGCCTGTTGTGATGAGAAAACAGTCAGTCTGACTGGATTCTGTTCTAGTGATGGGTCATTCCTGAACGATTCGTTCTTTTTGAACGAATCTTTACCATGACTCAGAAGAACGAGTCGTCTTAAAGAGTGATCCGTTCATTTTCTACTGGGCGCGCAGGCTATGTACAGGAAACAGAAATGAGTCGTTACCTTTGAGTCTTCTGGTCCGAATCGTTCGTTTTTTTTGTCACAAATGAACGAACGACTCGGCTCAGAGGATCTGACGGTGAGCTGCTCATTCTGTTTATAATAATAAAACGATATAAAAATATAAAACTATAGACAACATGTGTGTATGTAGATGTGTTGGGGGTCTGTTTATTGAAAATGAAACATTTTATTTTTATTTCTGATCAAAAGAACTAAATGAATTCACTTTGATGAACGAGACTCAAAGAACCGAGTCACTAAAATGATTCAAACTTCCCATCACTATTCTGTACATTTCAGACTCATGTTTGTTGTTTTCTTCTGTTAATTAATATCACACATCAGTTGCTAATTATTAAACTGATTTGTTATTCCAAAAAGGACTGTGACTCGTATGTTTTAATGACTAGCTACGGAGCTTGTAGCTGAATTCATTCCGCTAATGTTAACATAAGTAGTAAAGATGACTAGTTTATTCAATTAGATTCCTAATCAATGAAACACTGCATTGAGGTTTCACACGTTACACGCTGCCATGACATATTTCCCTCGTACGCGTTTATGTTCCGTAAGAAACATGAACAACTGTATGCCAGATGTTAGCATTTTATCATGTCAGATAGGGTAGCGTCCCGTCATCATCTGATCCGATTGGGGACTTTGTCACATTAAGCCACCATGTTATCAGTCTGTCATTTTTTTTTCTATATTTAATTTGTTAACTGAGACGTGAGAAGAAGAAAACTTTCCATGATTACAGAACATTTAATTGCATTTCCTCTCTCAAACAGCAGAGGGCTCCAAACTATGAATTCTTTGGTTGCACTGCCTGGCCAAAAAACCAGTCGTAGTTTCAGCAGACAGCTGAGGAGATAAAACTGAAACGACTGGAATTTAGATTGGTTAAGAGCTGTACAACACATTATTTTAGGAGCTGAACCTTCAACTTCACTGAAGAAATGTGATCAGAAAAAAAACATCTTGCATGAACGTGATGGTGAGATCCCTAAAAAGCGCTCAGTAGAAATCAGAGCTGTGTTTAATGTTCAATGTGATGAGAACTCACAGGCTTGCGAGCTGTGTGTCCATAAGAAAAGCACTTATTAGTGAGACTCTTCCGGAAAAACGGTTTCAGAGTCTGAGATTAAGAGAGACTTTGGAGTGATGGGAAAAGGTCATGTGACCTGATGAGTCCAGACTGAGTCTGTTCCAGAGTGATGGGCGTGTCAGGGTGAGAAGGGAAGCGCATGAAGCGATGCTCCCATCATGCATAGCGTCCACTGTACAAGCCTCTGGAGACAGTGTTATGATCTGGGGTCGCTTCAGTCGCTCAGGTCGAGACTCAGCAACGTCATGTGGAGATCAAATGAAGTCACGTGACCACCTGAATGTACTGAATCACCAGCACATCACATCTGTGGAGGGTTTCTTCTTCTCTGGTGGCATTGAGCATATTCCATGTACTAATAAACTATAACATCTGGTTTCATATTTATACTCGAACCATGGATTTGAAAATACTACCAACAGTACTAACATTTTATTATGTTAGTGTTTGTGTTCTACACTATTCCATGAAGATCACCTCGAAGCCACTGAAAGGATTTTCTCTGCTATGGAATGTTATTAGTAGTAAAAGCTAGTTTCTTTCAAGGATTTACACATTTTTGCACACACACACACACACACACACACACACACACACACGCACGCACATACACACACATATACGCACGCACACAAACATACACACACACTGTTGTTTGCTTCTGTTCATTTTTCTGGTGCTTCAGTGTAAGGTTTTCAAGGCTGTTTCCTCCCCACAGAGTGTAATGATGTAAAGGAGACACATACCAGAGGGCAGTTAAATCAGTATGAATCCTGGTATGGATGTCGGTTTATTGGTGGGGTCGAATTTCCCTCACTGCTCTTTGGCACAAAATTGAAGAGGGGCACCTCCTAGTGACTACTGTACGCACCTGCACTGGTGTGATATTATAGCAGACTAAAAATATGAAATTATAATAATAATAATAATAATAATAATAAGTGTTGGTCATGTTCATATGCCTAATATCTTCACACATAAACTGGACGCCACACTGTGTGTCATAATCTAAAGAAAAGATAAAGAAATATTAGTGCATTGCAGTGTTTATACTGTATATCCTGTACATGTATACCTTAATGCTTAAAATAGCTGAAAATCTTTTTATTGCAGCAAAAATTTCAAAGGATTTACTCAAAATTCTCCAAATCCACACAAATGAACAACACCAGTGCTAAATCTTTTTTAGAGGTAATTTATTCACATCAAACACTTATCTAAATAAACAAGACTTCATAAATGTTCAGTCAAAGACTTTTCTGTATATTTCTGCATGTAAATGAACCTTAATATGCGAAACAGGTTTGACTATATACACACAATATGTATTAGCTTTGCCAAGTCGCTCGGATTTGGGAAATAGGATTTCAATTCACACCATCTAGATGAATAGGAACAGACATACCGCTGCTTGTTCGTGAGGCGACAGTGCGATCAGATAAGCACTCTTTACCACCGTGGTGAGCAGAAAGGCACCTCAGGACAGGGTGACATCGCACACACACTGCGACAGCAGAAGGACATGGAACGTTCCAGAGACCAGAGAGCTGAAGATCGCTCGGACGCCACCGTGTTGGATGACTGGGTACCCGGATAGCGGAGCAGAGGTACAGGTGTTCCTATTAAATGGTCACTAAGTGTATCTTCTGATAGAAAGGAATTTATGGGTCTATGGATGAGTGAGTAAAAGTTTTACAGCAATTATAATGGTAAGGTGAATTTTCCAAAGTGCTTCATGTACATTCTGCGTGGGTTTTACATCGTGCTCGAAACACTGCTTAATTAATCATCCGCCCTCGATTTAAAAAAAAAAAAAAAAGGGAATTAAAAAGGGAACAAAAATGAAACTGTGTATTGATGTTTAATGAATGGAGTTAAAGGTGCACCGGTCGACACAGAGGTGTAGTGTAACTCCATAACGCCACCTTCAGTCCCGTTACAACCTGGAGCTGAAGTAGACTTTGCTTTTAAAAGGTTAATGTTTCTTTTACGGTTAATAAAAGAAGCATCATGACACAGTAGTGATCTTCTCGGCTTCTCGTGATTCGTCACGTCCGTGTGACGATTCCCGGTTTAGAGACACTACCGTCTAGCTTTGCTAATACACTTGTCCTGTTAGAAGGTGAAGCTCCGTCCCGTCTGAAGTCACCTGAATGCTTGACATGTTCTCCTCAAGGACCGCCCTGCAATTAGATCCATACATCTTGTCCTCTACCCTGAAGTGTTCGTCAGTCCTCGCTGGGAAAATAATATCTTTGTGATATGATGCTCCCGCCACCATGCTTCACACATACAGAGTTTATGTATATCTGTAAATCTGTTCTCTTAATCCAAGTCTTTTTCAGTTCCAGGTTGAACCCCTCCAAAAAAGCGGAGAAGTTCAAGTGCATAATACTGTATTTGCATTCTTAGGCCTTAACTATTGTACAGATATCTGGTGAATAAATGAAGCAAGGAAGGAGTAAATGAGAAAATATGGATTAACCCGGGAAATAGAGACGATTTTATACCAATTTACGTATTTCGTCTGTCACGCAGATTATATTCCACTTTAACCAAAAAAAATTTAAAATGAAAAAATGAAAGACAAAAGGGAAGCAGGCAAGAACACAGTGGTTATGAAAAAAAAAAAATAATAATAATAATAATAAAAAAGAATGATATCAACAGTCTTTCATCACTCCAAGAACCTTTCAAAGGAAATAAAGAAACAATGTGAACATTCATTAATTTGGTTTTTAGTTCCTTCATCCTGGAGTCCTAAACCCAAATTAAGCAGAAACAAAGACAGGAGGAACAGCACGTATTATCTCTGCTGACTGAGGGCTGTGAGGATGGACAGAACCAGCAAAAGAAGAAGAAGAAAGATGTTGCATGTGTGGTGGCATGAGGCAGAGGACCAATCCACGTCCGGGATGTCCGGCGGGAGAGTGGAAGGCGAAGGAAGACATGACTCCATGCAGCCACTCCCACTTCCTGATCCACTTAATTCATCACCTATGAGAGAGAGAGGGAGAGAGAGAGAGATGAACAAAAAGAAGGAGAGACGGAAATATTCACTGAAGAATGTGACACGCAGTCTTACTGGAGTCGTCGTAGTGTGACTGGTAGCCGGTATAAGCGCGCTTTAGCGTGTTGATCATCGTCTGGAAGTCTATTAACTCTTCATCAAACACATCCGAGATGTTCCTGGTTACAAAAAAACACACAAAGCAAAGAAAGTGTATGAAAAGTGCAAAAATGTGAAAAAAAGTGAAAAATGACCTTCACTGCTTTGTGGGGTCACGTTATTAGCGCACCAGCTTTGTTTCTCTACGTCCCAACAGTCCATGTCTTCGACTCGCGCGGCGACGTTTTCATCCTGACACACAAACTCGGGCAGCGACGACCAGAACGACCTAAACTGGGACAGCTTCCCCTTAACGTCTGCCACCTGCAGCAAACAACAAGAAGAAAAGATTTGAAGCAGGAGTAAATGCAGTCCGTCTGTCTCGGGTGGTTTTACCATAAACGTGGACGGAATGAAGAAGTGAGACCAGGCTGATGTCTTCATGGCGCAGACTGGAAAGCAGAATCACACAGTGACACTGTGGGTTTAAAGGGAACAGTTCACCAATCAAATGACATTTCGTACAGATCCGTCTGAGGATGAACCCGGGAGACGTGCACTGGACTCAGGACTGGATCCCAGCCGCGGTGTTTGGGGTCGCTGATCGTTTGCATAACAATAATGTTTCCCTACATGTTTCTTTAAAGGTGAAATATTTTCCTGACCGTTTGGGTTTTTGCATCATGTGAAATAACTGGTCATGTCCACAAAAGTCCGCTTTACACAAAGCAGAAATACAGACGTCGCTGTTTGTGTTGGCGCAGCCCTGCTCGCTAAGAGATAGTTATTGTGGAATTTGCCGAAAACTGTAATTACACAACAGTATGGTTTCGCCCAGAATAAATAAGTAAAAGTACTTTTTTTTTTTTAAAAACAGACTGGGTCACATAGAGAGGTGTACGGG
>CM059209.1:760030-962530 GCA_030347435.1 Clarias fuscus | reverse complement strand
TTTTTAATTGTTCAAACAATGGAACAGAAAGTAATAGGGAGGTGGTAGTTGTGAATAAGAAGTATTTCAGCAGTGCTGGTTTCTAAATCATATTTCTAAATATATATTTTTAGAAAAAAACATTATCATTAATAGATCATTTAAAAATGCATTTTCAGTGAGATACAGCGCTTTGATTCATCAACCCTGAAACACATCTAGTAGATTTAATAATAATAATAATAATAATAATAATAATAAAAGTAATAATAATAATAATAATAATAATAAAAGTAATAATAATAATAATAATAATAATAAAAGTAATAATAATAATAATATTAATAATAATAATACATGTAGCATAATTAATTCCCTTTTTCTATTCCTTTTTTGTTATTTCTATTTGTTTTGGTCAAAGAAGAGACAAAAAAATTATTCCAGATAACGGAAAAAATAATAACATGAACTTACATTTGTTTTATTATTATTATTATTATTATTATTATTATTATTATGTATAATTAACAAGCCAACTCTTTCACCCCACATCTACTCCTGGATTATATATATTCTCATTACTGGAATGAACTTTTGCAATTTCGAGGTGAACGAGGTCGAGTCTCGGTGGTTTTTGTCCTGGACAGAAGGGCACTTTTCTTGTTCATTGGTTCCCAATTTATTTTGGTAACATGAAATCTGTCCAAACTGCCCGTAAAGCCACAAAAATGTTTGAGGAAATCCTTCTCTTCCTGGAAACATGCATTTTGCACATTTTTGGGGGATTACGTGAACGCCACAAAACCATCCGGTGCGTCATGTGCACAGATAAAATATCAACACCCGAGGTGAACATGCCAGCAAAACTGTAACGGTTATTCTTCCTAATTAAACATATTCGATATTTAATCATTTCATTTCACAGAAGGAACCGTGGATTGCAAATTAGATTATTGAAAAATATACTCTAATAAGCGAGGGAACCTGCTTGGCTAGTCCGTTGTTTGCTAATATTCGGCTAGACAGGTATAAACGGCACATGAGAGAGCGCAGTCAGCTGACAGACGACACACCCACGCTCATCACACCTCGGCTCTACCGGGTCGGCTACCAGATGCTTTTCTGCTCAACGCGGTTATAAAGCGTGTCTATTTAAGTTACTCTAGTCCTCTTCCTGTCTGCTGACATCGGTCCACCACGGTCCACTCACCTCTCTGTATAAAGTCTCCAGCAGATCACAGACATCAGATCTGTTCCACAATTCTGAACATTAACTCAAGCTCTAGTCTTCTATCTGCATTATTTTATGCATTGTTCTGGCCCGTCTTGCATGGAATGTGTGTGTGTGTGTGTGTGTGTGTGTGTGTGTGTGTGTGTGTGTGTGTGTGTGTGTGTGTGTGTGGTTAAGGGCAGCACAGCTGTAAGCCATTATCCTCAGCCTACAGCTGCTCCCCTGTCCACTTATTCACGTTTATTTAACCTCCAAAATAAAATAAAACCAAACCACGGAGGTCACATAAACACTCATTATAAACCCATTCAGGCCCCGTTCAGGCCGTGGCCTATACAGTGGGCGGGGCGTGCGGTTTGGGACAATGTCCTCGGTGTACTGCTGATGGCGAGACATTTGTACTGTTGTTTTCATTTAGCTAGCAGTCAGGACGCTAGGCAGGCTAGCTGTGCTGCTGTGACGTACGGTGATCTCAGGCAAACCCGCGGATTCTTACCGATGTATCGCGTCCAGTCGTCACTGATCCCGAGCTGACTCCATAAACAGAGCTTCAGGACGTGAAGGCAGTAATGGTTACACGGCTTGGTCTGCGTCACGCCCTGGCAGTACGGGCAGTAAAGCATTTCAGTCACGTTGCTAACGCACGCCGGGCTCATGCTAACCTGAGAGAGACAGGAAAGGACACAGACATCACTGGTTTTAACATCGCTCCACATCGGCTCAGCGTGCATCATAGTTAGAGCACTGACTGTAAATTCAACAGTTTTTAGATGCAGCTCACACACACACACACACACACACACACACACACACACACACACACATTGCTTGCTCTGCAATGGATTGGCTCCCTGTCCAGGTGTACCCCGCCTCGTGCCCTAAGTCTCCCGGGATAGGCTGCGACCCTGCGACCCTGAATACAGGATAAAGCGGTATAGACGGTGAGTGAGTGAGTGAGTGAGGATTACCTCACCGTGTAGTCAGTTGGTCGGGGACGCAGGAAAAAAATGCTGCAAACATGGTCACTACAGACTTTTCACAACGTCTTGTCTAAAACTCTCTTACAGAAACTATCAGCTATCAGCAGAGTTCTCACCGGTGTGTCAATGTCAGTGCTCCTCCCCTTTTTTCTTCTTTTGTTTTTAACAAAGCCTTAAAATGTGTGTTTTTTACCTAAATCTTGGACTGATTAATTAATTGAAAATGTTTTCACCCACACAGCACGATTATGACTTGTGTATTTTTTCTTTTGATTTATGCAACAAAGCAGTGAACAATAAAAGCTTTTTTTTTAAATCCGATTGGAGCATCATCCAATACAACATTATTTATATTACAGCAAGCACCAGAATTTTTATTCAATTCAATTAAGCAATATCATATGAGAGGGGGGTGCTGTTAATGAGGGCGTGGCATGGCTGCGATGCGGTTGAAGGGCACTATGGCGCAGCATCACAACCGTGCTGACATTCAGTACAACGGCACGACCTCGAGTGTGATATTGCTTTTATACAACAGTTCCACAAGCACTATTTATTATCAAGAGATTATGATTAGTTTCCATATTTGGGCCGACTCATATCCTGCCACGCCTTGCAGAACTAACTAACCACGACTTACAGAGCTGCCGACCGACAGTTAGCGAGCGACAGTGTGTTGCTTAAGACGACATAACGTTATCAGATGTGTGTTCTTGCTGAAAGTGTTACTGAAATCAAGCAGCCTTTCCATCCCTGAAGCTCCTCACTACATTATTAATTATCCACAGTATGGGAATCTGTAGAAAATAGCCCGTTTATAGCATGCAGCTAGCTAACTATTCTACTAAAGACACACATTAAGGTTAATCATGGTCCAATCTGGTTTAAACTGGTCAGAACTGGTCTTAAACAGCATGACCATATACTGACTGACTGACTAGCAAAGCCTGGCTACTTATTCTCTTGCATGTTGCTGACCATTTGTTTGCTTGTTTTTTAGCATTAAGCCATTTGGTCATGTTAATTATACTGCACTTCCCATACGCGATAATAAAGATGACAAAAGTGATGTGAATAGCAAAAGCAGTAGTTATACTTTAACACTAATCACTTGACATCATCACTGGTGTCAGATAACAGTTTTATCCCAAAAAGGATTCTCCCCAAACAAAGCTAGCTAGCTAGCTAACGTTATCCTAAATAAATGTTATCAAAACACGCAAGAGGAAAATGAGCTGACCTTGGATGCATTGGTAACTACTCCCTGTCCAAACTCGAGTCCCTGGACAAAGGTTCGAGCGGTAACAAACGCCCTCAAGACTTGAGCCTTGACCTTTTTCGGCACGTCGCCGAAGGGCTTCAGGTCATCCATGTGCTTGTTCACGCACTCCATGTAATCGTCATTGATGTTGTACTGTGAGTTCAGCAGCTGGAACATGCGCTCCATCAGGCGGGTCCAGAAATCGGCCATCGTCTCGTCCAGGTTCACATTTCCACCAATGTAGTAGAGTTTCAGTTCAGAGAACAGTCTTTGGAAAACGTCAGCGTTTTGAGTGTAAAGCTCTCCGTAAGTACGAACAAACATCTCGTTCAGCGAGCGCTCGGTATTCTCCAGCAGCTCCAGAAAGAAATCTGTCCAGAGGAAAAGGTGACACGGAGTTAGAACTCTTAGATCCTGTTGGAGTGTGTACGACTACAATTAGCATCGTGTTTGAACAATTTGAGATGATGACTGAATTACTGTTTGACGCTAATCAAACTTTATCCATATTAGTGTTCGCATTCCAAGTGAACACTGGTTCGTCCCTTTTGGACAAACAAAACTAGCCAACAGTCACTGGACCTCTCTGGATCACAATTATAAGGACTATAAAGACTACTGTACAAGATAGCAAAGGAGCAGACGCTATAGCTATCATTTCCGAAGTATTTAAAAATCTTGTAAGCTATTAAAAACTATATTAGTCACTTTGCAATATTCTACAACATTCTACAATATTTCTTACATTAATTGAATAATAAATTAATGTAAGAAATCCAAGATCTTCTCATTGGAAAATATCTTCTTTTTTTTTTTTTTCAGCTTGAGCAAAATATAAAGAGTGCGGTCGTACCATCAAACCTTTTATATCTGGACTCAAACGTGTTCCTCAGGTCTTCAGTCGCCTCATCCACAAACTTCCCAAACTCGTGCTTACTCCTCTCAATGAAATTCTCCTCCATTTCAGAATCACAGCATGTCGAGTTCCGAGTGCACACTTGCAGGTTGTCACCTGGAAACGAAGGGAAACCATAAAGTCTAACATCAATTTGGAACAGCAGAACACAGATGTAGCTGACGTGTTAAAGCAGAACCTTAGGAAAAAACTGGGGACAATTAATATAGACAATGATGACAACATAAACTGTGATATTCTGAGACTGCATGTGAAGAGTTTTGCAGCAAAATGAGATAACTCCATTTTTATCAGTTTTGAGATTTAGAGTATTGCAAACTGATTGAAAGCATTGTTTTTTCTGTAATCTTTGAGGCACAAGACAGAGCAAAAGCAAAAATGCCGAAATATTTTGTCCAACTGGTTTTGGTTATACAATTGTGAATTTTGTTTGATTTTTCAAAAAGCTATAAATCCACCTACCAAATTTTGGCACATAAGGATAAATCAGCCTGCAGTTGTGTTTGTGGTTATTGGAGTACACATTTAGCATCAATTATATGTTGGTTGAGTTTCAATTTAAGATAAATAAATAAATAAATAAAGGTTCTATGAATAAACATAAGGCAGCACGGTGGTGTAGTGATTAGCACTGTCGCCTTGCACCTCCAGGGTCCGGGTTCGATTCCTGCCCCTGTGCTTGGTGGGTTTTGTTCGGGTACTCCGGTTTCCTGCCAAAGACCTGCAGATTAGCCTAATTGATGTTCCCAAATTTCCTGTAGTGTGTGAATGAGTGCGTGTGCCCTGCGATGGATTGGCCCCGGCAACCCTGGATACAGGATAAAGCGGTATAGAAGATGAGTAAGTGAGTGAGAGTATAGAAATATCATGTATGCTTTGGTTATGCAAGGTTTGATTTTTTTTTTCTACTCAAATAATTGAGTTTTGCGGCACAAAAAACATTCATTATTACGAGGGAGGTTCAAAAAGTTTTGAGATTTGCGCCGCGCCACAGGTCCGACCGCTTTCGCCACACGTCCTCTCTCAGAAGCCTTAACAACTGCACGAATTCTCGATGCAGAATGCCACGTAAGTTGGAAAAGACGATGAGCTTGCATTTCATCGTAAAGATACAGTAGCTCTGGTGCATACTGGGAAATATCTTTGGCGTACCAGAAATATTTTGTGTGGTTTACATTCTGTGGCGTTGTCTGAATTTCAAACTCGCAATCTCCCAAGAATTGGGCAAAGAGTTTTCTGTTGTGCCGCTCGAAATTATATTCCAGTATTAAACTGTATAATTGTAGTTACACTGTTAGTATTAAACTGACATTATGTGAACCATATGCGGAACGTGATGATGGCGAGTGCGCTGTGTCACCCGAGGGGAAAAGATGGTGGAAGTTAGTGCAATAAATAAGACAAAGACATTGGCATTCTTCATAGCTGATCTAGTGTACTAGCATTAAGAAGTGCTTTTAATAGAGAAATCCTGGAAAGTGTTATTTATTTATTTATTATTTATTTATTTAGAAAAACATTGTAAAGATTTAAGCTTGTATGTAATGATCGTTACTTCTAGCTAGTTTCAGCTGGGATTTCTTTGTGTCAGATTATCATATAGCGCTGGCGTCTACAGTGAAACACCATAGTCACTTTTCTACCCACAAGTCCAGTTTAAAATAAAAAAAAAATCAACCCAGCATGTTGGTCAAAATCCTAACCCAACCTCAGTGGGGTAAAACAACCCATGATGGGGACTTTGAGATTCCAAATGGACCCAAACAGGGTTATTATTACACAGCTATATATACGTTGTAGGCTGTTCAGCTGATCCATGATGATCTTCTTGTTGGTAAGTGGAAACATCTCTCTAGGTGCTAGCTCTAAATATTACATGGCGCTAAAGACTGTGTACTAAATCTAAATCTAATTTAAGTCCACGCACGTCTGCCAAAGATGCTTCGGATCCTGACCTCTCAATAATTAGCAGCATGGTTTGTTGTTGGATGTTGTTGTAACGGGCGTCCATACGCTAAATTTGGTTGTTCTCAAGACAGTAATTTCTAAGCATATCGAGCTGACTCATGTTCAGTAACCGCTTTATCCTCCTGTCAGGGTCGCGGTGGACCTGGAGCCTGTCCCGGGAACACTGGGCCTGAGGCAGGGATACACCCTAGATGAGATGCCAGGCCATCGCAGGGCACACACACACACACACACACACACACATTCACACCTAGGGGCTTGTGCTAGCTGATCCCTCTGATGGAATGTTCTCCATAGGAAGAGCATGCACAGACCCTGAGGCTGAGAGATGGCAGCGCCGCACCGTCTCTCCGTGCAGTAAATAATAGACTGGTTATGATACGGTGAAAGCTTTAAACATGGGATATCCGGGGTTTAATATGGTGAAATTATCATGATAAAACTTTTCCCATCTGTCTACATGGAGCCTGGTTAACAGAGGAATCTTGTGGTTTTGGTTTTGTTTTTAACAGAATGGTGCTGGTTGGTGAGTGAATCTGTTTCCAGAACCATCCTAAAGATTTTATTTCCCATTTAAATAAAACATGTCATCTCTAAGTGTGTGAGCATTATGATTCTTGCTTGGTAATAATCTGGGAAATCCAGTGTGTAATTTGTTGTGGCAAAACCTTGAATGCATTAAGCAAATCTACAGATCTGAAGATCAAGGAGATTGTAAATTTAAAAAAGAGTTTTATTTTTGTTCGCTTTTTTGGTTAGATGATGATACGTTTCAGTCAAAATGACTTTTTTTTGGCATAGCTGTTTAATTTTTTTTTTTTTTTTTAAGCATGTTCATACTTTGAAACAGTTTTCAGTCACCGTGGCCAGATGAGAAGGCAGATGAGTTTTAGACTTTCAGGGAATCAAACTTCATGATCAGTCAGGCTCTGTCGATACATGACATGAATAAACCTCATCTGATTTTTGTGTGACTGAAATCTATATGTTACGAAGCTTCATCCATCCATCACCAGTGATTTATATAGAAATCACTTGTCAATTATTACATTTTCTGAGCTTCCCGATCAACATACAAGATACATGATGAACATAACATTGTTTACATTTATGAAAATTGTAAACCTAAATTAAAAAATTTAAAATTAAAAACATTTTTTATTTGTTAAAATCTTTTCTTGCTGCCCAACTGCAGTACCCTTACAGCCCACTAGGAGCACACTTTGTCAAGACCAGTTCTGTGACTGAATCACCTTCGTCACTAAGACTCAGTGTACTGTACTTAATGTGATCCAAGCTGTACTTTGTGGTGTAGTTGTGCACCAGGGCGAACCATGTAAACAGCACTGGTCTTACAGTACTGCCCTGTGGGACACCGTTGCTTGAATCGTTAATCCTAAGATTAGACTGAATTATTTGTATTATTATTATGTTTTATTATTATTATTATTATTATTATTATTATTATTATGTGCACAATTAAATGTTTTTTTCAACGTATCCCAGTTAGGAAGCTGGGGTCAGAGCTCAATGTCAGCCAGGATACAGCGCCCCCTAGAGCAGATAGGGCTAAGGACCTTGCTAAAAAGAACCTCCAGCCTTGTGATTGGTAAACCAAAGACAGAAAGAAAGTGTGCCCTGTTGAGGTGACAGAAGAATGGCGTGGGGATGGGTCTTTATATATGTAGCAACGAAGACTCAATACAAATAGAGCCAGGATCCATTTGCAAGAGATTTAATATTAAAAAGTGAAAAGGATATAAAAATATGCCCTATGACATAGCAGGTAGATACAAATCAGGTTTAACAAAAATTGTGCATAAAATAAGCCAGGCTAATGAGGACATAACAGCAATCTGCAGTGACATGGCCCAGAACTTCCACAAATGGGACGAAAGAAACAGCAGGCTATACATAATCAATCCTAAAGGTCAAAGAGGTGAACACAGTAATGGATATAGGACTTGATCACACATGACATGATGCAAAAGCAGCACCCATGGCTCTGGGAACTCCAGAAGGGAATTCATAACTTTATGCCTCTGTCTGTAAATGACTGGTGTCAGGGTTATTGGATGGGAGTCACTGATATGATGATACACATGCACAGCCTATGCCTCAGCCCTCACGCCTTATGACCTGAACGCCCTGCCATATAGTCTGTGTATCTCTGGTGTCGCGGACCCGATGCTGGTTGGCCCTGTTGTCCATAGAGCTGATATGTCACCTGATCTGACTGCAGCGTCACAGGTTTTCAGCAGCACACATGCCTCTGCCAACAGCCACCATTCATGATATTGATGTGAGTGGATGGTCTTAGAGTCAGTAAGGTCGTATTAAATGGATGCTGATATAACTGAATTCCCGGGGATTCAAGGCGGGTAAAAGCCACCATAAATACACACATTCCAATGACCAAGAAGTCTTGAGATGCTGAGATGGCACCTTCAGGCAAGATTCTCATCTGTTGCTGAACGGTTTGGAAACTGATGCACCAGTGTGCTGGATGCTGGCGTTAGTTTAGCAAAGCTCTATTCACACAAGCACATGAGGGCGTTGTGCACTCCCTGGATGCTGGCATAAAGATAGATATCAACAACACAACCTTTAAATATATCAACAACACAACCTGATTTCATCTATTTTCAATCATAAGCAATTACAGAAAATCACATAAATATCATAATTGACGTGTTAATCTGAGGTTGAGATAGACCTCGTGCCGTGATGTGATTGCTCGTGACATGAGCAGCGCTTTAAGTCTTCTCCAAGGTTACGTTGGTTGGAAAGAAAATTATGAAATAAAGACAACATACAGGAAAACTCTTTTGTTAGGGACGGTACATAATTAATTCTCTACACAAACATTTTACATGTAACATAAACAAACAAATATATATATATATATATATATACATATCTGTATAGAAACATTGTAATTCCAGGATCTTTTGGACTTTCAGAAAGTTTCAGACGCCTGTTATTGGCGAGACCTTATCAGTCAGGTCATGTTAGCGTTAGCAATAATAATGCAGATATGGATACGTTTCCATACGTCAGTATATTTACCACAGTCACGCTTTCCTAATGTTTGTGTTCAGTATAAACACAGTTTTGCGCTGGTATTTAACATTTAGGCTCCTTTACATACTGTATGTCCAAAATGATGACATGTTTAAATGCTAACTTGGATATTGTAGTTTTGTACCATGACACTGATGAGGCCTACAAAATCTAAGCCTAATAATAAACGAATTAAAAACAGGCTTTTAACATCAAAAACA
This sequence comes from Clarias fuscus, assembly GCA_030347435.1. Taxonomy (NCBI): domain Eukaryota; kingdom Metazoa; phylum Chordata; class Actinopteri; order Siluriformes; family Clariidae; genus Clarias; species Clarias fuscus. Next base: position 952,911 of record CM059209.1, on the reverse strand, counting down.
TGCGCATAATTGTTCTGAATACAGTTTTCTGTAAAAGAATGTTTATGTGGCACGTGTGAAAGGAGTCTCCAGTGTCAGTGCTTTGGAACTGCATGTGTATCTGACGTCAGTACATCAGTACAGTAGCATTCTAAGTCTAAGAACCTTACTATACAGATACAGCAGCAACTCCTGTGACTATGTTCATTCCGTAAAACACACACCATCATCACCTTTCCTGTGGAATTATTTCCTAACGTTTAACCATTTATCTATCTTTCATCCCTATATTTCAAAACTTTGCCATATTCTATCACAGAAACAAGATTTAAACAACGTCAGTATTTTCTAGTACATCTATACAAAACCCATACAAAAGACAATTAAAAGCTTCATGGTTATGGACACTACAGATTTTTTTTTTTTTTTCTTTTTTGCTTTTTGTGCACACTTTTACCAAAAAAAAAAACGATTTAAGCTTTTACAAGTCATGTGCTTCTAGAAGCTTACAACAATGTTAGTATCAATACTCATTTTATATATAAAGAAATATGAATAATTTGCATTATAAATGACTAGTGTTTGAAGCGAGGCAGTACAATGGGGCACATATAAAATCGTCAGCTGAAGTTGAATATAAAAACGGCTGAAGCAAGATTGTTCATTTCCATGTTATATATATATATATATATATATATATATATATATATATATATATACAGTATATATAAAACATACAAAAAATCTCAAATCAGCACCAGTGTAATGTTTTGTGTTTTGGCCAGCCAGCTGTGTTACCATCCTAGCACACAGACAGTGTTATGAATGAGCTCTCAGAATGCAGAATAGAACTTGTTTATAGCATCATTTTGCAATAATTAGTGGGTATTATTTTAACAGACTTTAAGATAAATATAATTGTGAATAGAGACTTTATGAGGGAGAAAAAAAGGTGTGGAGTTTTTCCTTGCCACCGTCGCCCTCGGCTTGCTCATCAGGGACAATCTGATCATTTTGATTCATACACATTGCATACAAACTTACTTCTTTTGATTGTGTAAAGCTGCTTTGCGACAATGTCAATTGTTAAAAGCGCTATATAAATAAAATTGACTTGACTTGACTTGACAAGCTGACATGGCACACGGTGGGACTGGGACACACCTGCCCCGGGAGACGGGCCTCCTGTCCTCACCGTGCACCAGGACACATTACTGTGTGACTAAAAGCACCTGAAGCAGCCAATGAAGTGAATCTTTTTACTTTTTGTTGAATTCCTTTATTTATTTATTTTGAACATGGAGAAATGTTTTACACTATAATCACATTTCGGGGTGAAAGATACAGTGTGTGATATTGTTGATATTGTACTTGAGAGTTTGTTAGTGCTGTAACTCCATCACTGTAAAGTGTTTCTATCTTTATTTATTGATTGACTTGCTCTCGCACAGAGTGATTAAGTCTTAAGCCTCTGGTATCTGTGTGTGTGTGTGTGTGTGTGTGTGTGTGCGCTCCTTACCCGCGCTCTTATTCCCGGCGCTGAAGCCCATCTCCCGGTACACCCGTCTCACCGCGCTGCAGCCCGCGCTCGCGCTCTGCTCGGCGCACGCGAGCGCACAGAGCGCGCACAGGAGCAGGGCAGCGGCGGCGCGCGCGGGGACCATCGTGCACCCGCCTTATTAATGCGAGCAAACAAACAAACAACAAACAAACAAACAAACAAAAACAACTGTTTATAACTCTTATTCTAACGGAGAAAATAAGAATATCATCCAGCGCCACTTCCGGGTTCAGCGAGCTCCGTCATCATCACCATCACCATCATAAGTGTTATAATAATCACAGACACGCGCGCGCGAAGGGTCTCGTGCTGTGTTTGTTCGCGCGCGCAGGTCCAGAGTGAAGCAGCAGCAGCAGCAGCAGCAGCTCGGTGTGTGTGCGTGTGTGTGTGTGTGTGAGGGCGGGGACACGGCAGTGAGACAGCGGGAGCGTCTGGCCCCAGGAATATCATAGCAGGTGCCGAACCACATGAAATCATATCAAAAGGACATAAACAACTTACATTTGAGCTACAACTAATAATAATAATAATAAAGAGACATGAATGAATAATACTAATAAATGAAATGTAATGCAGCCTTAATGGGTAATGTATTTATGTATTATATACAGTACACTAACATTATATTATCATAGGGTGTTGTATATTAGATAATATCGACATGAATGCCAGGACCGAAGGTTTCACAGCATAAAACTGAGGAGAGCATCAGCTTACATCAGTCTTCCACCTTTCCACGCAGTTGTGGCTATCCAGCTGCTTCATCAGACCAGGCCACCTCTCAACAGTCGAGCTGATTTTCTCCTTTAAAGAACCTACATGTCAGAGGTGGGATCCAAACCCACGCCTTCATTCAGACACCAGAATCCTCCTCTACTCAGGAGAAGGTCTGAAACCTCGAGTCTAGCACCTTAGTCCGCTCAGCCATCCTGACAACTCTTTGAATAGAGTACCATCAGGTGAATTCCAATAGTGAATCAGTAATTTACAAGTTTATTTACAATCATCTACTCAGTAATTTATAGCGACGTACATGTTTCTCTGTACAGTAGTTCACAGAGCATTGCAGTGCCTACATCAGCCTTCCACCTTTCCACTGGGCATCCAGACGCCCTCATTTTTCCAGGTAAGCGATTCGCATTCACATGGCCACCTGATTCACCACACCAGGCCTCCTCTCAGTGTTGCAGCCGTTTTTCCCTTAAAAAGAATCCTACATGTCAGAAAGGGATTTGACCCCATGCCTCCAATCAGAGACAAGTTACATCTTGTTTTGGTGATTTCCAATCATTTACATGTTGCTCAGTAATTTACGGCAATTTTCATGCCATTCAGTGATTTGATTGTTTACACACAGTTACATTGTCACTGTAATTTACATTACTTTGTATGTGTCTAATTCATTTACAGTTCTGCACATGTTACTCAGTAATTTACTGAACCTTACAGCTTGCAAAGTATTTTTCAGTACTTTACCGGTTCAGTTATTTACAGTATCTCACCTGTCACTCACTCAGTAATTTATGAAGATTGCCAGCAAAGCAACAGCCTAGAAATCCCCTAGCAACATCTAATTAATAACCTGGAATATTACAGCAGACGTATCATTACACTAGTAACCAGACAGACCAGCCCAAGAGCATCAAGAAACAACCAGAAATCTGATAAGCACCGCACAGGAGCACTGTAGTGACCTGCTTCTGCACTGTAACAGCTTTGTAGAGACACCAGAGCAAGCAGGCTGAACGTCATAGCTACCATCCAGTGGGTTATACGAAATCTGGTGACTTACTGGCGGCACGGTGGTTTAGTGCTTTGGGTCCGGGTTCGATTATTTCCTGATGCTCGGTGGCTCCTCACCTATTTCATGTGGTTAGACACCTGCTATGATATTCCTGCTTACTGTATCACTGAGTGACATGTAAGATACTGTAAATTTAATTACCGCCTCTGGGTCTATGTGTGTGTGTGTGTGTGTGTGTGTGTGTGTGTGTGCACGTTCTCATAAATACGGAGGTCATTGGCCTCCACGGGCCCTAGTTGGACTACAGAAGTTCCTAGATGGATGGTGATGCATTATTATTATTATTATTATCTGAAGGTAAGAAGTGATAAAATTGCGCTCCAATCACACGAAAAAACTGGATGCATGACCTCAATCTTTTTTTTATTGGTCTTAAGTAATATTCTAAATGTTTGAGATACTGAGTTTTGGGCTTTTATTAGCTGTAAGCAATAATCATTAAAATTCATCATCACCATTAATTCTGATCTGCTCTGCATTTCATTTATTAGTATTATACATTCATGTATCTTTATTATTATTATCATTACTATTAGTTGTAACTCAAATGCCGTATTTATGTTCTTTTAATATATCTCTAACATTGCACTAGTAACTTCTGGTCAGTTCTGACATTGCCCTGCCTATGTAAGATATACACAGTGTGCAATCACATCTACAACCTGTCTTTGTGTTACTGTCTTCACTGCTGCTGGACATCTGGAATTTCTGAATCTTTTCAAACTTTCTTGTTTTATCAGCCCCTTGTTGCCCCCGTCCCAACTGTAGCAGACATCAAATTTGAAATGAGCTCATTTAGTGATAAAAGTGTCAAATTCCCCAGTTTAAACATTTATGTTCTCTATGTTCTATTGTGAATAAAATACTGGCTCTTGTGATTTGCATGTCTTTTAGTTTGCATTTTATTCAAATTTATAGAACATACCGACTTTTCCAGAATTCGCGTTGTATATATCTAAGGCATTAAAATAGCATAGCTGCAGAAATGTGGTGTTTAAAGTGAAATGTAACTGTTATCTGATACCGAAAGTTATTTCATCCGTGAAGAAAGCAAAATACTCCCCTAAGCTTTGATGTGGTATAGTTACTTATTCACAAGTGCTTGACTAGCTGAGCTTAATTCAAATGATTTTGTTTGATAATCTCCAAATGACACTATTCAAGGTGTGCGGTGTCAGGATGGGTCAGACCTTTACTCTGTTCAAAGGGGGATTCTGGACTCTAAATGGAGGTGTAGGTTTTAATCCCATGCCTGACATGAAGAGTTGTTTAAAGAGGTCATTTAGCTTGGCCACTGAGCAGTGGTCTGATGAATCACGTTCACTCTTACACCAGGCCAGCTCCTAAAACCGCACAATGACCAGCGGTCCAGCCATTCATGTCGATGTTACTTTGCCATGTACCAACTACCCTAAACATGTTGCAGAGCATGGACACCTCTTCGTGGTAATGTTGTCACCAACAGAATTTGTTGAGGAATGGTGCAGGATGAGAAACATGACAAAGATTTCAGGTGTTGGCTTGGTTTACCAGTTCCCCAGATTTGTTAGATCTCCACCCAACTGAGCATCTGTGGGATGTGCTGGTAAACCAAGTCTGATTCATGCAGAAGGCTGCTCCTTCTTTCTTTGTTCCCAGTGCCTGGTACATGTTTCGTATGCATCGGGACATCCAACATACATCGATATGCAGGAGGCATCAAAACAGCACTGCTAGCTGAGCTTAAGTCAAGTGATTTTGCTTGATAACTTTCCAAACCATGGCTACTATCATCTTCATATGTGCGTGATTACTACCGCACTATATACTGTATACTCTGTTCGACCTTAGGTTCAAGGTTCAGCCCTTTACCCTGTGTACAGAGGGATTCTGGTCTCAGAGTGGAGGCCTGGGTTTAAATCAAATCCCACTTCTGACACGTAGGGCTCTTTGTACCGTCAGTCATAGAAAGTGTCGAGCTGTGAAAATTAGACCCCTTCACCCCAGTGACCCAATGCTGCGTGATCATATCCCAAACTTCAAGTGATTTTGCTTAAATCACACTATGGCTACTATCTCCTGGCTACTATACGTGAGTGATTACTACCAGTCACAAATACTCTGTTCAAGCAGATGTGCAGGTGTGGCGCGTCCTTTGTTAATTTCTTTAATGGACTTACGTTTGATGGATTTACATTCAAAGATATCTGAATGATGAGTTAAAGCCCCAGCTAAAAAAGTAAACCAGCTGCATGACGCAGCAGCCACGGGGCGTCACCATGGCGATGGAGCTCTTGTGGTTAAGTGCTGTGGATCTTTTTTCATGACAAATATATCTTTTTTTTCTTTCATGACCAAAAACTTCATGTTTTGATTTTTGTTTTGATGTCCTGATTGAGCTTTTAATTCCCACGTAACACTCGCCCACTCTCATTCATCATCTATACCGCTTTATCTCAGGAGACGTGAGGTACGAGCCAGGGTTCACCCAGAGGCACACACACATACACACTCACACAAACTACAGGCAGTTTGGGAATGACAATTAGTCTAACTGGAATGTCTTTGGACCGTGGAAGGAAACCCACCATGCTTCGTGTTTATCCGCACCTGACTGGCGTTTACCCTCCCCTGACTCGCACTAGATACGATTCCTTTACTCGTCCCACAACGGGGACATTTCTGTTACGACAGGAAAGGAAAAAATAGCAAATATAAAGTACGGACAGTACAGTCCGAGAAACAAAGAATAACAAATTTAACAAACTTTTAAAAGTCATATTGTACACATTAAAATGGTGTTATTGCACAAAAAGAAAAATGAAGTTATTGTTAAGAACAGTATTAACAGTGTGCGTTATGGTGACTGGTTCATTGGGTGCAGCTCTGATTGTTTCATACTGGGGGTGAGAGTCATTCCACATCAGTGATGCACCCAGCTCCAGTACCGTGTCCAGAGGAACTGTACCCCAGAGCTGAGCTGGTCTTCTTCATCAGCTGGTCTGGTTTCTGCTCAAGCATGTGATGCCACCCCAGAGTCAAAAATGCTCTTCATTATTGCTCCCTGCACTCCAATAAGACCCGAGTCTCCTCAGCAGAGTTTCTGCTCCATCCTTTTCTATAAATTACGTCTGTGAGCACATCTCACTAGCGTTTACCCTCCTCTGACAGACATTTACCTTCCTGTGACTAGCGTTACAGCAGCTTCAAAATTTGTTAGACCAGCATCTCAACAGCTCGGGTTATTCGTGTTGTTTTGCGAGATCAAACTGTAGATTCTATATCTGCATTCACATTCACGTGACCGATCATAACGTCTCTAGTGATGGGTCGTTCATGAACAAGTGGTTCTTTTTGAACAAATCTTTAACGTGACTCAGAAGAGCGAGTATCTCAGAGAGTGATTCGTTCATGTTCTACTGGGCCGCATGCACAAAGCATCGCAAGGAGGAGATTATAAACAGGAATGAGTCGTTACCGCTCGAGTCGTTCGTTCTTTTGCCACATGACTCCCATAGACGCTATGAAGTGCAATAAATTCAAAAGAACGAACGACTCGGACCAGAAGATCTGACGGCGAGCTGCTCATTCTGTTTATAATAATATGTCCTTAGCTGCACTGTAATATTTTCATTACTGGAACTATAGCAGAAATCTGTGTATGTGGACATGTTAAGGGGGTCTGTTTCCTGAAAATATATCATTTTATTTTATTTCTGGTCAAAAGAACGAAATGAACTAAATGACTCAAAAAAAGATTCGTTCATTTTGACGGACGAGATTTAAAGAACCGAGTCACTAAAATGATCCAAACTTCCCATCACTAATCGTCTCTCCTGTCAGCCGGTTGATCAGGTGAAGTCTGACGACATGGATGTTTAAAGCTTGAAAATGACGAGTCTCTTCCTGTCTGAAAGACCTTGAACGCGAGGTGAGGGGGAAATGTTACACTATGCCCTGAATCTTCTTTTTATTATTACAGGCCTGGCCAGGTTGTGATGTGATTCATAGTTTTTCTAATATTCACTTTCTTCTCTTTGAAATGCGTGATGGTGGCCAAGCTACCGGTTTGTATTTTCATTTATACTCTTGATTAATAATGAACTTCTTTCCTTTCATGATGTCATTCACGATATCATTACCTTTTTTTCCTCCTAAGAAATATTCCTACTATTGTTTAATAAACAGTAAACACTGCTTTCATTTGATCACTTAAGTTTTTTTTAACTATTTCTCCAATCACTGTATTCCTGGTGTATTTAATATTAATAAAAGAATTTAATAACCAGTAATATTATACTTGCACACTTATGTCTGTCCCAGCTCAATCACTGCTCCATGCCCTCATATAGCAGAATTTTCCTTTTATTCTATCACCATCTAGTGGTGTAAACGCAGAAGTGCTCACACATGCAAACCCCATTTAACATAAGGAGTGATCGGTCATATCTGCACTTAAAGTAGTATTAAATAAAATCTGTACAATTATTACTAGTCCTGTGGTGAATTCTGAGGATATTGAAACATCCTTTATAGAAAGCATTTTCAGAACTAGTTTTTCAGAATTTTGTCAAATGTTGAAATCAATTTAACATCGTCTGACCAATCAGAATGCAGATGCTCACTGTAGAAAGCAATGATTGGTTAATTTCTGGCCCAGAAATTATACACTTTATAGTTATAATATAGACCTGAAGCAAATGTGAAGACAGACAGAAAAACCAAAACGTATAAAAGATGATGAATTTTTTTTTTTTTAGTCAAAATTCAACTAATGATATCCCTAAATTATGATCCATGTATTTCAAAGAAAAATCAACAACCAAGGAAACAGGCTAAAATTTGCCATTCTAGTAATTTACATTCATATTTATCGTTTAAACGCCCGTGACGATTTCACGCGTTTCTGTTCTAGCTAGCAAGGGGTTCTCTTTACATAAACCCTGCAACTTCTCCATTCTCATTGGCGGTCACTGTGAACCAATCAAAACCACTCCAGCTCAGAGTAACTGATTCAACAACGGACTTGTAACTGCCTTGTAAAACGCCTCCATGTGCATTTCTGGACAGTGACGAGTTCACCAGCATCGTATAATCAGTGGAAGCCTTTGTGTGATACTGGATACGTTTTGTGGTGTTTAGTGCTGATGCTGTGAGCGGCCAGGTTGATTTGACATTAGGACATGAACCTCGTAGATGAGAGGACGAGTCCAAGACGATGAGCTGGAATTTTAGTTTGCGTTGCGGACGCGGTTTAGTAGAACTAAAAACATGATTGTAGTTGTTAACTTTTCATGACATTTATTATTAGAGCGTCACAGAACACACCATCACACAGTCTGATGGAGAACTCAGTCCAGAATTTATTGCGACAATCATTTAGGCAACAACAGAAAAACGATTCCTGTTACAATATCTGCACTTACCCTTACACGCGTGTTGAATATCATCAGGAGTGTGAAACGCACGGCGACTAACCCGGTGCTCTCCACAGGCCGGGACAAGTGCAATATTTCATCCAAAGAAAAACATTGCGGCCAATCCCGACCTGCCGAGAAACGGGAAAAGTAACCAAGAGAAAATTCAGAAGACAAATAATAATCTCCAAATTTCAATGTAATATTTGTAAACATTGTTGTTTTTTTTCACAACGTTTATAGTTGAATGACATTGTGTTCAAGTTCTAATAAAATTCGTATAGCGCAACAAAGAATTCATAGAAAATGAAAAGAAAAGAATTCAGGAGCAGATCAAAAAGTCTTGCTTTACCGAAAATTCAAAGAAACACAAAAAGTTGAGAAAAGTCAACATTGTGAGATGTGTGAAACCCAAATCCTCACTTTTATTCACAGCCACGATCAGTTTTGCATGGATTTGCACAGCCGAATTCAGACCGAACGCTGAATGCAAACCAGCAAAACTAACCAGAGCCGTGCGGTGTGACGGGACCCTCGGCGGCGTGGCGGCTTTTCCTGCCTGGAAGTACTTCAAGTGCTCACACTGCAGTAGAAGCGTTAAAGACCAGACTACCTGCACTATAAGCACTTTAATACTGCCGCGGAGAACACAGACAGGAAGTGACGTCGCCCGGCGAGACCGCTGTCAGTTTTGCATAGATTTGCACAACTCCATTTTTCTTGTGGTGCAACAATGCAAAACTGACAGAGGGCCGCGGTGGAACAATAAACACACACCAGGACAGTGGTAAAAAAAAATAAAATATAAATAATATAGAGGAGAACTGGGGCCGAGACGGAAGAACATCCCGGCTTTCTCATGCCAGAAGGAGCACTTAGGGCAGTAGGTGCCGGTCGAATCCACTATCTGCACTAGATGCACCTTAGCAAAAGAAGCAGTTTAATGAAATTAAGTAGTATTCACCTTTAAAACTCTTCATTTCAATCTCATATGGGCCTCAGGTTAGCAAAACTGCCTTAATCGGTGCTTCTGTGGCTTTTTAAGTGTCGAAACAAAAGCATAGACCTAAAACTTCAGTAAAAAGTGGCTAATTAAGCAGAATTCATTTTCTAATCCTAACAACGCTATAGGGGACGATGTGTGGAAAAGGAAACGCGACCATAAATGTGCTAACATGTTGGATTTATGTAGTCGAAAAGTGTTCGAACCGTTCTAAAAGTAAAACTGATGAAGCTATAAACACATGACGGGATATATTACACTCTAATTGTGTCAACACTGACTTAAACTGAGAATATATATACATTTTTATAACAGGTTGATGTCTTCCTACAATTTTGTTCTTAAACTTAAATTGTTAACTATATATATTTTTTTTACATTAATTATTAAATGCATTTTTTTTTTAATACAAATTTTTTTTAAATTAAACTTGACCTTGTTTTTGGCTAAACTAATCCGACTTACCCACCAACAGTTCAGTATTGAACCGACCACCAAACTGTCAGAACTCGGATATTCTGCAAACTCTGTGCCAACTAGCTGCCCTCCGTTAGCCGCGCCGGCATGGCGGGCGAAGCGTTTGGAGTGTGTAGGGCTTGAAGTGCCTCCACTGCAGTAGACGTCATACTGAACTACCTGCACTGTAAGCACTTTGACTCTACACACACACTCGGCCCTGGGAACAGAATCGGTGTGGAGGCGACGTGTCGTTCCATAATGAACGGAGGGTGAGTGAGGATGAACACCTGGAGGAACGAAAAAGAAGAGAGAAAGCGGGTTACAGATAAATATAAGGAGTCATCAAGCTGTGTAACTGCTACAGAATGAAACAACAGTCGCCCCAGGAAACTTTGACTGGTGATTTATTAGACTTGAGTTACAGGGTTGTGAGGTACAGAAGTCAAAATCTAGTCAGTCACATCTAATGCAGTAGACACACAAAAGCTTGGACAAGCCACTGACACTGGAGACTCCTTCCCTAAATGTTAAACACCTTACCAACGACATCAATGATTACACCCCATTTTAATTTAAGTGTTTAACACGAAAAGTGTATTGTACGCGTCCCCGTGAACGAGGCGTTACTATTAAAACCAACATACGATGGTTGTACTAGAAGTCCAACCCAATTCTCAAACGCTCCGTGAGGATCATCAACACTGGAACTTTCATACATCCGTAAAACATCAGTGCCGTCGTCTCTGTAAATGTTTTGAAGCAGGGTGTGAGACCAACTGCGAGAAAGAGAGTCGGGTTCACTGAGGCAAACACGTGGTCTGTGATGGCGAGTGTGTTGAGTCGTACCGTGTGCTGAGGACGAGTCACTCTACTGACATCATAAAGAAATGATGGCAAATTTTGCTTTATTTTTTGTAAAGCCGCCATCAGAGCGAGGATATTAACACACTCACAAATTACACAACACAAATATAGCATAAATATGACTGACACGCGTGTGTGCACTGTGGAAACGTGTGTTAAAGTGCCCAGATAAGCTCATTTTTGAGAAACTCCATCACACTGACCCCAACACTCACGTTTGTGAGGAAACGTTTTAATCTCAGGGACATTTTTTTTAGATAAAGGGATTGCCTTAGTGTCACAGTTCTTGGTACTTACATCTTTAAACGTTAACTAGAGAAGTAAAGTAAGCTGTGTGTGTGTGTCTAAAAAGATTTCTGACTGGATGTGTTTACCAGCAGTTTGTCTTTTTGGGGGGGGGCTTCGAGTCCCGCGCATGCGCAGCCAATCCTACAACGAGCGCGCGCTCCTCCTTACTACGAGGAAAAAAAGCTGCGCATGCGCGGTTCCTCCTCTGTCCCTCCCCTCCCCCCCCCAGAGTTACTCCAACATGGCGCCGCTGAGTCCCGCGGTGTGTTTGGACTCAGAAACTCAACTCGAAAACCGCACAGTCCCGCACTGAGAGCGCCGAGGACCAGACGCGACGTTGGCCTGTTGTCTCAGCGGGTAACAGCGCGGTACAGTTTGCTCGGAATACCGAGCGAAAGGAAAAGCGAGCATTAAAACCGCCTAAAACAAGAATAAACAAGCTAGCCATGCTAATGTCCAGCTCACTCTCCCGGGCTTCACACTTCTGAGTGCTTCACACACGCACCGATTCTCCTTTAAAAAAAACAACAACAACAAAAAGCTTAGCGTGAACGATTAAGTGAATCAAAGTCATAGATTAGAAAGTGATCACAACTCACGCGCGCTACCCGGCCTGCGCACGCACGCGCGCACACCACGCGCAATGTGTATACACACTTAAGTTTAATTTTATAAAACAACCTAAAACCCCATGCGGTTTGCGTGAGAACACACGAGTGAGATACACGTATTTTATCCCCCCCTTACTAATCTAATGGCGTGTCTGTATGTGGGATTAGCATTAGCCAAATTGCTAACAGGTCTCGTGCGGCCTGCAGCCCCCCATGTGCTTTCAGTGCTTTGTTCTGCAGGCACTTGCACAACTCTCCCTCTCAACACACTCTACGTTTCTCTCCCACACACACTCCGGAGAGCAACTCCACAACTCTCGGGTGTAAACTTTTAAACTTCACTGCAGTTTTATTTACACGGTTTAAATGCCGCACGCGCTGTTTTTTTCCCCAGCACTAAAGTTACCCGGCGCGTGCGCTGGCTCTCGCGCACATCCTTTATCATCACTATTACTGCTGCTGTTCACACAAGCGCGCGCGTACGCATGCGGGAATTATAACGCGCGCTCGGAGCTCAGACCGGCCCGCGTGCGCACACAGACACGCGCGCGAACCTCGCGCTACAACAGGTCGCACGTCAACAGCGCGCGCAACGCATCGAGCCAGCATGCGCCCGCCCGCCTGCTGAATATCCACCATCTTACACACACACACAGAGAGAGAGAGAGAGAGAGAGAGACTCTTACCGTCCGCGGGCGCTGATCCGAGTGGAGGAATAAATAAAGGGGAGAGGGAGAGAGGAAAGCGCGCGTGAGAGCCGCACACAGTGTGTACATGTGGGGCAGAGCGCGAGAGAGACGCACGCGCAGCACCGCATCTCAGCCGCACCGCGTGCTTGAATGAAGGGCGGCGCCCGCGCGCCAGAACTCCAACTACCTCATTAGCATAACTTGGCTGCCTGCGCCAATCAGAGCGCGCCGCTCTACTACAGCCACAAGTGCGACTGACGTCATCATCATCATCACTGTATAAACGTTCCCCTGTCAAACCCTTTATTACTGAGTTTAAGAGGCACATTAACACACCTGCTCTTTCTGTAAGTCTTGAAACTTTAGAAACTATAGAGCGTTAGGTTTGTGTCTGTGTTTGTACGAAATAAATACATAAATAAATAAATAAATGCATTTTAATTCTATATATTCGATATTCTTGTTTTAATGCTAAGTTTATTTCTAATGCTAAGTTTATGAGTTTTCTGTTTATTTCGTTGTTTATGGATTTGGACTTTGGCTACAAAAGCGAGGATAACGATGAACTTTTTCTAATCAATTAAATCTTAATAACTGCTTAGATTTCTATTCATAACTGTAAATGTAATAACACTTTACGCCATCTTTATTGTTTTCAGAAAATGACAAATTTATACAGTACAGTAAGTATGATGAAGAACATATTAAGTTTTTAAAAAACTGTTCAAAAATGTATTTTTCTGTGAGTTAAATGAAACAGGTTTTCCGTTTTGATATTTTTGAGTGCGTTATTCACTTTTTCCATCTGCTTTTGTGTCTGTTGTTATTTGCTGTTTACTGCCCCTTTCATCCTCCCTGTTTATGTTGATTTGGACTGTGTGTTTGTTGTTGTTGTTTTGTTCGAAATACTAATAAATGTAAAAAAAATAATAATAATAATGATAATAATTATAATATTAATAACATTACACAAAGTATGTAATGATTTACTATATATTATGGAAATTTCAGTTTGCATTTCGGTACATTTATTTGTTTATATTGTTATGTTTATATTTGTCATATCAATTAATTTAATCATATGATAGTAATCATATTTTTGTGAATTTTGTTTCAGCATTTTAAAAGTATTTGAAATTTATCTTGTTTGTTCATTTCATTTATTAATTAATTTTTTCTTGTTTTCGCATATAAATGATTTTATTTGGTTTATCAACTCTGTAGTCCTGAGCAGTTCACATTGTGCATCATAAACAAACACAGTGCTGTATGGAATGAATCGTAAAGTACTGCTCCAATAACTGGCGTAGAGCAAGGATGTCTTCAAAGAAACATTTCTACATAAAAATAATAAATTATGAAAAGCAGTAAACAGTAATTAGTGAAACAAATTAATCAGTGCGACGAGCCTTTGATTAGAATATAGTATCCGGTCCAGTGTGTGTGTGTGTGTGTGTGTGTGTGTGTGTGTGTGTGTGTGTGTGTGTGTGTGTGTGCACTTCTATAAGGAAATGAGCTGCTTAGTTTTACTGAACTGCCAGCAGAACCAGCATCTTTTTTTATGCAGAAAAATCCGGAAGATTTATTTTTTAGTTTGTTTAGTTTTTGTCTGAAAAGTGCTTTTATTTATTTTTTACATTATTCACTGCTTTCGTTTCTGGCCTGCAGATATTTTCCTGTAAAACTATTATTATTATTATTATATTATTATTATTATTATTATATATTTTTATTTTATATATATATATATATATATATATATATATATATATATATATATATATATATATATATATTGGCTGGAATATTAAAGTTTTACTTTTTTTAGTAATGCAAAAAGAATCATAAAATAAACATGTATAACAAAGTTTGTACAAAAAAATAAAAATGAAACACAGGGTGTCCAAGAATTTTGCACAGCACTGTATATGATGGTTTTATTGAAGTATTAATTCACAAAAAGTAGTATCTTTTCATTTATTTACTTTACTTACCAACGTATTTATTTATCTATTTATTTATTTATTATGAATAATATTGTTCTTATCTATTTTTTTATTATTTTTATTGTTGTCAGCAGGTGAGCTGTACAATTAAAACTTTACTGATTGAATCCTCATCTCACAGGATGTTTTTACATATTTCTTTATGCTTATAGTTATTAATACACAGATTAAATGTACTTTATAGTGGTATTAACATACTGATTCTTACATATAACAAATATTGATCAAATGCTACACATTGTGCTGTTATAAGAAACGGAGGAGCGGAGCGGTGAGCTGATGCTGCGGCGCTGCTCTTATCGTACACAGGGTGATTATTTTCTGTAACGGCGCGTCATTAAGGCTTTAAATTCCTCTCATAACCACAGTGGTGTGCTAAAAGTAAATATTTCGAACCGGTTAATGAACAACATGCGGCATTTAATGTTGTGTTATGTCTGTGAACGTTTTTTTGTCCTTTTATAGGAGGGATGTTCGAGTCAAAGCAGGACTTTTGATTGTACAGAATAACAGAATACTGTGCGTACTGGAGAGAAAAAAACTCCATGTATTTCTCTGTATAATCCCCTGCTACACTAACGCACTTATCCCAGGAAGGTTTCAGCGTACGTCCCTCCATCACACCCAGAACAGCTACTGCAGATTGATTCACTGATGTTGATGATCATTAAATGCTGTATTCACTTAGTTGTGTTTCACAATGATTCAGAAGCTCACACAGCAGAGAGGTTTAACACTGGGCCCCGTCGCCCGCCGTCGCCCTCCGCAGTGATCCAGCTGGCTGAATATCATGTGACAGGGCAGACCCCGCCCCTCCATCACCTCTCTCACTCTGTCTCTCCGCTTCCTCTCCGTTTCCTCCCATCACTGTCCTCAAACCCAAACATCAGAACAGGGACCTCTTCACATAAAACCGACTGTCAGGGACAACCCCTAGAGGGCGCCTTGCGCCTCGAGACTCTTTTGTTTGTTGTAGTTTTTGTTAGTTTAAAACGTCTTTTCCCAGAATGCACCTCGGTCAGGTGATGGGAGCGCTCGTCTGAACCGAGGTGGCTTATTAGTTTGACTTTAAATAGCCTTAGTTCTGTTTCCTTTGTCTTGCATCCTGTTGGATTATATTCGAGAAATGCTGGTTAGTTTGTTTGTTTTATGCCAGTTTAAGTTCATAGTTCTTTGGTTAGTTTGTGTTGACTCTTGTTTAGTTTGTTTTCACGTAAAGTCTGTTTGTATATGTTTGATTTCTTTCTTTATTAAAAACATCTTCACCTCTGCATTTATGACTCGCCTACAACACCTACAGAAACGTGACACCGACTCCCTGACGTCACACTTCTGACCCCGCGAGTGTGGGCAATGGACAGAGAACCCAGGCTCATGTGCCACTTTCAACAACTCTGGAGTAAGATGAACAAACCGAACTGATGGACGCTGCAGATTTATCACCACAATCTCTTACAGCCTGCCCCTGGTGATGATGGTTCCCTAAAGTGCAGAACCAGGACCAGATGTAGGTCTGAAAAGTGTGGCCCAATTCACCCCGGTCCCCTGTCTCATGGTCTCATGGGCAGAATCATCCATCAACACTAAGGAGAAGGCGTGTCTGGCTATGAAGTGGGCGGTCCTCATTTCCTATTGGGGACCCATTGACCCTCGGTCCCAATCATAAACCCCTCCACACAGAACCTGTTGGTGGAACACAGACTGGGGCACAGCTGGCGTTCACAGAGTTCCTTTCCCTTCCGCTCCAGGCTGAGGTGTGTGGTGTGTGGAATCAGGGGCGCAGGTGTGTGTCGCCCTCACAGACCAGGGCAGGTGGAACCTGCAGGTAAAATAAATCGCTTTCTTTCCACCTGTGAATAATCAGCGTTTATTTATTGGTGTTATTTGTATGTGTAGGAGAAGTGCATTACAGTGAGTAGAGCGTGTGGAGTGTGTGTGAGTGTGTGTGTGACTGGTGTGTGTGTGTGTGTGTGTGTGTGTGTGTGTGTGTGTGTGTGTGTGTGTGTGTGTGTGTGTGAGAGAGAGACTGGTGTGTGTGTGTGTGAGACTGGTGTGTGTGTGTGTGTGTGTGTGTGTGTGTGTGTGTGTGTGTGTGTGTGTGTGTGTGTGTGTGTGAGAGAGAGAGACTGGTGTGTGTGTGAGACTGGTGTGTGTGTGTGAGTCTGGTGTGTGTGTGTGAGTCTGGTGTGAGTGTGAGTCTGGTGTGTGTGTGTGAGACTGGTGTGATTGTGAGACTGGTGTAAGTGTGTGTGTGTGTGTGTGTGTGTGTGTGTGTGTGTGTGTGTGTGAGACTGGTGTGTGTGTGTGTGAGACTGGTGTGTGTGTGTGTGTGTGTGTGTGTGTGTGTGTGTGTGTGTGTGTGTGTGTGTGTGTGTGTGAGACTGGTGTGTGTGTTTGTGAGACTGGTGTGAGTGTGTGTGTGTGTGTGTGTGTGTGTGTGTGTGAGACTGGTGTGTGTGTTTGTGAGACTGGTGTGAGTGTGTGTGCGTGTGTGTGTGTGTGCGTGTGTGTGTGTGTGTGTGTGTGTGTGTGAGACTGGTGTGTGTGTGTGTGTGTGTGTGTGTGTGTGTGTGTGTGAGACTGGTGTGAGTGTGTGTGTAAAACCAGACTGCCAACTTGCGTCAGACCTCCTGCATCCATCCTACATTCTACTCAACATTTATTTGTCACAACCATTAGAGACCAGAGTAAGAAGTCCAGTTTAAACACAAGTATGATGTCCAGTATGAGTCTGATTATTGTGTTCAGTATAGTCCTGACTAGTTTGTCCAGAATAGACATTTGTATGATGTCCAGTATAGACCTGAGTATTATCTCCAGTTTGGACGTGAGTATTGTGTCCAGTAAGTACGATGTCTCACATGAATCCAAATGACTCCCGTATGGACATGAATACAGATTTCAGTATATTATTGCTACTTAAGGTTGTACAGCTGAACTAATCTACAGATAAACATGCAGTCAAGTCCTTCTGAAACATGATGTTTTCACTCTTCATGTGTTTCCTCACTGTTTCGATGTCCAGTGCGGATCTCCAGTATTATGTCCAGTATGCACGTTACACTCTCACTCTAATCTGAGGACAATGCTGTTTGTGCGCTCGACCATGGAGTTAGTGGTCATGTGAGTCATCTGACTTATATAACACTCTCATGCGTTCTCGTCCTTCACGTCCTCATCTGCATCTTCAGGCACGTTAAAGTCTCCCTGTGCCGAGGACTCGAGCCCGGGGCTCCGTCTCACTACAGCCTACGTTCCCTCGGTGGCGCCATCTCTTGACCACGGTGTGTTAAGCACGGCTTATAAATATACCCAGTGACTTTACTTTCATTAAAAGAAAACTTTTTTTTTTTTTTAATTGTTTCCAGTGTTTAGCGTGGTTGGTTTTCTTCACAGTGGCCCCGTCACAAACGGCTCCTCTCTACTACATGCATGAAATAATTAGAAATAACTGTGATCAGTGAAAACTTTATTTTCCATTTAGAAACAAATGAAGTTCACAGTCACACCAACAAATTCAATCACCTGAAAGCAACTGTTTCAAACATGAAATAAACACGGCACTAACACACTTGTGACAAAATTACCAACAACTTTCAAATCAGTTTGAAATGCATATATTTAAAGTGTGATTATATTTGAAAAATTAGTGCAATGTCAGGGCTAACTATCCAACCACGCCCCATAAAGGGGGGAAAAAAATGAATAAATCATTATTATACGTCTGTACAGAATTTATCAGGAAGAGTTGCAGGACTGAACTGAGTTTAAGGACCTGGAGTTAGTCATGTTGTCATTTATAAGATTTTTATGCTGTTAGTTGTTAATTTTGGTATCAAAAAAGACTAAGAAAAAGAAATTGTTTTACTATATAAATTAGGTCAATGTCTGAAACAATATCTATAAAATAAATCTAAAAATATAAATAATAACAAAGAAATAATACAAATAAAACACATTAAATGATCTATTGAGAAAAGCTTTTGTTGTACAGAAATGAAATAGAAAACAAATCTAGATGTAATTGCTGAATAGAAGGACAAAAGTTTTCTTTTCTTTAGTTTATGGCTCTAGTTTAACTCACACAGCTGTTTCTGTGGTTTAATAAACAAAATGTAGAAAACCGCCACACGCTGGGCATAAAAACCCTTATTAATAAAATGCCATTTTTATTGCTGTGTCCTTTATTAAAAGCGAATAAAGAGCCGAAAGGGGAAAGAAAAACTCCGCATTTAACCTAAAGGTTTAGACAAAAAGCCTCTGAAAGCATCAAATAACCTGAATTTTCATCGCACTGGTCGATTTTGCAGTAACCCTTCCTTACAAGTTACACAAAAGAAGCCCTTCCTGAGAGAGAGAGAGAGAGAGAGAGGGGGGGGGGGACTGAGCGAGAGAGGGAGAGAGACACAGAGAGAGAGAGAGATAGAGAGAGAGAGAGAGGGAGAGAGACACAGAGAGAGGGGGACACTGAGCGAGAGAGGGAGAGAAACAGAGACAGACAGACAGACAGAGAGGGAGAGAGAGAGACAGAGAGAGAGTGGGGAGAGAGACAGAGACATGGAGAGAGAGACAGAGTCAGACAGACAGAGAGAGGGAGAGAGAGAGTGGGGGAGAGGGAGAGAGAGAGACAGAGAGAGAGTGGGGAGAGAGACAGAGACATGGAGAGAGAGACAGAGTCAGACAGACAGAGAGAGGGAGAGAGAGAGTGGGGGAGACTTTTTTTTGACTTTTTACAATCCTTTATTTTACAAATTTTGTTTTATAAACAGCATAAGGATTGCGCCTATAAATAATTGGTAAAAAAAAAGATAAATAAGTAAATAAATAAATAAGACATTATAGTTCTTTTTTTTTTTAAAAACATTATAGTTATTGTGCTTTTTTTTTTTTCTTTTCTCTCTTTTTTAAAAATTTTTTCTTTTTAGTTGAAATATGTGGCAAAGATGATTTCGTCATCTTCTACTGAGCACAAGGTCTCCTCACAGCACCATATAGTTTTAAACATATTTATGTCTTTCATATTTTTGTAAAAATTAAAATCAATTAAAATTCTTGATCTAACAAGTCTGGAGAAGATCTTTTTGGGGTCGCAGTCTGTGCTTTGTGCCAGCTTATTTTTTCTGCTTATGTAAATTGCCATCTTGGCTTGACCAATGGTAAAATTAATAAGCTGGCATTTGAACCTGTTTCTCCGGACGTATTTAAAACCAAGAATAAAAAGCTGATGAGTAAAATGTACATTCAGTGGTAAAAGAATGTGTTTTAAAAGGGTAAACAAAGGTGACAACCTGGAGCAATGTATAAAAGCATGGAAAACAGTTTCTCTCTGTGAACAAAAGGGGCATTCCTGTGTGATTTCAGGATTTAAAATGGAGATAAAAGAGTTCACAGAGACAATTCCATGTAAAATCCTCCACTGGAGGTCAGCAGACTTTTTGGTTAATGGTGGTTTGTACAGTGCCCTCCACTCTGGTTTAAAATCATTATTAAAACCCAGTTCAGTGCGCCATGGGGTGTCTACCCTCCCATTCAGTTTTTTCTTGTTTAAGACCTTTACACAAGCTTTGTATAA
The DNA here is from genome assembly GCA_030347435.1 of Clarias fuscus. NCBI lineage: Eukaryota > Metazoa > Chordata > Actinopteri > Siluriformes > Clariidae > Clarias > Clarias fuscus. The sequence goes on along the minus strand of CM059209.1, from coordinate 932,679 downwards.
AACCTTACCAGACACTGTCTCAAAGTTCATGTCTTCCTCACCCTTGAGCTCCAGGAGGGGGCCGCCATAACCCTCTAGGTCTGGAGTTATCGTCAGCTGTGGAAAACATTCCTCTTCTGTAGGATTGGTCTCGTTGTTTGTGTATTCCATCAGCTGAACGCGTTCCTCCGACGTTAGGGCGGTTCTCCAGCGATGTAGGAGCTGGTTGGCGACCCGTTGAGACCGAAGTCCCATCTGTGCTGCCAGGTCCTCTGCTCGAGACAGGTCTGGTCCGGTGATGTTCACCAGCTGCCGGAGTGTCACGATCCCTGCGGAGATCAGGGTCTTGGATAGTGCTGGGGTGGTTGGACTAGAAATGTCTAGTTGTCCTCCACAGACTAGGGGCTCCTCCAGCAGCCAGTGTAACGTTCTGCTTCCTTTGTTGTGTTTTTTAAAAAAGGTCCAGATTTTAAAAAGTCTTTGATAAAATACTGGTAATCCAGTAGTGTCCAGTGCTGTGGGGTCCATTAAAAACAGAGTTCTGTCCAGCCCGAGTCCTCCCACCGTGCGTAGAAGTGTGTAGGCTGCCGCTCTCCATCCTTCATCACTCGCTCCGGTGAGAAGCCTCTGGATGAATTGCAGACGGAAGGCTGCAGTTCTGCTGGCTAGCTGCACCAGGCCCTGTCCTCCTTCCTCTTTGGGCAGGTGAAGAAGGCTTTGTGGTAGCCAGTGCAGTTTGTCCCAAAAAAAGTCTACCAGTAGGGCCTGTATGCTTGCCAGCAGGTTTGGTGGCGGGTCCATACATGCCAGTTTGTGCCACAGGGACGATGCTGCTAGGTTGTTGATGACCAGCACCCGTCCTCTGTAAGACATTTTTGGGACCAGCCACTTCCATCTGCTTAGTCTGCCTTTTATGTTTTCAACAATTCCATCCCAGTTTTTGTTTAAAAACTCAGCACTGCCCAGGTAGACACCCAAGTATTTAAAACCAGTCTTTTTCCACATTAAACCCCCTGGTAGTGTGGGCTGGTCGCCTCCCCATTCTCCTACTAAAATGGCTTCGCTTTTAATCCAGTTGATTTTAGCAGATGATAAAACCTTAAAATCTTCTAAAACATCAGTTAAAAGATTCACATCTGCCTGTGTGTTGACCATTACAGCTAGATCATCGGCATAAGCTGAAAGACAGGTTAAAATATTAAAATGAGGTATATTAAAACCAGAAAGTTGCTCTCTTAGTTTGCATAAAAGAGGTTCGATCGCTAAAGAATATAGCATGCCTGACAGAGAGCAGCCTTGTCTAATACCTCTGTGTACTTTAAAAGGGACACATAAACCACCATTAACCTTCAGTACACTCTCAATGTCACTGTACAATGTTTTTATCATTGTTATGAAATCTGGGTTGAACCCGAAGCTTTCCAGCACCTTCCACAGGTATTTGTGTTCAACCCGGTCGAAGGCTTTTTCCTGGTCCAACAAAATGAGACCGGTCTTTAAATCTAGCAGTCTAGAGACATCCATAATATCACGGATTAAGTGTATATTATCAAAGATAGACCTACCAGGCACGCAGTACGTCTGGTCGTGATGAATGACCTGCTCCAGTACCTTTGTCAGTCTTGAGGCTAATGCTTTTGAGAGTAGTTTGTAGTCAGTGCACAGCAGTGATACCGGGCGCCAGTTCCCCAGGTGCGTCAGGTCTCCCTTTTTTGGCAGTAAGGTCAGGACAGCCCTCCTGCAGCTCACCGGGAGCTTTCCTCCTTTCACGCTGTCCTGCAACACCTCTAGTACATCCTGTCCTATTACTGACCAAAACGCCTTGTAAAACTCTACAGGGAGACCGTCTATACCCGGCGCCCGCCCGTTCTTCAGGCCTTGGAGAGCCTTCTGAATCTCTGCCAGTGTCAGTTCTGCCGCCATGTCAGTGGCAGCTTGTTCTGACAACTTGGGCAGATTTTTCAAGAAGGTTTCCTCCATTGCATGTGCTTCTGACCACTCACTACTGTACAGCTTTGAGTAGAAGCCGTGTGTCTGCTTGCGTATCTCAGTGGGCTCTGATACGAGATCCCCTGACTCTGATCGCACAGCATGTATGATTCTTTTCTGTCCATTTTTTTGTTCCAGACCAAAAAAGAACTTAGAAGGAGCATCCATTTCTGTTGCGTGTTTAAACCGTGAGCGGACCAGCGCCCCCTGTGCTGCAGTGCCCAGTAGGTCGTTCATTAGGGATTTTTTGTTTTTCAGGGATTCAATATTTCCTCTGTTTTTTTTGGTCTCTAAACACTGGAGTTCTGCTATTTCGGTCTCTAGCGCTCTCATTGATCTAACGATGTCTTTTGTGACATTGAGTGTGTACTGTTGACAAAAAACTTTTATTTGTGCTTTAGCTAGATCCCACCATTGCTGTAGAGAGCTAAAATCTGCTTTTTGTGATTTAAGACTGGTCCATAAAAAGGTAAAAGACTCAATAAAATTGGCATCTTCTAAAAGCAGGGTGTTAAAATGCCAGTAGGCGCTCTTAGGCTTGAGGTTTTTCCTACTGACAGTGCACTGCACCATGCTATGGTCGGAGATGCCTACTGGGACAATAAAACATTTAGTAAAATAAGACAGTTGATGTTTAAAACAATAAAATCGATCGAGTCTTGCCAGTGAAAGTGTGTTATCTATGGAATGGGCCCAGGTGTACTGTCTTTGTTCCTTGTTTAAGTTTCTCCATATGTCACTCAAGTCCTGGGCCTCCATCATCTCCCACATGCGTTTACGGGAGGCCATGTGAGGTTCTCTGTGGTTTCTGTCCAGGTTGTCGGTTGTGCAGTTAAAATCTCCACCCAGAATTAAAATGTCAGCAGAGTTACAGTCATTAATTACGCTGTTTAGTTTGTCTAAAAATATCATCCTCTCTACTGCCTTGGTGGGAGTGTACACACAAATAAAAACAAAAACTTCATTTTCATAAAACGTTCTCACTTTTAAAAGCCTCCCATTTAAAAATTCTTCTACTGTGTAAGAGTTCGGTATAAAACTGCGAGCAAAGAGCAGTGCGACTCCACCACTCAGTGGTGTATTGTGGCTCAGGATCGCGAGCCCATCCCACTCTTTGGACCAGTCCACAGAGTTCTTGGAGTCGCTGTGCGTCTCTTGAAGTAGAGCCACATCAACATGTTTCTGTTTTAATAGTTCGTATAATTTGGCTCTTTTTTCACATGTTCTTGCCCCATTAATATTTAAACTCGCAATATTTACTTCACTCATTAAAAAGTATGTAGATAAAAAGACAGTCTTATATAAAAGAAGACATACCAGTGTCCAGCACGGAGTAAAAATCATTCTAGAATTCCTCTTCAGCGAGTTCCTTGTTTATTTTGGTAATCCATTTTTTTAGTCTAAAGATTTCAAGTTCAGCGAAAAGTTTTTGTTTCTTGTAATATTTGACATCATGGATGAACTGTTTCTTGCTTGAGAAGTGGTCTTCTATTTTGATTTTTGAACCCCCTTTCGTCTTTTCTAAAAAAACATGTATGGATTCCTCGCTATAGATGACTGGCATTCTTTCTTCCTCTGCAGTGAGAAGCAGCACAGAGTCTGAAATGTAGCCGTCGCTGTCTGACTCCGGTTCGGGGTCTTTTTTGGGGAGTTTTTTTCCTCCTCCTTTTCGGTCTTTTTTCCTTTTCGGTGCCTTGAAGGAGGGCTCTTCTTCCATCTCTATGTCCGCCTCGTCCCCTTGTGACAGTGCGGAGGCTGATGCTTCCAGTTGACGGCTCCTCGCCCTTGTACCCATTACCGAGAGCACAGGTAGCTCCAGCGCTGCACCCGAACCCTCTGTGACCTTATCGGCCGTGGTCGGCCTCTCCGGCGCCGGCTGGGTCACGTTGGGTTCCTCTCGGTCCGGTTTGGCCGAGCTCGTTGTTTCTGGTGTCGATGTAGCTCCAGTAGACTCTTGGACTGCAGGCTGGGCTTGGGGTTCGGTCTCTATAGGCTCTGGGTCGGCAGCGTTACCGGGTCCCTCAGCAGACGGCCGAGCTGTAGTCGCAGGGGGAGCGGCCTCGCCCGGCACGGTCGCGTCGTGACCCGGTCGCTCAGAAGCACCAGGATCGCTCTGTCTTTCGGGACAAGCACGGACCAGGTGTCCCATTGCACCACATTTAAAACATTTTATATCAGTGTCTGAGGAGGCGAATATGCTATAGTCAAAGTTTTCAACTCTGAATTTAAAAACAGCATTTAGCTCTTCTACACCCTCTTTAAAGATCATAAAAACGACTCTCCTAAAAGACACCAGGTGTTTAATCAGAGGGGATTTACAGCCCAGGGGGATTTTCTTTATGGGGGAGACCAGTCTTCCATATCTGGACAGTTCTGCAGCGATGACACTATCAGGTATGAAGGGAGGGACATTGGACAGAACTATTTTCTTGGCTGGGGAGCTCAGGGGAGAAACCAGGATGTGCTCGTTATTAACACTGATACCATTCTGTACGAGTTTAGCCACTTTATCTACACTATTAACAAACGTCACAACAGCGCTGTTCATGCGGGAAGCAGAGACGATGTTCTCGTGTCCCACCACATCACCAACCGCTAACACACACTCCTCTAAACTCGCCGCGCACACCACGCGCACACCGTGCCGGCGAGTTAAACTTTCATACCGCTGTGTGTTCTGAGCCGCCATGCTCCAGCAACACACACGCACTCACACACACACACACACACACACACACACACACACACACTCAGTCGCGCGCGCGCGCACGCACACACACACACAGGCACTCACACAAAAAAGATAAATTTAGCCAAAAAGATGTTATATATGGCGAAAAAAGGCAAAAAGAAAATTGGCAAAACGCCAATCGCTCTCACGCGCTCTACACGCCACACTCGCGTCCCTGCCGCACCGCGCATGCGCAGAGAGAGAGAGAGAGAGAGAGAGAGAGAGAGAGAGGGGGGGGGGGACTGAGCGAGAGAGGGAGAGAGACACAGAGAGAGAGAGAGATAGAGAGAGAGAGAGAGGGAGAGAGACACAGAGAGAGGGGGACACTGAGCGAGAGAGGGAGAGAAACAGAGACAGACAGACAGACAGAGAGGGAGAGAGAGAGACAGAGAGAGAGTGGGGAGAGAGACAGAGACATGGAGAGAGAGACAGAGTCAGACAGACAGAGAGAGGGAGAGAGAGAGTGGGGGAGAGGGAGAGAGAGACACGGAAAGATAGAGAGGGGGGGAGAGAGAGAGACAGATAGAGAGAGAGACAGAGACAGAGGCACAGGGAGAGAGGGGGGGAGAGGGAGAAAGAGATAGAGAGAGGGGGGGAGAGGGAGAAAGAGATAGAGAGAGGGGGGGAGAGGGAGACAGATAGAGGGGGAGAGACACAGAGAGAGAGAGAGAGAGAGAGAGAGAGAGAGAGAAAGAGACAGACAGATAGAGAGAGAGAAGGAGAGAGAGAGAGACACGAAGAGAGAGAGGGGGGGAGAAGGAGAGAGAGACACGATAGATAGAGAGGGGGAGAGAGACACAGGGAGAGAGAGAGAGAGAGAGAGAGAGAGAGAGAGAGAGAGAGAGAGACAGATAGAGCGAGAGACAGAGACACAGGGAGAGAGGGGGGGAGAGGGAGAAAGAGATAGAGAGAGGGGGGGAGAGGGAGACAGATAGAGGGGGAGAGACACAGAGAGAGAGAGAGGGGGGGAGAGGGAGACAGATAGAGGGGGAGAGACACAGAGAGAGAGAGACAGAGAGAGAGGGGGGGAGAAGGAGAGAGAGACACGGAAAGATAGAGAGGGGGGGAGAGAGAGACACGGAAAGATAGAGAGGGGGGGAGAGAGAGACACAGGGAGAGAGAGAGAGAGACAGATAGAGAGAGAGACAGAGACAGAGACACAGGGAGAGAGGGGGGGAGAGGGAGAAAGAGATAGAGAGGGGGGGGGAGAGGGAGACAGATAGAGGGGGAGAGACTCACAGAGAGAGAGAGAGAGAGAGACAGACAGATAGAGAGAGAGAGAGAAGGAGAGAGAGAGACAAATAGAGGGGGAGAGACACAGAGAGAGAGAGAGAGAGGGGGGGGGAGGAAGGGGGGGAGAGAGAGAGAGAGAGACACGGGGGGGAGAGAGAGGGGGGGGGGGTGGAGATGCAGCTCCTGAAGCTGACTGTTTAATGGCGGTTCACCTGCACGTGTGTCATGTGATCGTGCTTTAGACCTGCAGTAAACACGTGATATTACAGCCTCTGTAAGGAGGTTACGACTCGAAACAAACCCTCATACCGTATGAGATGTGCTGCGGGGAGGAGACGTCCCGATCCCAGTACGAACGGTTTGCGGATAAATGAATCACGTTCAGCTAAAAATATTCCTCAGTGTGCGAGGTGTTCATGATGTGATGTCGTTTAACACGCGTGCTCGGGGAGAGCGCAGACGGTTCTGGAGTGGATTTTGTGTCTTATATTTCCGGACGTTTACCGACGGCCCGGTCGAGCTCTCAGTCGACATTTCCAGATCATTTCTCGACCGTCTCCCGGACTAGACGCTTCCTCAGGAGCACCTCAAAGCTCCGTCATTTACTCTACAAACCATTACTTTAATGGACGAGGGTTTAGGAGCGCTCCAAGAGCGGCGTCTCACACTGTTAATCTTCGAGATCTTAATATAGTAATCTATTAACTATTTATAAAATATGAGAAACAAAGTAATAATGGTTGTTGGAGGAACAATGAAGCATCTGGTCGCTATGTTCATTTTATCTCAGGAGTAAAGCGGTACACTGTACTGTACTGTACTCTACTGTACTCTACTGTAAACTGTAAATATGAATCAACACAGATTTCTCTCAGGCGCTGACAGCGTGGTGTACAGTAAACTAACATTTACAGTTTCAGCAGCCAAAAAGAGACAAAAAATGTCTTCCAGTAAACTGTTTTCTAATCTGAAGTGGTCTTTTTGGTGAACGATCAGTGGTGAATCCCAGTGCTTCCATTAAAGCCCAGTTCCTCTTCTTCTACTAAAACATGTTGACCAAGTCAACGCTAGACAAGGAAGACGAGCCAGATCAGCCTAGTGGTGGTGCTGTTGCCATTTGGACTCCACACATACAGACCAGGAGGAGGGACCCTGAACCCTGTCGGTGCGAGGCCACAGTGCTAACTACTACAACAACAACAACAAAAAGAAAAAAAAATATGATTTAATTGTACTCAAACTGGTTTGCACAAAAGCTAAAGCATGCAGGACATCTTTAAAGTTTGAGGACTGGGCATCAGTGGTGTACAGAGTGACATGGAGATAACTGTTTCTCAGGGGAAGGACGTCAGATCGGTTAACAGTATCGTTATGCCAATCTGTAGATGGATTTCTGACCAGCCAATCAGCTTTCAGTAGGCAATTCAAAAGGTTAGTTAAGAATCTTATAACAGTTTAGGACATATATAACTTCGCAAGAACTGGCCACTGGGGGGTGCAATTTGAACTGAATAAAAGGGTGCTTGGTCCCCTCAGATTTTTGGAGCCGCTTCCTCTTCTTCCTCTTCTTCCTCTTCTTCTTTTCATGAGCATGAAAACATAAGAACATGAGACATGATTTAGAACTGGGGTTATTTATACACATCTGATGCACTTCCACTGGTTTGTGTTTTGTTGGTTGTTCAGTTTGCAGTGGTCATACTTCATGAAGAAGATCTACTCTGAAGGGTACCTCTTACTCCTTGCCAAGAGTTGCTCTAAAAACCTGCATAACACATTTCATCTTCCAGATTTGAACTTGTTTTTTTGTTCTTAGACTTGTAGGAGTTATTCCCAAAGGGTTTATACATAACAGCCCTGCTATGGACAAAATCCAAAACAAAGAACATTTGTTTCAACTCAAAACTGAGTGAATGTTGTCCTTTTCTCATGTACCTCCAGATAGTCCGGTTCAAAATTAAGCTGTGCTTTTAACTCCCAATATTCACCCCGGTTGGGCTTCACGTGCATTGTCGCTTGTTGCAGTCTTTCCGGGTGCAGGTACTGAGGTGTAACGTTGTACTCGGGCAGATAGTGTGTCGAACTATGTTTGCACGGTAAACTGGACCTGCAGGAGCCTTGGTGGCCTCTCGGCAGCATGTCCCGGTAAAAAAGGTCCTCGTCGTGTAGAGGGGAAGGCCTGTTACTCGCGCCAAACTCCGAGCCATTTACGATGCTTCTCAGTTCGTCCTCAGAGGTAAACGACAAGGCGTTCTGCTCGTCAAAATCAGTGTACCGTTCTTCCAGAAGCCCGCACTTAGATGATGGAAGAGGTGGCACATATTCATAAACGTGACCCGCAGACGTCCTGACCTTTGCTCCTGGTCTGTCTACGTAAACGATATCGAAGGAACTAGAGTCTGTGTTTTTGCTCTTGTCCTTTTTGTGCTTTTTCATCTTGAACATCGTGAACAGGCCGGCGGTTATGAACACAGTCGCGATGAAAATAAGGAACAAGGCGAGAATGAGAACGGAGAGAGGCACTGTAGGATCTACTGAATTGTAATCCGGTGACGCTTCGACAGTAACAGTGCTGCCCAGGAAGGATTCCTCTGACGGCGTAGACGAGGAAGTTCGAACGTTTAAATCAACTGGGCAAAGATCAGAGGAGTGAACGAAGCGCAAATTCTCTCCGGTCAGTTTTGGTGGAGATTCACAAATCACATCATTCACAACGGTTCCAGATCCGAGCTCTTCCAACCATTTTTTCATTTCCACAATCGAGCAGAAGCAATCCCAGGGGTTCTCGAACAGATCGATCTGCAGCAACGACGTCAAATCTTCCAAAACACCATCGACCGGCAAGTTCCGTAAGTGATTGTTGCGCAGATTCAGCCGTGCCAGGTTTAAACCTCTGAAAACCCCCATTGGCAACGCTTTGAGAAGGTTGTTGTTAAGGAACAGGAGTTGAAGATTGGGAACCTGCTCAAAGGTTCCTGTTTCTATCTCTCTGATCAAGTTGTACTCCAAGTAGAGGAACTGGAGGTGTTCTAAGCCCGAGAACATATCATCAGTGAGACGCTCGATTAAGTTTCCGTTCAAATAAAGTCTCCGTAAGTTATGTAGCTCCACAAATGCTTTGCTATGAATGACGGATATCCGATTGTTGCCCAGGTGAAGCAGATCCAAGCCGGTGGCGTCAAGAAAGTCTGAACTGTGCAACATGCTGATGTAGTTTCCCGTAAGGTACATCTTTTTGGGATTATACGGTTTGGGATTAAGATCTGAGATGCAGTCGATTTTCCGCTCTTGGCAGTTCACGTTCAAGCCGAGATCTGAAATTTGGAGATTGCAAGTGCATACAGTCGGACACTCAAGAGAGACCGGGGCTTTGGTTTGGTACGGCACCACTGGGCCGTAATTCTGCGGTTTGCTGGAGGAAACCCTTGCCGTCGGTTTGGTACGAAGCTTCCCTGATTGACGGCTGCCCCTTGGGGGTTGGGTAGCACGTATGATATTTGAAGACGCGATTGCCTCGGGTTCGTGAAATGCCTCAGCACCCATCTCGTACTCGGCTATGGCTCTTCTTGGACAAAGTTCCTGCTTGGAGATCACGTCAAGGTCCCTGCCATGAAGCCTGAACGGCGTTTCACACACTATGTCTCCTGCTAACGACTTATACGAGATGCTTTCTAGCCAGTCTTTGAGCCCAATAAGCTCGCATGTACAATTCCAAGGATTCTCTTCAAGTTGGATTTCTACAATTTTGGACAAGTGCTCAAGAAGTCCATTATGAGGGAGAATCTTAAGCTGGTTCCCTCGAAGGTCGAGGTGGGTCAACGAAACAGCCTGAAAAACATGCTTGGGTAAGGAATACAGCAAGTTGTCGTTGAGAATCAGCACGTCTAGACAGCGTAACCTGTTGAGGGTGTTCGGTTCAATGCGGTTGATGTAATTATAGTCGACTTGAAGGTACTCCAGACTTTCCAGGCCAGTAAAAGTGTCGTCCCTTAGCACCTCGATTTTGTTGTTGTTCAAGTGCAAGCGTTTCAGCGCACCGAGTCCGTTAAAAGCCCCGCCCTCGATCTCGGCGATGTCGTTACTGCCAAGATGCAAGATCCTGAGTCCTTCGTAACGTGAGAAATCATCAAGCGAAAGTTTCTGCAGCAGATTTCCTGTGAGAAACAGATGATGTGTGTTGAAGCGCAGAAATCCCACTTCAGAGAGATTTACGATTCCGCGTCGTTCACAGCTGGTTATCAAAACTCCCTCTTTTTCCTCGCAAACACACAACCCTTCGCAAACGTCCTCGTAAATATCAAACGTCTCGCTAAAGCAAACAGAGATGGTGATAAACGATATCACAGTAGCGCAGACTTTCATGTTTATCAGCGTGGATGGTGATAATCACTTCAGTTTCCTCGTTTGTTCTAGAAGAAGAGAGAGAGAGAGAGAGAGAGAGAGAGAGAGAATAATACATTCATGATATAAATAGTCCATATTAATACTTTGAATTGCGCGTACTGTACCACTGCATACTGATATTCTGATTAACACAGGCTGTTATGTAAAGAATACACAGATTTATCTCTAACTGTTACAAAGCACTGAGACTGGAGACTCCTTCCACAACTGTTAAAACAGAAATACACGTTTAAAGTCCGTGTCTATAAGAAACTGTTGACTTAAAGCTGACATTACTGTGTGTTAGTAACGCTGTGGAATCTCCACCTGCTGATCAATCACATTCGAGCGTTAAACAGCACCTGTATGATGTCAGAGAGCGCGCACACACACACACACACACACACACACACACACACACACACACACACACACACACACATATATACCTGCTCGTGTACTCCTATAAAACACAAACCTCATTAAGTAGAGTTTAGTTTCTTGCGTCTTGTCTTTTCCCGTTGCAGATGTTTTTCATCCTAAGCATTTGCACTCAAAACTAAAGTTTGAATATAAATGAAGGCACACGCATGTCATTATTTTTTTAATTCTTACTAAACAGCATAACTGGATGAATTTCCTGATCTAAGACGCACCATGAAATGCTGCTTGCTGAGTCCTACACAGTTTATCAAAAAATAAATAAATAAATAGAAAGCGAGAAATATTGGAGATGACATGCGTGTAAATAACGTGTCAAGCCCGAAGCGCATGACCTACATCTTATACATGTAAATATTTATTTTCTCTAATTCTTCATTTCTCATATATATTTTAAGAACATTTCCTCCGCGTGATCCACTTACCGCTGACGTTAAGATCCACAAAACGTTTGTTACTAAATGAGAACTGTTGATTCATTATTGTGAAGATGACGAATTCCACCACATCTCCGTCCTCTGCCTGTCTCCTGCTTCTCTCGTCTTTCTCTCTTCTCCGTCTCTTTGGCTCGTCTTCCTCTTTTAATCCTCCCACTCCTCTGCTTCCTCTTCTCCACCTCTACTGCATTATTCTAAAGATCTCCCCGTCATGTGTGTTTAATCTTTATGTAACAAGGCTGATTTACCAGGAGGACAGGACATGAGCTGCAGTGTCTCCCTCTCTGTCTTTCCTCTCCCTCCCACTCTCTCTCTCTCTCTCTCTCTCTCTCTCACACACACACACACACACACTCGCTTTCTTTCTCTTTGCCTGTTTAGCCTGCCTCTGATTGGCTCTCCTCTTGTTTTAATCACCCTTTTCCTTATCGTGATTCGCAGCTGAATATTTTCACTAAGAATAAAACAAACATCTACATTTGAGTTGCATAACTGCATGTGTTATATTTCACAGTGGAAAAACACCTTCAGGTGAATCAGGACAAAACCGACGCAGCAGGAACGAGTGTGAAGAAATCTTCAGTGCTTAATGACACAGAAAATATACAGATATAAAACCTTATGTATTTGATAAGAATTATTTATGCTGTAAAATAATCTAATAAAAAATATAATAAACGGGCCTCAAGCCTTAATTGAGACTGACAGATATACAAGTCACGCCCCCTTCACTGAGACTGACATACAGTACATATACAGGCCACGCCCCCTTCACTGACATTGACAAATATAAAAGTCACACCCCCTTCACTGAGACTGACATACAGTACATATACAGGCCACGCCCCCTTCACTGACATTGACAAATATAAAAGCCACGCCCCCTTCACTGACATTGACAAATATAAAAGCCACGCCCCCTTCACTGACATTGACAAATATAAAAGCCACGCCCCCTTCACTGACATTGACAAATATAAAAGCCACGCCCCCTTCACTGAGACTGACGGATATAACATATACAGGCCACGCCCCCTTCACTGACATTGACAAATATAAAAGCCACGCCCCCTTCACTGAGACTGACGGATATAATAGTCACGCCTCCTTCACTGAGACTGACAGATATAAAAGCCACGCCCCCCTCACTGAGACTGACGGATATAAAAGCCACGCCTCCTTCACTGAGACTGACGGATATAAAAGCCACGCCCCCTTCACTGAGACTGACGGATATAATAGTCACGCCTCCTTCACTGAGACTGACAGATATAAAAGCCACGCCCCCTTCACTGAAACTGACAGATATAAACGCCACGCCTCCTTTACTGAGACTGACAGATATGAGACACATGAGACGCCTCATATCTTCACTGAGACACCTATATTATGCCTTCATATACTAAACAGATCAAAATACATATACAAATAGACGGGGCATATACACACACACACACACACACACACACACACACACACACACACACTTGCGCATGCCGCACACACACACACACACACACACACACCCACACATTCCTATTTATTCTGAATGTTAACTTTAATTCATGAGGCCCTGATGTATGTAGGACATCAGGCTCTCTGATGAACTGCAGTACACACACACACACACACACACACACACACACACACACACACACACACAGATATACTGTAAATGTTTATTTGTGTGTGTGTATACTGCAGTTCATCAGTCAGAATTTAGACAATAAAGCTGAGCTCTGGTGCGTTCCTAAAGTTCGCGGAGTCTCAGAGTCACATGATCACTGAGTCTAGACGAGTCAGGAGTCGAATGTGAGGAAGCTGAGAGAGAGCGAGCGAGATGGAGCGAGAGACTCCACCGCGCTCAGGCATTAAAATTCATTTATGGACTTTACTGCAGAATTTTGACTGCAGAGTTATAAGTTAATGCTATTGAACTGAACCAGGAGTCAGGTTTAAAACACACACACACACACACACACAGACACACACACACACAACAAACCAGCACAAGTCCATTGAATAAAGGAAGAATAAATTGCACGCTTATTTCAGAAATATAGAGCAATTTTACAGAAAAGAAATTGCATACTTTAATCAGAGATCTGATCTTGTTGGATTCATGTCGAGTGGACGTGCAGCAGGAATTCACAGATGTTAGAATGAGAGAGAGAGAGAGAGAGAGAGAGAGAGAGAGAGAGAGAGCGTAACCCACCCACAGAGTGCGGTCGGTTCGACTCCCTTGACTCTCGGCCACGGATGGCTGAAAGAAGATAAACCCCTTTTTTATTCCACACAATCTTTGCTGATTTGTGCGTTTACAATGTGTTGAATCCCATCTCAGTGTGTGATGTAACAGAGCGTCGCTTGCTCTGCACTTCACCCCGTGGAGGTCTGATGCTCCGGATCACCAGGGTGAGGGAGGAGGCCGGACATCATCATCATCATCTTCATCTCAGAAACAACATCTGGAACCAGGTGAGGAGCAGGTTTATCACGGGCAGCCGTATGACGGTGTGATGGAAGGTTCAGATGAATCCGTTGCCAGGCGACGAACCGCATTGAAATAGAAAATAAGTTGAAGTTATGGTGCACATTTCAACCCAATGATTTGTTGTTGTTTTTTGTTTTTTTTTGTCAGTGGAATTAATTGGCTTGATTACGAAGTGCTCACACACACGTCAGTCAGCTTCTCTGTACATCACGCTATCTTCTGCTATAAATCGCCTCGTAACAGTTAATTAAACTGACATTCTCATTTCTGACGTACATCAGAGGAGAAAGAACTGCAGAGCCTTTAAAGTGTCACACTTTCTGAACATCTGAATGATTTTCCCCCTTTCTATGATTTGCACGAGCTTGCGTTGCTTGCACGTCAGCCCCGTGTTAAAGCACGTTAGCGTCCGGAGCCGGTAAAGGGAAGTAATTGGTTTTAAATCTAGCCAGCCGAAGACTAGCGCATCACACTCGAGTGGGTTTTTCCTTAATACCTCATGAAGTCTTTCAGCTTAGAGCGTAATCTCCGGAACGAGCCTCTGAGCCGGAGCTGACTGCTCATCTTAAAGACCGCCGAAGCGGTGCTGGCTGAGATATGCGATCTGACACAGCAGGTAAGAGACGGGTCACGCTCTGCATCACGCCGCTGACTTCCTGCACATCACGCTACTGTGTGCGCTACTTTTGCTCCATAGAAAATAATGTAAACGTCTTTAACGTCTTCATTTTACACTTTTCTGGTACGACTTTCTTATTAGGGACAATTTAAGCAATCACTGCATGCTGATCCAGGACTGCGGGACACATTAGGCTAATCAGCCAATCACATGATTACAGGGGCGGAGCCAGGACTGGATAAAAACACATTATGTGAACTTAAATCGTGCTGTTCACTGAATCCTGGAGGAAACAGGACATAGCAGATCGTGTGCTTGAGTTGGAATGTGTGTGTGTGTGTGTGTGTGTGTGTGTGGGCGGGCGTGTGTGCGCGTGAGTAAGAACTGGTACAATTAGAGAGAGATCTCATGTGACACAGAACTGCTCTGTCCCTCTGTGAGACCTCGTACCTCCCTGCAGTGAGTTTGGGAACATCATTATTTCTGCTGTATTTCCCTCCCAGTGGAAATGCACTTAGAGCGGTGAATCACTTTAATGCTCATACTCAACCACAGCGCCCCCTGGGGGCCATCGTCTTTATTCTGGGTGATCTCAACCAACCTGATTTCATCGATAGGTCAAACACGGAACCTGAAACAACAGAGTGTTGGATTTAAGGCTTTGGAAACATTAAAGGTGTTTACTGTACAGTCCCTGACAACAGTCTTGTCGCTTATCTATTTTGTAGAAAAACCTGCTATTAACCTGACTTTTAATTAATCAATTGGTGTTAGAAATAGCTCATATGAAAAGCTAAAACCCTCCCAAATGATGTTTAATGCACTGAAATAAATTAGTTTCACTGAAATTTTTTTTATCATTTAATCAAGACAGAAAGGTCAAATTTTGGCAAGACAAAAGTTTTGTCACCTGTTTTGTCGTCTATACAGAAATTTAACAAATTTACTGCAAATACAAAAGTATGTCAGCAAATTAAGTAGTGGTGCTGTGAGATCCAAATTCAATATCTTGTATGACTTCCATGAGCTTGAAGGCCTGCGTCCATGCGGTTTGGCAAGGATTCTTACAATTTATGATGAAGTCATCAGGAATAGCAGAGAAAGCAGTCCTGCATGCCTCCCAGAGTTCATCAATATTCTTTGGTTTCGTCTTCCATGCTTCCTCTTTCATCCTACCCCACATATGCTCAATCATGTTCTTGTCTGGTGACTGGGCTGGCCAATCCTGGAGCATCTTGATCTTCCTCGCCTTGAGGAACTTTGATGTGGAGATGGAAGTATGCGATGGAGCACCAACCTGCTGCAGAATTTGGCCTCTTTTATGGTTGGGAATATAAGAGGTAGCTAAGATTTCTTGGTATTTTAGACTCTTGATGTTGCCTTCCATTCTGCAGATCTCTCACACACCCCCATACTGGATGTAACCCCAGACCATGATTTTTCCGCCACCAAACTTCACTGTTTGCTGGGTGAATCCATGCGAGCTCCAGTAGGTCTCCTGCAATATTTATGGCGACTGTGGTGTAATTCAACAGAAGATTCATCTGAAAAATCCACCTTCTGCCACTTTTCCAGCGTCCATCCTTTCAGCAGGCTGTGGGCGTTGGCAAATGCCACACGGTTTTTCAATTGTCTTTTGTTTAGTGCTGACTTCTGGGCACTGATTCGACCATGGAGGCTTTTTCTAGACAGAATCCGACAATCAATGTTCTGGTTGACACAGGGACTTCAGGTGAAGTGGAAAATGGGCCGGCCTTGGATTTTCGAGCCAACAAACGGTCCTCTCGAGCAATTGTCTCGTGGGGTCTGCCTGACCTGGGCTTGTCAAAAACGTCTCCAGTCTCTTCAAATCTTTTTTTTTATCCTCTGAACTTGACGCTGAGACACATTGAAGGTCTCTGCCACATCAGCAGTGGATCTGGTCTTCAGCCTCTTGATAATCAACACTTTAGTCTCAGGGTGAATCTTAGACATGTTTGCAGAGGTCTAGTTGCAGTTGATGTGAAGGTCTGGTGTACTGGGGTTCTTTTTATACACACCTGAGACCTAATTGATCCATTATTAGTCACAGGTGAAGCTCATATGACAAGGCGACAACACTTATGTCTTTGCTAAAATTGACTCAGTGGGCTTCACCAAGCTGTGAATATTAGAATACTTTTTGACAGTTTCGTTTTTTTGCACTGAAACATTAGTACAAAAGCTGTTGGGATTAAAATGAGCCATTTCTTTTTAAAAAATCTTGATTAGAAATATATTTCAGCGGCACTTCAGGTCAATTTGTACACAAGCGACAAGACTTTTGTCAGGGACTGTATAACACGAGGCTCGTCCTCTGGTAACTCGACTGTCCTGATCTCTTGCCCACATAAAGACTTGTCTCTGCACTGGACTGGGGACAGCGTGGCTTCGTCTCTACTAACTGGAGCAGTTTAGAGCACAATAGCCGCAGTATTTGAGTGAACTGTTAGTGTCTTACGATCCGCCACGCCTACTTCAGATCAAAGAATGCAGGCTGCCTGTCAGTACCACGTATTATTAAAACTACAGCAGGGGGCGGAGCTTTTTCTTACAAAGCCCCAAAGTTATGGAATAGTCTTCCTATTAATGTTCGGGACTCAGACACAGTCTCAGTGTTTAAGTCTAGGCTAAAAACCTATTTATTTAGTGCAGCATTTTTGTAAATAGATGAACCTTAGGTAAAGGAGCAGATCTGGGGGACTCATGGACGTAGAGTATTCTGGTGAACTGGTATGTTTAGATGCTGTCCTCCCCACTCTCATTGTTCACTCAGGTTTGTTGACGGTGAGGTGATTGGTTGCTTTACATCTCAGTTCCCCCTCATGTCTGTGTTTCCTTCTGGCTCTCCCTTTTAGTTATGCTGTTATAGTTAGTCCTGCCGGAGTCTCTGCTTGCACTTTGCACTAAATATACATTCACTTTATATAGTGTTTGACTGTGACCAGACCTAACTGCCATCTCTCCTTATTTTCTGCTCTCTCCTCTCTCTCTCTACACATGTCGATCCTGAGCTGCCAGTGATCCAGACCCCCTCTGTCCTCTGGACTCGGCTGATGCAGACAGCTGTTCTCTGAGGACTCGTGACTGCAGTCGCTCGATAGTTGAGGACTGGAGTTTCCTACAGTCTACCTGAGTCTCCAATAAGCAACTGGACTCCATATGAACTTAAACACGTCTCCTGTTATACTGAACTTCCAGCCTCCTAACACACAGTATGAGTGCAGATCAAATCCCTGCTCTCCGTTATCACCCAGATGAGGATGGGTTCCCTGTCGAGTCTGGTTCCTCTCAAGGTTTCTTCCTGTTACCATCTCAGGGAGTTTTTCCCTCAGCACCGTCGCCCTCGGCTCGTTCATCAGGGACCATCTGATCATTCTGATTCACACACACACACACATCTCATACACACTTCCATCATTCTTTTGATTGTGTAAAGCTACTTTGCGACAATGACAATTGTTAAAAGTGCAATACAAATAAAATGAAACTGAAATGAAATGGTAATGTAGTAACTAAAATATTTCCCAAACAATACGCTGTATGTTAGTAAGGAGGTCAAAACATGCATTAATAAAAGATAGTGTATTTCAGAGGTAACGCGCGGGCGGCGAAGCTACAGCACAAACAGACCTCAACCATCTTCTGTGGAAGGCAAGAGAGAAACACAGATCTGAAACTGAACAAAAGTTCATTTCAATAAACAATAAAAACAAAAACTCAAGAAAAGAAAATGTATAACAGAATTCCAACAGGAAACAGTTGACTTATCATTATTATTATTATTATTATTATTATTATTCTGGACGCCTGTCTGCTGGGGGACTGAGGTCCTGAACTCCACTGATGCTTCACTCAGCAAATGTAGATAATTTTCAGTAAAGTGTGTAAGAAGAAATCAACTGTACGGAGTGGCTTCCGAGCCTTTTTAATAAAACCTCTTCAGCTGAACGAGCTGCTTTCAGACGTGCGCAGGCTGCCACACTCCTCCAGCTCTAAATGATCTTCTTTTACTTCCACTGTAATGAAGTGTTTGGAGAGAGCTATTAATAACATGCTCGAGACTGAGGTGCTCTCTTACCTCGACTCTCTCCGGTGCATTCCCATCATCCCGAGTCGAGTGTGTGTGAGAGCCTGTCCCTCAGATCGACACGTTTCAGGACTGGTGTGACCGTCAGCACTTAGAGGGGCGAGGGTGCGCGACACAGCGCGATCGAGCCCGAGAGCTCAGACAAACGTTAGTGCACAGCCTGGTGTACACGGCACTGAGGAAACTCTGTCCGTCCCTTCGCTCCTTATATGAGGAAATTGTTGTCAAACTTACACACAGATCCCTACAGGATCGTTCACACACACTACACTTAGAAGACGAACTGGTTCAAAGTCTCTTGCGTCCCAACGTCTCTCACGTTACTCCATAAACAACCACTCCAAGCGTTTGAGACGCGGCGCTCGGCTCAACTGAGCCACATTATCATTTATATCATTATTTATTGCTACTCATTTATGTTATGTGATTCTTGTATTTTATGCACATGAACATGAGCATCCCATGAGAAGGCACGGGATTTTATCTTCTGTGATATTTATTCTGGTGCAGTATTAACCCTTGCATGTGAAATGCGCAATATTCATGTTTGCAGATGGACTTGCGGTCTCATTGTGTCTCTGATGTCGTACGCGCTGTTGAATTGGCCCTGTACTCAATTGCCTGTTGCCTTTTATTGATGTATTTTGCCAGCGCTGCCAAATGGAGCACTTTTCCCCGTGGCACATTTTCCCTGTGGGACAATAAATGATATCAAAACAACACAAGAAGGGGAGTTTGTAAAAAGGAAAAAAAAAAAAAAAAAAGTAAATTCCTGGATGGGAGCTACCGACATGGAAATGATGGATGGATTATACAAAGGAAGAAAATACACAGTGCGTGTCAGTTTATTGGCTCTTTTTTTTTCTTCCTTCTTTTTAAAAAAATAAAAATTGGGGTTTGGTCCACTGAAATACTGAACAGGGTCCAAATCCAAAGTCCTGCTGATCATCATCACGCTACAGGGTTTGTATCAGGATGTTAATCTCTTCATGTTTAGGTTAAAGTGGGGACGACTGCTGTTAAAATACTTCGCTTTTTACCACTGGACCACTTGCTCATGACTTTACCATATTGTCTCTCAATTTTTCTGACCTCATTGGTACGACACCTTTCAGACACACAGATAAGAGTCAAATATCTCATTTAAAAACTTTATAAATATAACTATATAACAAAAACCTGTATAATGTATACAGAGGATCAAATCAAGGGTGTCCAAGTTAAATAGGGACTTGTGGTAGAGTTTGTACTGAATGAAGACATAAAAGGTCCACTGCAGTCGGTCCTGTGAACATTCAGCGATTGGAACACCCGACCCTTGAAAATCAATGTCACAGACGTGCGGACGAGACGTGTCTGTGTGTGTGTGTGTGTGTGAACTGTACACACACTCATTCTCCAACACCACTTGCATGTTACAGGAACTCGGCTGGGAGTTATTGCCACAGCCCCCCAAACACCCCCCCTCCCCCTCCCCCCCTCAAGGTCATTCCAGATGAATATGTGGAGTGACTTATCCCCAGGTTCATTGTGGAGGAGAGGACTGCTCGTTCTGTGTACGATGTTAAACTGTGGAGTGACTCTGACTCTGCAAAACGTGTAAAGATTGGCAGGTCTGGTAATGTGATGTAATATAATCAGAGCACACCGGATGTCATGACAGTGTAGGACTGTGAAGAGAAGAATCACTGCTGTAGAGAAGTGAGAGACAGACAGACAGAGACAGACAGACCAGAGAGAGAGAGAGAGAAACGGAGAGAGAGGGATCGTTACAGGATGCATTTCTTCTCTCTCTTGAATAGTTGGGAAACGCAGAGGCCTTAAAGCTGTCTGCCTCGGAGGAAAAGCGTAATTAACCGTATGCACTGCTGGGCTTCATCCTCCTCCAAAACCAGAGGGGACAGCTACACGGTGTACGCCAGCGGCTAATCACGTCACACACATTCCTCCACACAACAGCCGCCTCTTCCCCGTCTCATCAGAGGGGACGGACCTGAAGCCAAGGGAGACCTGGAGACCTTTAAGACGGGAATTTCAGCTCAGCCGCATGCGGAGGTGTAGATGTCCAACAACTGCGTCTTAAATTAAAGAGCATCTTAAAAAGTTCCTTCATTAAAACACACCACTAGTTTCTCATTTCTACTTGAAACAACGTCTTCGTTCTTTAATTCGTGTACATATATATACAGTATATATATATAATATATAAAACCTGTAAAGTCTCGCTGATTTGTTCATCATCACCCTCTCGCTGTTTCTCTCTCTCTCTCTCTCTCTCTTTACAGTTCACTATCTTTTGCATTTCTGGCCTCAGCTCCTCGGCAGATTGAGAGAACTAAGTAAAAACAGAGAGACAGGAAGAGTATGAGAGCAGATCGGTGTTATATAAGTGATGATGACTCACACATGACTGCCGGCTCGCCGATCTAATCCAAATTTCACCCGATTAGAAGAAGCAGAACCAGACAGTGGTGGAGAAATAAAGACTCAACCGGTGTGTGTACATCATGGGTTATACATCAACAACAAGAGGATAAGAGGAAAACCATGTACCTGTATCACACGCTGTAATTAAAACATGTCAGCACTCGGGTATTACAATCCGTTATGTCATCGACATCCTGAGAATTGAAAAGTGGTATAAACATACTAAAAGATTCCTTAAAAGTCAAAACTTAAATCAGATAAACCGAGGGTTAGGGCTAGAAAAAAAAAAAACCCACACACACACATACGTTTACATAAAATATACATGAATAACTGTACACTAAAAACTAACCAGCTAATGTAATGTTTAGCTAGGTATGGAGCGCAACATTAAGTCATGCTGTCAAATAAGCGAACGTTAGCTTGCTATATTTGGGAACACTGGCCACAGAAGTAAAGCGAGCTAGCAGATCTAACACCTGCTGTATTTTACCTCATTTTATTGGTGTAAATTCTACAGGAGCTAGCAAGACTAAGACTAGCCATCTCTAACTTCAGATTAGCATCAATGAATTTCATTTAGCTAAAAAATAGCTGGTTATTAAAGGTAATGCTAGCAACAGATCACAACATTAGTTTCATGAAGCAAAACGCATCTTGGTCCTGGAGGACAGATTTATTTGAGTCTTTTTTTATGAAAAAGGACTCAGACACAGTCTCAGTGTTTAGACTAAAAACCTATTTATTTAGCGCAGCATGTTTGTAAATAGATGAGCCTTAGGTAAAGGAGCAGATCTGGGGGACTCATGGACGTAGAGTATTCTGGTGAACTGGTATGTTTAGATGCTGTCCTCCCCACTCTCATTGTTCACTCAGGTTTGTTGACGGTGAGGTGATTGGTTGCTTTACATCTCAGTTCCCCCTCATGTCTGTGTTTCCTTCTGGCTCCTCCCTTTTAGTTATGATGTCATAGTTAATCCTGCCGGAGTCCCTGCTCGCACTCTACACTATATCCACAGGGCTTGGACAATGAAACTGAAACACTGGCCAGTTTAGTGTTGGAGGTTTCATGGCTAAATCTGCGCTGCCTGGTGGCCGATCTTCATTGGTTGCACAATCCAGCAGTAGGAGCAGAGTGTGAAGGGTTAATTAGCACAGTTTAGTTTAAAATATTGCAATGCACACAACATTATGGGAGACACGTCACAGTTCAAAAGAGGACAAATTGTTGGTGCGCGTCTCGCTGGCGCATCTGTGATCGAGACAGCAGGTCTTTGTGATGCATCAAGAGCCGCGGTATCCAGGGTGACGTGAATGCCATCATCACCGTCATCCTCTGCTTGCTGATCATTTCGATTCATACACATTCACAGTTCATGCAAACTTCCATCATGTTCTTTTGATTCTGTAAAGGCGCTCTATGACAATGACCACTGTTAAAACGGAACTGGACTGAATGAGCTTATAATTATGCTGCAATGTTTATAAAGCTCCATCAGGTCTGTACTGTACAGATGCACCAGAGTTCACCTGATGATCCGACCAGCTCGTTCTCGCTACAGTTGCTTTGTGTTCACACCAGATGACTGAAATGGATTACAATTTAAACCAACTAAAGCGCGCAGATGTGAACGCCCCCTTGGTGAGTACTGATATTTCTGGAACGTATTGAGTCCTAAAATATAATTACATATGAACAAATGTTGATTAATTAAAAACAATTTCATGACTTGGAAAAGATCGTGACTGAAATGAGTTTGTCAGAGGGACAGGCGTATAAAGACATTCAGAGACAGGTGGACACACACACACACACACACACACGGACAGGAGTGAAGTGATTTAAACGTGAATGAGATCAAAGTGTGTAACTGATGATTCATAACTGACGTGTCCTTTAATAACAACACACTCCCTCAAACACATGCATACACAAACATTATAAACACGCCATACACACTCCCTCACACACACATTAAACACACCACCTCACAACAGCACAACACTCAGGACACAGCTTCATGAGTCTTTAATGGAGAAAAGCCTTGTCGTCCTGTCGCTTTTATTAACTTCATGTGGAGAATTAACATCAGTGTGAGCGTCGATCTGTACATTTACATTCATCAGAATATATTATAAAAACTATAACACACTAATAAAAACCTGACCTCCCACAATGCACTCTGCCCCTGCACTCCTCACGGGACGCGCTCGGGCGCCAGGAGGAGAGACTGCAGAGTGGTGACACACCGTTTCCATGGAAACAGGAACAGGCGCTGCTCTGGACTTGAGACCTGTACTCGAAACGCCCTGTTCCTCTGGAAAGTGTGTGTGTGTGTGTGTGTGTGTGTTTTTCTACAGTAGGATGTTACAGCAGCTCACTGCTCCAGTTCCTGTTTATATACAAACGTGTTAGTGTAAAAGTGAGACGCGGTGTGTAACAGGTTCATCCTCCCGTCCTGCGCTGGGGACGAGCTCGCGGTCCTCGTCACCTCCATCGAGTGCGCGCGTCTCCTCTACTTACTCACCGACAGCAGCAGGTTGACCTGCAACACAGACAGAACAGACCTGAAAAACACCCGTCTCTCTCTCTCTCTCTCTCTCTCTCTCTCTCCACCCGTCTCTCTCTCTCCACCTGTCTCTTTCTCTCTCTCTCTCTCTCCACCCGTCTCTCCCTCTCCACGCGTCTCACTCTCTCTCTCCACGCGTCTCACTCTCTCTCTCCACGCGTCTCACTCTCTCTCTCCATGCGTCTCTCTCTCTCTCCACGCGTCTCTCTCTCTCTCCACCCGTCTCTCTCTCCACGCGTCTCTCTCTCTCTCTCTCCACGCGTCTCTCTCTCTCTCTCCACGCGTCTCTCTCTCTCTCCACCCGTCTCTCTCTCTCTCCACCCGTCTCTCTCTCTCCACCCGTCTCTCTCTCTCTCGCTCCACCCGTATCTCTCTCTCGCTCCACGCGTCTCTCTCTCTCTCTCTCGCTCCACCTGTCTCTCTCTCTCGCTCCACCTGTCTCTCTCTCTCTCTCTCTCCCCCCCATCTCTCTCTCTCTCCCCCCCCCCCATCTGTCTCTCTCTCTCCCCCATCTCTCTCTCTCTACCTGTCTCTCTCTCTCTCTCCCCCCACCTGTCTCTCTCCACCCGTCTCTTTCTCTCTCTCTCTCCACCCATCTCGCTCTCTCCACCCGTCTCTCTCTCTCTCTTCACCTGTCTGTCTCTCTTTTCCCCTTCACCTATTAGTTTTTTTTTCTTTTTTGTCTCACCATCTGTCTCACGTATTAGTTTTTTTTTCTTTTTTGTTTTTGTCTCACCATCTGTCTGTCTTTCTCTTCGTCTCTAAATCTGTCCATGTCGATCTCCTTCTGTGCCTCTCTCTTTCTACCTGTCTGTCTCTTGCCATCTCTCTCTTTCCATTTGTCTTAGTCTCGGTCATTCCCCATCTCTCTCTCTCTCTTTTCATCTGTCTGTGTCTCATTCTTTCGATATGTCCATCTCTCTCTCTCTCTCTGTGGAATCCTCAGGTTGCCACATGGCGCGTTGTTAAGCAGGATCTGACTAACTTAAGGCTTATTACTGAGTACTCTAACACGCGCGCACGCACACACACACACACACACACCTGTTCCATGGAGGGACAGGCGATGATCTGCAGGTCCTCTCCGCTGTACTCCTCCTGCAGCAGTGTGTGGAGCTTCGTGAACATCTGCTGGATGTTATTCTGAAGCAGACAGGATCAGAAGCAGTGTGTAAATGTACTCATCAATTCAGCGATGTGGAAACACACAGACTGACGCGGAGGTCAACACGCGCGTCTCACCCTGACGGGTTTGAACAGGATGAACTCGGTGTCTCGGTTCGCCAGGTACAGCGTCATGCTCTGTAACGTCTGCGGCAGTTTAGTCTTCATCACGCGATACGTGGACATCACCAGGTCATTGATCTTCGCTACACACACACACACACACACACACACACACACACACACACACACACACACGGAACAGGTCACCACAGACAGGTAGAGAACACTCTAATACCGTAATGTGACACACAGATGACGTCTCACACACCAGGCTGAGCCCAGGGCTGCTGGGAGAGCTGGTAGTTCGGCCCTCCTCCCACCGCCATCGCCTTCAACGCAGACACCTGAACACGTGTACAGATAAACATCAGTCATGTACACTGTCAGGTCAAAAGTATGTGCACCCCTGACATTCACACACACGTCTTGGTTCTTCGACACATTATTGTACAGAACACACCCTTAACCAGGGTGCACATACTTTTCATTATTTTGTGTGTGTGTGTGTGATGTATTCCAAACCCACCTTGGTGAGAAACTCCTCCAGATTTCCCACGAACATGCGGGTCTGCTGCTGGATGAACTGCTCACAGCTGGACTTCAGGTGCCGGTCCACGTCCTTCTTCGAGTCAATGTAGTGCTCTTTGATCTCTGGAGTTCCCTAAGAAGTGTGTGTGTGTGTGTGTGTGTGTACACAAACACTCAGTGAGAACCCAACGCACACTCAGATGAATAACCAGGAGTGAGAAGCACGGTACCTCGAGCAGGAACTCCAGGATGGCGTTGTGGCTGTTCAGACGGAAGAACTTGGGCACGGCTCTAGGGTTCAGGATCTTAAACGCGGCGTCTGAGAGGAACAGCGGATCACATCAGGCTACGTTACTGCACTGTTATAGACGCGAGCGCACGCTCGCACACATGTACAGAGTCAGCCAAAGAAATGTAGAAACACTTCAAGAAAAGAAAAACTTGTATAAATGTTTTAACACTAAATTTGTCGCTGTATGTTATATATTGATATATATGATAATAATGTGATACAATTAGAAACATTATAGTAATATCATTTACATCATACTACTTTTCTTTTCCTGAAGGGTCTGTGTATTGGTAGGACGTGTGTTGGGTTGTTCGGTTATTTTTGCGTTACTGCTACAAGGGTTTAGACACGTGACCTCTGAGCAGCAGACAGGTCAGGGGTCGCTCGAGTCCAGCTCGTTCTCCTGAACGGTAAACAGCGCTAACGCAAGCGTCGCCAAAGAACAAAGACACGAGTTTAGCTAAGACGCTTGCTTTAGTTCAAACATGATGTGTGGAGTAGAGTTAAGAGAATGCTGTTGCTAGGCAACCACCCAATGCGGCTGTTGGTAGAACACGAATCTAAAGGTTTAGGAAAAGAAAAATGAGTCCACTTGAAGAGGTGCGATCAGGCGTGGCAGAGCGTACTCGGGCACGGATCAAATCAGATACGGAAGCCGATCATAACTGAACACAGAAAAGGTCTCCCCGAAATGTCCCTGTGCGCGGAGGGGGTGAGAGGTAGAGTGAGGGCAAGAACGAGAATGAGAGTGAGGGCAAAGGTGAGAGCGAGAGTGAGGGCGAGAGCGAGGGCGAGAGCGAGGGCGAGGGTGAGGGCGAGGGTGAGGGCGAGGGTGAGGGCGAGGGCGAGAGTGAGGGCGAGGGCGAGTGTGAGGGCGAGCGTGAGGGCGAGCGTGAGGGCGAGAGCGAGCGTGAGGGCGAGAGCGAGGGCGAGAGTGAGGGCGAGAGTGAGGGCGAGAGCGAGAGTGAGTGTGAGAGCGAGGGCGAGTGTGAGAGTGAAGGCGAGTGTGAGAGTGAGGGCGAGAGTGAGAGCGAGGGCGAGTGTGACAGCGAGTGTGAGAGTGAGAGCGAGTGTGAGGGCGAGAGTGAGAGTGAGGGCAAAGGCGAGAGTGAGGGAGAGGGCGGGAGTGAGAGTGAGAGCGAGCGTGAGGGCGAGAGCGAGCGTGAGGGCGAGAGCGAGGGCGAGAGTGAGGGCGAGAGCGAGAGTGAGTGTGAGAGTGAAGGCGAGTGTGAGAGTGAGGGCGAGAGTGAGAGCGAGGGCGAGTGTGACAGCGAGTGTGAGAGTGAGAGCGAGTGTGAGGGCGAGAGTGAGAGTGAGGGCAAATGCGAGAGTGAGGGAGAGGGCGGGAGTGAGAGTGAGAGTGAGGGCGAGAGTGAGGGCGAGTGTGAGGGCGAGAGCGAGAGTGAGAGCGAGAGCGAGGGCGAGTGTGAGGGCGAGTGTGAGAGCGAGAGTGAGGGCGAAGGCGAGGGTGAGGGCGAGAGTGAGGGCGAGAGTGAGAGTGTCGCCCTTGACATTCTCCCCCCCCCCCCCCCCCCGAGTTATCAATAATATTAGCACCACTGCCATCTATCGGAGAGTATAAATATGCGAGGGTACCTGAGGACGGAAAATATTATTATTATTAACAACAACGGTTCCTGGGTACGATGTGAAAACGCCTTTAAACTGCGTGAACTCATTCTGCATGGTTGGTTTATTTATGTGACCACACCCACCTCTGGTTTTCTTCAGATCCAGTGAGATTTCTTTAATGGCGAAGTCGGTGTGGAACGGTGCGATCTGCTCTCTCATAATCAGGAGGTGCTTGATGAGGAACAGCTGCGCGTCGATCTGGGTCTGTCAATATCAGAGATACGAAATGAAATCAACTACATAAACATTTTAAATTGAACATGCTGGCTAACACGGACGCGTGGAGGTGATGAGGAGAAGCGATTACGCTGAGACACTAAACATACATCTGTTTCTGGGCTATAGAAGGTTGTCATGGTAACCCTGAATACGACCCATATCTCTATCGCCGCATGTAAAGAGGGCGTTTAATCAGGAGGTCCAGGTGTCTCGGTGTACGAGGCTGGTTTAGGGGAACACTGACCGCGCCCCCCAAACCCCTCCCTCCCCCCTCCCTCCTCCTCACCTTGTTCTTCTGGATGAACTCAGAAGCTTTAAGCAGAGACACGATACAGGCTGACAGCGCCTCCTGGGACAGACCCTGAAACACCGCGCGCTGCCAAAGAGAAACGAACACACATCCAAGTGTAAATACTAGCCTTATAAACATCAGAGAATGTGTGTGTGTGTGTGTGTGTGTGTGTGTGTGTAGACTCACGTCAATGCAGCGGTAGAGTTTCGATAGACACAGTAACGTGCGTCTGACTGTCGGGTACCACATCCCGTGTAGATCAGCAGGAGAAACGCCTGCTAGTGTAAGAACACAAAAGTTAAACAGTTGATAATGAATAGCCCCGCCCACACAGAGGAGACACAGCATGGCATTATGGGTCACGGCACTGACAATACAGTTTATCCCACAGAACTGTGACACCACCAGTCAGACCATCGCTCGGGCCACACCCCAACACCCCAAACGCGGCCGCTCGGGCCACACCCCATACACAAGTTCTTCCAGCATCGCTTTAACAAAAACACACACCTGTATTTCCGACCTTCCTGGACTCGGCGTCCTCTAGCTGGACGTCGCTGAAGGAGGCGTCGAGTCTCAGCTGCTCCTCCTTCAGAGACTGGGCGATTTTCTGAGACATAAAAACACGGCGTTTTAGCACCTGAGTGACGTGGTCTGTACAGGGCTTCACCAACCTTCAAACATTCGAGTCTTGAATTTCCACAGATGCGAACAGACTGCGGTTCTCCTTCTGGGTCAATAACAGAAGTAGCTCACATGTGTTTTACAAAAGATAGACGCTGCAGTGCACCAGAAACCAATAATTACTATTATTTATTAATATTCCTGTCAAAGGCGAATAAGACTCACTTTGTCTGACATAAGAACAAATCTGGAACAGATCTCATTCGTAAGTAAGGGGACTACCTGTACAGGTCTAGTGTGTGTGTGTGTGTGTGTGTGTGTGTGAGAGAGAGAGAGAGACCTCCATCATCTGCAGTTTGTCGGGGTAGGCCAGGTCTCCCGGTGCAGGGTTGTACCCGCTGATGTCGGTCTGGATGTAGATGTGTGTCCTGTAGACGAGTCGCTCCTGAACGTCCTCCAGCATCTGTTTCACCACACTGTCAAACGCACACAACTGCACCGCTACTCACACACACACACACACACACACACACACACACACACACACACGTGTCACTTCCAGTTCAGCAGTCCCAGCCCTCCCAGCCACACAGGAGCAGAGGCCGTACCGTTGTTGTGCACGTGGTCCTCCAGCATCTCGTTCTTCAGGATGCTGCAGAGCTCCGACAGCGTCTCCAGGTGGACCACGTGGATGATGAGCGGCCGCAGGACGTCGTACAGGGACATGCACAGCTTCTCAAGCAGCTCGCTGACAACAACAAACGCACACACGCACATTCATCAAATTAAAATGCGGTGACATCATCAGAATAAAAACGAGCGCCAGCGCGGCGTCACTCACTCCAGCTTGACTGTCGGTTTGGAGAAGAACTCGTTGTAAAGCTGATGCTCGTCCTGACACACGTGCACCATGAACGCACAGCCGCTACGCACCTGAACAACACACACACACACACGGCTTCTGTAAACACTGAGCCGTCAGCTCTAACAT
Organism: Clarias fuscus; assembly: GCA_030347435.1. NCBI lineage: Eukaryota > Metazoa > Chordata > Actinopteri > Siluriformes > Clariidae > Clarias > Clarias fuscus. Next base: position 903,463 of record CM059209.1, on the reverse strand, counting down.
CACAAATGTAAACAAACTCACTCGTCGTATTTACAGCAGCGAGCATGAGGAAAGACTTAGCATCAGCGCTAATTTATTAACAATAAATACAACTAACAGTGTCAGTGGGAATAAATCATAAACCACAATCACAAAACAGTGCTGTAGCTCTGGACCGTGTGTGTGTGTGTGTGTGTGTGTGTGTGTGTGTGTACTAGAGCGCAGTGGTCCTTGATGTTCTGTCCCGTCAGCTCAGTGATGGTGGACCTGATGCTGGGAGCGAGCAGAAGCTCTCTCTGATCCAGATAACACTGATGGACGTCATCTAGCAGCTGCTGATACCTGATCACTCACACACACACACACACACACACACACACACACACACACACACGTATAAAACAGAAATTAGCATAAAGAGATACATAGTATATATTATATATATATTAAGCACATTTAAAAAGACTTTAGAATCAGCTCATTCAGAGAGCGTTCCCCCAGTGGCCAGGGCGTTCCCCCCCGTGGTGAGCAGAGACGAGAAAAATTAGATTCAGTTCTGAGTTGTGATTCTTTTGTGAGCTGATTCACACGTCGCAAAAAATCATCTAAATAAACAACATGTACATTAATAACTGACGAGACGGTCAGAGATCAGAGCCGCCTGGTGTCCAGTGTGAGTGGGCGTGGCCAGGGGTCAGCTGATCAGACTATAAACATTCTGTACCGAGCGCAGGAGCTTCAGCGTGACGCAACACCCACACACACTCACCCACACTCACACACCCTCACACACCCTCACACCGGTCTCGCCCCCACACTCGCCCCCACACTCACACCGGTCTCACACACACACACAGTAAATACATCTGAAGGTGTTTGAGGCAGTAAAACGTCTCAGTCTCTTTATAATCCTACAGGTGGCGCTGTATTCCCACATTTCCATCCTGTGTGTGTGTGTGTGTGTGTGTGTGTGTGTGTGTGTGTGAATCATGTGATAAGTTTGTTTATAAATAATAATTACAGCGGATGTCAGAGATGCGCGCGTCTCAGTAACAGCGCAGCTTTGTGTTTAATTTAATTTAAAGTTAAATGTTAAACTCTTGTGTGTGAAGTCAGTCTGTAGGGTTTAAATTCGCTCGGTTTTTAAGTGAGAGAAAACTTGTGACTAATTTATCTACTTTTTTAAAGGTTTAAAATTCTGATAAAATCTGTGAAAGAGGTCATATCTAAATGTGATATTTATAAAATCCTGACACTCGTAGAATCACCATGATGACAGGATCGACAGCGAGGCGGTTCATCACTAGTAGTTGAGGTTCTGACAGTCAGCGGTGTTGAGAGTCGAACCTCCCACCTCGTGATCAGAGCCGTAAGCACCGGCGCGCGGCGTCACTGCGGCGAGGACGAACTTCACTTGAACATTCAGTTTCACACACTAGCAGACGGTCACCTGTTCATGGCCCTCTAACGCTAATCCTTCTGCGTGATGCTACATTATTAACCCGCTAGCGCTTCATCTCCAGCCACCTGACCGCGAGTGCCGTTAGAACCTGAGACCGGTCCGCTTTCATCTGATAAAACATTAGAGATTAAATGAAGAAATATCACTCACTCTGGGATTTTCTCTGAGCGCTGTTCAACCTGCTCGATCAGCGTCTGCAACCAGAGACACACAGATTACCGCTACGCTCCATGCGCTCGCGTCTTTTACACTTATTATACTATATTATATTATATTATACTTTGTTAATGATTCTTGCCTTGGTTTTATACATTTAAACTCCACATCTAAAAGCATTAATTCATACAACAACTAGCTAACAATACATGAGTTATGGTTAACTATTTTAGCTACAGATTAACTATTTAATTTAATAGATTTAACAGATTACACAAAAACATGTTTTTACACAAAAAAGTGGGGAAAAACAGTTACAGTATTAAAGTTTAATTACATTAGTTTAATTACAAAAATAACTTACTAATATAATCAAATAAATGTTCAAGACAATGTGTATTTATGCAAATGTTGTATTTATACTAATATTTTGCCTTTTAATTTTATATAAGCAACATGTCAGTATGTGTGTGTGTATGTGTGAGTGTGTGTGTGTGTGTTCTACTCTGAGCTTTGGTGCTGCCGCTCTGAATTTGACGTAGTACAGCGTGAAGGCGTTGTCCGTGTTCACCGCCGCCGACGCCGGGTCCTGATGGGATGCAACATAAAAATCAACCTTTACTCACTCCTGTGTCTGTGTCTCACACACACACGCACACGCACGCACGCACACACACGGACACGCACACGCACACAGAGAGACAGATAAACTCAGTGCAGGGTGGAGACGTGACTCTGGTTAGCTCACGGCTGGAACCCTGGCTGTGATGTGTTTAATAAAGAGAAAGCCCTGTTCAAAAGTTTACACACCCTCTTCGTGAGCTGGTTGGTGAGATTCTGTAACGTGTTGATGATGTGAGTCTTCAGGAGATGCAAAGCTTTGGACAAACACTGCCTGAACTTGGCGAGGTAGACCGGGTAGTCCTTAAAGTTCGGCTGTGTGTGTGAGAGAGAGAGAGAGAGAGAGAGAGAGAGAGAGAGAGAGAGAGAGAGTTCACATTAATACATTTTCAATTTTTTTTTTTTTTTTTTATAAAAGTGCAAATATTTAGAAAGATACAAGCATCACTGTATGAATGTATTGTTTAAAACTTATTGTATATAAACAAAATAATTTGTATTGGATAAATACAAAATAATTAACTTATTTTTATGTGCTTTCATTAACTGAATTCTTTTTTTTTTTGTGTTTTAAAACACAGTTTAATATAATCAGACTTTTTGGACTTACATGTGACGAGACGTACTCGATGCACTCGTCCAGTTTGGAGAGCATGGGAATAAAACCCTCGCTGTTCACCGACAACGTGGGCGAGTTCAGCTTCTGCACAGATCACATGACCGAGTCACACGCAGAGACCATCACATGTGACTATACATGAGTTTATACAGTGTACGTGGGACGACAGACACTGTGAATGGGCCGTTACCATGGAAACAACAACGTATAAGAAAACAGGTGAACATGGTCAGAATGGAGCACTGGTGATGGGTGGGTGGGGTCATGGGCGTTTGGGGGTGTGTGTTACCGTGTTGATGTTCTCCAGTTCGTTGAAGTATGAAAGCTTCTGCTGGATGCTCTCGGCCAGATCCACCAGTTCTGACTAGAGCAGGATGAGGATAAAGAGAAAGATCACACCAGAGTTTACACACACACACACACACACACACACACATTTACTACTGACAGGTGAACAGATCATCTAAACCGTCTCTACACGTCACATTTCTTTTCTTCTTCCGCGACCGCGTTCGTGATTTAAACTCAGAGCTGAAATACGTGAGATTTGTAAAACTGTATAAACTTTGGCACCGAGTCGTTTGGAAGCTGAAAGAGTCGACTCTTATGAGTGAACCGATTCACTGAACAGAACCAGAACTCCAGGCACTGTTGCATTCAGGCTCGTCCCGTGCAACGTCGCCCCCTAGTGCAGTGTGTGAGCAGGCACACCCGAGAAGGAAAGGAGCGGTATGAGTCACTGTTACATTTTACTGTACACACTCTCACACACACTCTCACACACACCTGCTCCTTCAGTAGCTGTTCGCAGGCCTCGTGCAGCGTTCCTGTCTTTGTAGAGACGAACAAATATTGTTTTTGTAGAGAGTCCAAATGATTTAGTGCCTCATTAACGTCTGTTAAAATGGCGTCACACTGCTCCTGATAACAGCTCAGACCCTCCCGCGTGGTCCTGCGCATGGACAGAGAGAGAGAGAGACAGACACAGGTTCATGTTAAATTGTATTAAAACAACACTGTTTTCCTGAAATAATGAAAAAGATGAAAGAAATAGTGAGAGGAATGCGCATATGTGTGTGTGTGTGTGTGTGAGAAGAAGAGAGAAAGATATACAATACAGTTTAGACAAAAGAAAGAAAGTAAAGGAAAAAAGTGGAAAAAAATCCTTTCCACATTTGAGAGTTTAAATAAACTAAAAACTTCCAGTTACAGGTTTGTTATAGACGTTATTGTCTCAGTTTCTTGTTGCTATGGTTACAGCATGCATCGTCCACCTGTCAGCTGCGAGTGTCCTAAAGTTTCAGAAGAAGAGAAGTGAAACTGCACCTGTATTTGGCACCCTCTTCCTGGTCCATGTGTGTCTGCAGTTTGGAGAACCAGGAGAAGAACTGCAGGGACGAGAGCACAGAGTCAGGACATCAAACCCTCAGGACAGGTCCGGGCTACAGGGACAGAAATCCGTCCCACAATGCCGTGGGAGAGGTCTCTCCGTGAGACCGTAGCACGTTATTTAAACTGAACACACTCTTACCTGCTGAGACGTCTCGATCCGGTCGCTCTCCAGCTGCAGCGTCTGGAAGCCCTTCAGTAGCACGTCCTCCGTGGAGGCGGGAACGGCGGCCGTGAACGGGGACAGGAGGGAGCGGGACGACAGGACACAGAGGTCCTCGATCGGCAGCTGGGACACAGGACAAAAGAGAGAGAGAGAGAGAGAGAGAGAGGGAAAACCTGTTATCTACTGCGTACAGGGGGCGGAACCATTCCCCTAGGGGGCGTGGCATTTCAGTTTGAGTAGGCGGCTTTCAGAGCATTTACAAAGTTTTTAAACAGTTTAAATGAAGGAGGCGGGGCTTTTGAGTTTATGAACATTTGGAAGCAACGAGGCGGGGCTTTTTACTTCATAAACAGAATAAGGGGCGGGGCTTTTGAGTTTATAAACAGTTTTAAGTTTGGAGGCGGAGCTTTTGTGTTCATATTCGATTAGAGCAAGTGGGCGGGACTCATGAGTTTATTGACAGCTAGTGTTAGTGGGCGGGGCTTTTCAGGAGCCTCATCAGTGACACTCCTGTTTTAAATGTAAGTTCAGAGCTCAAGCAGAGTGTTACAGAGAATCTCCCTGACACACACACACACACACACACACACACACAGCTGATGCAGGATGTGTTTATTATAAACATGTGTAATAAACGCTGACTTTATGTGACAGAGTAACTCATAATGTCAGTGTTTGTGCTGTTAGCTCGAGCTAGCCTGTTAGCTAACATGTCCATCTTTCCGGCCTGGTCCCAAATCACACGTCACCCCGCCGTGTAGTGTGTGTGACTAGTAGACTACTAGAACTCCTCACTACTTCACACATCTGCAGTAAAACACCGCCTGATGAGTGTGTGTGTGTGTGTGTGTTTCAGTGAGTTTATCTCTACCCTCACACACAGTGTTTAGCCTACAGCCCTACGCGCTTCTCCCCGCGGTGCAGTGCGGCAGTGCGCGGTTTGGGACGCGGCCGGTCCCGGAGCTCACCTCAGCGGGGACGGGGAGAGTCTCAGCGGCGCAGCGGATCTCCAGCACAGAGTCGGTCTGTCTGTCCGTGAGCGGCGCCGTGGGCTCGGAGCTCCGGTCCCACAGAGCGAGCTTCTCGCGCGTCTCTTTATCCGCCAGTTCCGGGACACACTGCTCCATGGACGCCATCTTGCCGCCTACATCAACATTCAACGTCATCATAAAAGCTCCGCTTCCGGGTTTGGGGGCGGGGCCTGGTCTCGTCACACACTCTCAGCAGCCCGTGATTGGTCAGAACTGTACTGTGGGTGTTTTTTTTTTGTTTGTTTGTTTGTTTTATCATCATGCATATTTTATTTGAATGACATGTTCTGTATTCCATTTAGAGATATAATAACATAAAACCATTAAAATATACTGTATTGTTAAATAGTTCTTATAACTACATAAAAAGAATATTGATCAGAAATAAAATAAAATAGTCCAATTAAATAGTCAATACGTTTTCTTAATAAGAATATGAATGAGCTGAACAAATATGTAGAAATAGTGTAAGTATGCATTGTTGACAGGAAAAGAGTTAAAAGTTTCAGTCTAATAATAATCTGCTGATCTTTAATGTAATGAGTGATGTTATTATTATTATTATTATTATTATTATTATTATTATTTGAGGTTGAAGTCCACGTCCATGTCTGTGTGTCTCTCTGTACAGCAGAACTCTCTGTCTCACTTATTAATACACAGAAATCACATTCTGTAAGGTCGAGTATCTGACGCCTTGTTTACACTAAGTTGTACTTCTTTGGTGCTCAGACAAATACACTCGCTGTTCGGTAATCGGAGAGAGAATCACAGATGAGAAATGGAAAAAGTCGATCAGATAAAGATGAAGTTTCGTCTTAAAACGACTCCGGCGTGTTAAAATTCACTTATACCACTTCAGCGACGTTATTTCATCCAAAGTGAGAATATGAACTAATCCCAGTCAAAATATTCACTTTATCTTTTCTCATTAATATCTATTGCTGCAGGTGTTTGTTTACATTGAGACAGTAGCGCATTAGTAGATTATTTTAAAGTAGATTATTAAATCCCACACATAACTGTTCATAACATCACTTTTACTCAACATTGTGATTTCACTGATGGTGCAGATTAAACTTCAGACTGAGATCTAAGGACTGCAGAAGATTCAGGAAATTCTGTACAGACAGTTTTGTGTGATTCTGTGACAAAATCTGACTGGACAGACATACAGACATCTTCTGAGACTGGTTTCTGGTCCTCCAGTGTATGAAACATAAAGATGTCATTGAAAGAGCGAGTTCTGACCAATGTACAGACAAAAAAAAACATTTGTTTTATTTATATAGATGTGATGAAAAGGATAGATACTCCCTCACACCCCTTGACTCTACCCCTGCTAACATGCTAATACCCCAGCATTCCTTTGAAAAAAATAATAACAATAAAAAAATTGGACAGAAGTCTAATGCTAAGTCTAGTTGAATCACTGCTTGCTATTCAGGGTTGAGAAAAAGGAAAATAGGCTTATAAAGTAATAATTAAATAAATAAATACTCAGCTCCACCTTCTTTACCATGATGTTGTCAAGCTATTCTTGACAAATTTTGAAAAATCTAAACTAAGGCGCCCTAAAGTAAAATAGTAGTGAACTACTGTACCTAGTAAACGAGGTACGTTGTGATGAAAAGTTTCATAATGTCTCCCTCTTGTGGCCGAGCCGTCAAATTGCATTCACATTTACAGCAGTTAGCGATTTAGCTTTTCTAGAGCGACTAGAAAGGAAGGTGCTAGTCCACTAGGTCATGAGGGGAAAATCATGACAAAAAATAATATCCTGAGAAAAAGAAAGGCTGTTATAAAGCTGATATAACACAAGTGACATGTCGCAGAGCAGCATTACAGGAAGAGAGCAGCACCGCATCGTTAGTTATTTTCCTGTTAACGCGTGACACAGAGTGTCAAATATGCTAGCTTGTGCAGTACATGTTAGCTAGCTTTGCGCTTAGCTTTGTGGTGTAGAAGCAGGGGACCAGGTGAAGCGATTATGATGTGTCATTAATGTAATATTAGCCTTCACCTCAGACTGACTGGAATAATTCTGACAACTGAGCGATTCTTTTCCCACCACCAGATGCCGTGTCCACCCATGTGACTGGTTCCTGGCAGCATTAAACAGCCAAGAAACTGTAAAACGCCACTGTATGCAAAATCTAATTATACATTTCTTGGCAGATGAGCTGCATGGGTCATGGTGGTGCATAAATCAGCCAAATAAAAGCTTCCAGTTAAATTTGTCCCGTAATAAGAACAATGAACGATTAGTTGTACGAGGCGCATGAGCTGTAACGCCAGGCAAACAGGATACTGCTGGCTAAACTCATTCATACGACAACCAATCAAAACAAATGAGTTGTATAATTTCATCAGTTTAAAGCCTCAGTGCTTCAAATAAGTCACAGGAGCCGATCAGTCGTGAAGGAACTCTTTTCATTGAGTCACATCTGTTGGTTATTTCTGTTATGTCCAGATGCCTTAAGCATCTCAAGTGGGCCCTAAATTAAGCTCCTCCCGATTGCCCAAGCTCCTCACCCTGACCACAGCCACACTGTGAAGGAAGTTCATTTCAGTTCTCCTGAACAATAGTTCAGGGTTTGACCGGTCAATTAATAGCTCCACCTTTCAGCTCAGCTCTTTTTTAAACAAGACAGATCAGTACAGCGTAACTGCTGATGCTGTACCGATCCTTCTGATGATCTCCCAATACATTCTGCCCTCACTGGTGGACAAGATCCCCACATACTAGACACTCCTTTACAAGAGGCAGTATCAAGTTCCCAACCTGAAACACTTAACCCTCACCCAACTCTCACCCAGCCACTACAAACTATTTCAGTGTAAGTGGGAGGTTATGGTCACTACATTTCCCAGACAGGGGCCTCTGCCAAAATACTCACATCACACCCTCGCTACGTGCTAAAGCAAGTGTTCCCATTAGGACATGGTGTTTGTTGTGGTGTGTAAACTGTGTTAATGAAATCCAATAATAAAAAAAGAAAGCACAGCTTTTTTTTTTTGATTGTGTGGGCCATTCCTCCCAATCACGCCCCTCCAGGTTTCACTAGATTTACTCACGTGAGCTTTTAAGTCCCCCAGCAGAACTATGGAGTCTCCAGCGGCACCTTCCAACACCCCACCAAGGGACTCCAAGATACTCCAATACTCTGACCTGATGTTCGGTGCATAAGCAAGTCACAGGGGACTGACACAAAGCAGAGGGGATGAGACCTTGTCACTCACTGGTCTAAACTACCCATCTCATAAGATTGCCTACTCTTGCTCTGTGCCACTTCCTCAAGATTCAAAGATTGTTATTAATCCCAGAGAGAAATTGCCCCTCTCCAGGAGTTTGTTTCAGAGCCCATGCTGTGCGTTGTGGTGACCCGGCTATATCTAAACAGCACCCCTCCACCTCCTGCACTAGAACTCACTAGTGAGTTTCTTTTTTTATACTCTACTTTCCCTTCTCTTTCTGTCCCCATCTCTGTCTCTCTTGTTCTAGCTTTCCACAAATCAGAATGCAGATGCTCTACATCGATTCACCAAGCACTGGACCGTGAAGTTATTTCATTACTGAAGCAGAAGCTTCTCTCTCTCTCTTTCTCTCTCTCGCTCTGCTTTAGGGTGAATTAAAGTACACTGTGTGTTAGTTTTCTTTCCAGCACGCTTGGACTCCAGAACATCACCAGACCAAAAAACAAAAATGAAGCTAGAAAGAGCCAAAAATAAGTTAAAGAGAAAGCAATAAACTTCAACACAGGATCTAAGGGTGCGAGTCAAGGACGTATACACACACACACACACACACACACACACACACACACACACACACACACACACACACACACACACACACAGAGCGCAATGGAAGCTCACGATGAACTCGACATCTTCACAGTCATACAGTAAGTATGGATTTTTTTCTGGTTCACTCTGATATGATTTATGGCTTTGATCTAGTTCAGAAATAAAACTTCAAAGCTGTTTGTTTGTTTCATAAATATGACCGCATTTTGAAGAGTCAAGAGGAATAAGTGAAATAAAACACTTTATGCAGTTGTGGGGAAATAATTCACTTCAGACTATTTTCGCTTAACAACGCAGTGTTTTATTATTGTGGGAAGCGACGCAGAGCCGATCAGATGTTACCTAACCAGTGACATTTTCTGTCTAGTGCTGTAGTTTCCTCTAACTTTAGTTAAGATCAGCAAGACTGCAGTTAATAACGCGCATGTACGCGAGTTTTAAAAGTCGACTTGCTATGTAGAGGACCATCCTTGTGTTTTTACTTTCAGTGAGTCCTCACTGCAACCTTCAGCTCAATCAATCATTCGGTGTCCCGGATCGCCAGACTAGCCATTAGCAACCTGCTGTGTATTGATAGTGTTTTGATGGTGTTTAGATAAATTAATATATGAAATATTAAAGTAAAGAAATCCACCTCAGGTGAGAGCCCAGTCCATCACAGCTGTCATTAACATAAAACATGCCGATGTTTGTTAGATATACAGTAAGCCTTATATATAAACGTTTGTAGATGTTGGATGATGATTGTGTACCATGTAGATCCCGCGAGTTATTATCACTAGGGCAAGAATCACCAGAGGAGGCAGAAGTACACTACAAGTAGGCGTACCACTTCATTTTCTTTTACAGATGTTTTGTGTATGTTTATGTTCCTGTGTTTGATCAGGGAGCCGGGCAAAGTTAGAGCATACTGTTTAAACTGGTGTCTTTACCGTGCACATGACTATCAATAAATAAAACTCTCTAACAAAAGTACAAGAACTCCACAAATAAACAAACTTTACTGAATATCTATCTGACCGAGTTGCTAATGAACAGTGGTCTAAAGTGTTTGAAGTTTTGTTCGATGCTGTTTATAACATGGATGTACATGGAGGAGAGCGACATTTCATTAAACCAATGGCGAGCAGCGTTGTTAGCGTCTTTCATTACTGTGGAAGTTACACTGGTTATTTGCTCCCACTGCTAATCTGTATAATGCATGTAGTCTACACAATTAAACATGTGCATACTGCACACATATAGAATATAATAAGGTTTAAACTTATGAGTTCATTATGAAAAACAAGACATTGTAACTGGTGTGAAACACAAAACAAACACTTAAGAGTTTACAAATCTTTTGCTCAGGATGTTAGCTAATTGTCTGGATCAGTTCTAGTCTTGCCTTGACTATCGCGCCTGTCCGAGATGCGCGAAAAAGGAGCCAAAAGGATCGGAGGCCAGCGACCAAGTGGGCGTGGCCAGGTCATTACTGCAAACATGGACTCGTGGAATTGTTTGGTTTCTGTGCTTCCCACGTGGGGTGAGGCTCAGGCGTGATATAGTGTGAGTAACCGCTTACGCTTAGATTAGAAAATCACTGCACTATTGTGTGATCATCTACTGAAAAGTAAGAAGTCTCTATTTAAAATGTCGGGACTAAAAAAGTAAAACTTTTTAACCAGAACATGTGGTGAGTTGAAGCAAAAAGTATCATGCTGTATATGGAAAATACTCAAGTAGAGCACAAATACACATTCAAAAAAAAAAAAAAAGGTTACGTACAGTGACGGAGTACGAGCATTTTGTGTGTGTGTGTGTGTTAAATTCGTCCTACACAGTAGCAAGAATTGAATGTACCATCCTAATCATTAATCGTTTAAAAGTTCAGCATCAGGACACACCACTGCTACCAGAAGCCTCGTGTTTTATTCTACACTTGCTGATTCAGGATTCCTTCATTGTGCTTAAAGCCACAGCGGAACAAAGTGAACCGATCGAACTGCCATTGCACCTTTACCCACAAGCCGTAATTTTGAATCCAGGAATAGGAATTTAATTGGAATGGGCTGGGATAACACTGCGCAAACATTATAGAGGAAAATTCACCAAGTGCAAATGAAAAAATGACGAGAACAAATATAATGGCTGTTCATTGCCATGTTTTTTTTTTTTGGTCCTTTCACATTAGATGCCTGGTCTTTGTGCTGTGCCCTGGTACAAACCCCCTTCTGTACCCCAGACGCCAGCTTTCACTATCATAATATTTCACAATCATAGTATTACTCTGTCCCTGAGTGCACTTATGTGTCTATACACTCCTATACAGCAGGTGGCAGTATATAGCCAGTAAAATACAGAGGATGCGTAAAAGTGAAAATATCTTTAATCATTCGTTTTTACATCTATGTCTTATTATAAGAAATAATATATAAATGATAAACCAGATATTAGGCATATACCGTACGCCTATTTATAGAAATATTAATTTAAATATTTAATATTGATTTAATATTGATTTTTAAACATGTATTTCCTGTTGTACTGACATATCATTTTGCTCATTTTTAGAAATAAATGCTAAAATCATCTGCCAATTTTTTTTTTTAATAATATACCCCCCTGTAGTACTGTACTGTACCCCTGAGCTTAACCCCCAGTGCCCTGGTTTTACACAGTAAACACATGAACTTTACCTCATTCTGTTACCGAGTCAGATCAAGAGTATTTTCTTAGCGTTGTGTTTTAATGTGCTGTGTAATGAGAGCTAGCATTGTTAGCATTGTAAGCTACACAATAGGCAACTTATCTGCTTAAAATGAAATCAATCATCTGGATTAATCAAGCAAACAAAATGATATTTATTTCTATGTACATACAAAAGTAAAACGTAATATATATGGGTGATTCTGTGAAGCCAGGCTGTAGCTGTGATGGGGGCGGAGTGAAGTGGTGCTAGGGGCGTGTCTATAAAACGACTGTCATAACTGTTTTCCAAACTTTAATTGTATAATTGTTTAATTGTATTATTTTCTCTATATTTTTTCAGCTATTTGTGCAGTGTCGTTCTCTGAAGTGCACATTTCACATTTCACAATACATTTATTGGAATTGTCTTCTACTTTAACCTCCTTTGCTCTCTTTTCCTCTACTGCCCCCTAACCGAGAACATTTCATACACTTGATAAAGTGTGTATTTTTTTTTTCTATCTATTTATTTATTTATTTATTTATTTATTTTTTGCTCAAAATGAAGGTTAATGTGTGTGTATCAGAGCTAAATCCGTTTAGTCCGGGGCGGTGAGGCCGAATCGATCAGACAGATTTACTGAAAGGTTAAAAAGGTTTCAGCCACGTCCTCCATCTGGTGCTTTTCTCTCCTTCATTGCTTTTGCCTCTGATTTTATCTGGTCTCGAAGAGGTGTGGATCTCTCTGAATTTCACTGTAACACTGTACGTTTAAACTCAATGGATAGATAGATAGATTCATTTCATTTTCATCACTCCCACACTCATCTGTCGTGCTGTTAGATATGAATGACTCACAAATGATTTGTTTCTTTGATTCTAAGCGAATCATTCACACTAAATCATTTCACAAGGAATCATGTAGCACCAACAGCACTGATAACTGCTTGAGTCTGATAATCACCTCCATAATCAGTACTTAATACTGAAAACATGTCATTATTTAAAATGAGCTGTGATGTTGTTTTTCCATCAGTGTATTAGGTTGTAAGCGTAAAGGTCGGCATGACATCTTTATTCCTTTTCACATTCGGTTTTAAAAGAGGTTATCGTAATCGAGAAATATAATTTATGTAGTTTGCCGAAAAATGTTTATTGCTGAAGAAAGCTAAAAAATGCTGAGCATGTGAAGAGTTTGAATATAATATCATTACAAGACAATAATACAGGGTACCCTCGGCATACGAATGCCCCAGATTGCGGATTTTGCTTTGCCATGCTCCAAGTTTCATCATATGAGCAATCAAGCCAGTTGCGCGTACTTTCTGTTGTGCGTATTTCCGGTAGCGAGTCAGAACTTGTTTGCCTCAGTGGAAAGCCAAGTCAAGTGAGTGTACATATTATTTGTGTTTTGTGCAAGATGTAGTGAAGACACAACACCATGTGTCCCAAAAATGTTCGTAGTGCTCGTAATTACTTCATTAACCGAGATCGCACAAACACAGGACTTTTATCTCATCTGCTGGTGTTAACAAAACCCAAAAACACGAATGACACACAACAATCAATATATAAAACACAAACATGTGTCATACAAAACAGACAATGCCGTGCACAAAATACGACTATTTACTATATTTAAATACGAATATATTACTATTTACTATACACATAGTGTGTATGTGAAAGGATGTTTAGTCCTAGGTCCTGTATACTGTGTGTGTGTGTGTGTGTGTGTGTGCAGGAGTATTGTATTGGCCTCACAGGCTTTATGAGTCAATCCGGGAGCACGATGATGAGAAAACGCTGTCCTGTGATACTGTCCCAATGGTGAAGAATCCATTTTTAATGTCTCCACAAAGAGACAGGAGGATTCACAGTCTTATGCGGCGCTGGGAAAACCGGTTATATGCATATAAACAGCAATGGAGCACTGGCCACATGGGATCTTCGCAGCTTCTCTTTAAGCATGGTCAGTAAAAAACACAGAACCAAAACAATTGATGGGGCAAAACATGATATAGGAACACATTATAAAATATATGCCATATAAAAAATAATGGGTAGCTTTATAAAAACACATTATGTGGATGCACTACATGTTATCAAGGACAGTAGCAAGAAAAAAAAAGGCAGCGTTTTCAGTTTAGTTTTTAAAGCAGCCGGTGCCAAGAGGAATCATAAATTATGGTTACATGAGGTTTAATGTCTATTTATTTCATATTTTACTTTATTTCCTTTCTAAATGTTTTGATTGTTTTTGTATGCAAAAATATGATTATAGTGTTGGAAATTGGTAATATTGGTAATGTGTTTTAATATCAAAATAAATAAATTAATAAATAAAGTCTATAAAGCATCATTTGAAAGGATTAAATAAAAGTTTGCGGCCCCCCGCGACCCTGAATACAGGATAAAGTGGTATAGACGATGAGTGAGTGAGTAAATAAAAGTATATCTGGTTCATTTAGGCATGAATCAAATCCAAAGGAATCAAGCAAATGATACAGCAATTACATACAGAGGAATAAAATCACACCAAATCAATCGCACATATGCAAATCTAACACAGATCGTGTTAAGCGAATATCATATTTCAACAAATTATTGAAAAAGAACACCAAAAACAGACCGAATTGAAATATTCAATTCGATTCAAATGAATCAAATCCGGACAGTTCGAATCTTAAATCCATACGGATCCTAAGGAGTTGTTGAGGAGAGTCGAATGACTGAGAGTGTCGAACCATTCAGAGAGTCGAATCATTAATAGAGTTGAAAGTAAAAGAAATAACATACAAATTAATTCACAAATGTTATCCGTCCAAATCCTGTTTTATTAAAAATGAGTCAGACATTGTTCTTGAATTGTTCTTCTTGTCATTCTGATGAAGAAAACTCTACTTGCGTGTTTGGGCAGTGTTCCTACACAGACAGAGACTTTTTAGGAAGGAATTCTTAATATTCATCCAATCTTATTTTGAAAGTGACTTTTTTTTGGTAACCCAAAGAGAGGATGGGAAAATATTATATGCTTAATTTGTGTTTACTACTAGCTAAATATCATATTCATAAACAAACATATACTGGCTCTAAAACTTTCTCTTTTTTTCTTCCTGTTTTCAAAAATGATATAGACAGGTACATAAACTCTCTTTCCCTGTTTTCTTCATTTGTGTCATCTTAAGTTGTAGAATCTGTGATAGTTTTTTTGTTTTATTATATCCTGGCTTCATGTTTGTTTATATACTGTGTGTGTGTGTGTGTGTGTGTGTGTGTGTGTGTGTGTGTGTGTGTATACAGTAGAGAAAGAAGAGATATATATATTTATCTACTTCTTCTACTTCTTCTTTCCACCTTTTTAGTTGTTACTTATTTGACTGGTAGTTCTGATTTCCATGTTTATAATAAAACTTTTAAAAAAATTGACAGAGTTGAATAATTTAGAGAGTCGAATCATTCAGAGAATCGAATCATTGAGAGAGTTCAATCTTTCGGAGAGTCAAATCATTCTGAGAGTCGGATCATTTATAGAGTCGACTCGCTGAAGCGCTTCACTGCACGTTCCATGCTGTCTCTCCATCACTCCCCCTCCTCTCTCTCTCTCTCTCTCTCTCTCTCTGTCCTCCCACGCTGCCTTCTGTTCTGCATCCCTGTTTCTCCCCTCATCCCCCTCTCACATGAACAGCTCGAGCACCTCTCTCCATCATCTCTCTCTCTCTCTCTCTCTCTCTCCATCCTCCCCTCCCTCACCATGCCTCGGGATGGCACTGACGCTGTCACGCTGCCAGTTTAGCGGCGGGGAGAACTGCCCCGAGAGGATGCCCTGCGGGGGCGGCAGCAGCAGCAGCAGCAGCAGCGCGCCGGGGCAGATGTGTGGAGTGTGTGAGTCCGTGTCCCCGCTCACGGTGCCTCGGGTTGCCGGTGTGTGACTATGGGCGCGGAGTGAGCGGACCTGATGGACGTGTTCAGCTTCGTCAGGATGCCCAAGCTGTCAGGGTGAGTGTGAGAGAGAGAGAGAGAGTCCGCCATCTTCCACCACACGGAGACACATAGGGACACGGACAGGAGACGGGAGGGATCGTTCAGCGTGTCTGTTCGGGTCTGTTACACCGCGGCCGCTTGTGTTGTTTTACTTTCAGCGCGTCTTAAATAAAAAGACGCGTTCCGTTCGGCCTGTGTGTTTAATGCGCGCGCTCCCCTGCAGTGTGTGTGTGTGTGCTTGTGTGTGTGTGTGTGTGTGTTAGAACCGATCTGACAGGAACACACACAAAGACGCGCGCGCGCGCAGCGAAAACACGGAGAGAAGAGAGGAGTCTCCACACACACACACACGCGCGCGCGCGCGCGCGCACTGACTCACCTCAGCTCGCTTCAGTGAGCGCGCGCGACTCGGCTACGTCATTTCAGCCTTCCCGCCTTTTTCTTCTCTCGCTCGCTCTCTCTCTCTCTCTCCCCGCACGCGCCGCGCTTACAGATAAATGCGTCAAAACTCTGTTCGTAAACACCGGCGTTTATATTACAGTTACAGCCTGACATACATTAAACGTTGGCAATTAAATATACTTTTTGCGCTTCTCATGCTGTATGTTCATTTTTATTTTATTTTATTTTTTTTATCTGTGAGGAGTTAGCAGTTTCGCTGCACTACGTCGCTAATCTGACTAGCGGACACGACGCTACATGGCGGATAATAGACATGAGAAGTAAAGCAAATTTCTGATAGAACGCTACCTGACACGCGACCTAACTTCTGTATTTGAACATGCATAAACGCCTGTCCGTTCCTTTGAAAGTTCGTATGTGGGGGACTTACTGTAATGTAAATCCAGATAATCCGTTTTGGTCACCCAGAAATATTACCCGTATTAACATTTTCCAACACTATAATCATATTTTTGCATATAAAAACAATCAAACAAAACATTTTGAAAAGACAAGCCAATGAAGCAAAATACAATTTTACTTCAATGGACAATAATTTACCTCAATTTATGAATCCTTAAAAATAAAACTGAAAGCGGCTTGATAACCATCTTATCCCATGGTGCTGTCTTCACTAAATCTTGCACAAAATGCAAAAAACTCACAAAAATATGTAAACTCACTTCACTTGACCTTCCACTGACACAAACAAGTTTTGAACAGCTCCCGGGCGTACGCTCGACTTTCGGTCGGTCGGTTCGGCTCGGTTCGGTCACTTGTGTGCCAAACTACTTCGTATGCGTAATGTACAGTAACAGTCAACTTTTGCTATTAGAACCTAAACAAACATCTTAGCATTTTGGAGTGACGTTCGACGTCATGTCAATGAGAAATCCAGTGTAGACTAGCGTAATGGAGACGTTTGTGTAACCGCGCGAGGGAGACACTCGGCTTGGAAAAGGTGGCAGATCGACAAACGTGAAAGCTAGTGTTGTGTATCATTTGGGTTTTTACAATACTGGTGCCTAAAAAGTGCCTAAAAAAAGCCACAAAAAAGTTTCATAACATTAAAGAACAGCTTTTCATTGAACTATAGATATAAAGTAAACAATATACAGTGGAACCTTGGATTACGAGCATAATTCATTCCGGAAGTGGGCTCGTGTTCCAAAACACTCATAAACCAAATCATCATTTTCCCATAAGAAATAATGAAGACTCAAATTATTCGTTCCACAGCCACAAAAATTAAATACATAAAAATAATTAATACAATCTATAAAATGAAAGTAAAACAAATTAATCTGCACTTTACCTTTAAAAAAAGTGTGTGTGTGTGTGTGGAATTAGCCCCTTCCCTCACCTCCTTTTACACAGTAACACTCCTCCTTCTCCCCACTTTTTAAGTTTCACAACAAATGGACACACATAAACACAGCGGAAACACCGTTTTAACAGGAAAAAAAGAAATCTCTCTGAGACTGACATGAGCGGATACTAAGGGAATCACTGCGGTAAAGTAAAAAAAACTAAACAAATGAACCAGCACCTTACCTTTGAAAAGAATCGCGACAGAGCAGAGTTTCTGTGTGTTTGTAAAGCTGGGGAGGGGGTGAAAAGACGAGAGAGCGTCTGTGCGTGTGTCAGGGTGTGTGTGTGTGTGTGTGTGTGTGTCGGTGTCAAATTACGCCCTCGCACACACATAAGAGACGCTGAAAGAGAAAGGGAGATGTTGATTATGCAAGTAAGAGACCAGCTCTAAGACCTAGCAGGGGAGACGATTACACACAATTCCGCAGCGCAAGAGTGACGCTCGGTGTCAAAATAAGAGTTGCATATGTGATACATGATACTCGGCACTCGGCACTAATACTTGCTCGGTTTCCGATTAAAAATTTATTAAAAATCTTTGCTCGGTTTGCGGAACACTCATAAACCACGTTACTCGCAATCCGAGGTTCCACTGTATTTAAAGTATACATAAATATATGTAAATAGAAAACATAACTAATTTACATACTGCATAATGCAGCTAAAATAATTTAACACTGCTAACAGCTTGTACTTGGTATTCATGGTCTGCTACAAACCAGCTTCAAAATTCAGCAATTCTTTTGCAGAAATATGACCATATTTGTCTTATCTGACAAAATACGACACCACTCCTGACTTTGCTAGTGTTGTTCTGACTGGAGAAGGGGATGCACACACCGCTAGCTGATGTCCGCGAGCTGTTAAATACGGAGCATGTCGCGGTGTTGGAATTCTTTGTTGTGAAATATAGCGACGCTGCAGAACATTTTAGGAATTGTAATTCAGAGCGAGTGTAATTACTGCATGCACCCTCTGAATTCCCACGGATGCTCTCGTTTACCGAGTTCTAATTCAGAATGTGAAAACAACAACATGCAACTCTAGTGATGACAGCGGGAAAGTTGAAGTTTTTGGACAGACAAAGAGATATACCTGGATGGACTGGATAGATAGATAGATAGATAGATAGATAGATAGATAGATAGATAGAAACTTTATTGACCCTGAAGGAAATTCCAGTAGAGGATTCCCGCGCTCTCTTCAGGTAAAGATGAAGGGAAGGGTGATGCTGCGGCACATCATACTCTGAATTCAGAAGGTTTCAAACTGATTTTTAAAAATTCCGATCTAAAAGCCTAATCTCAGAAAAGCGTGGATACGCAGAGTGGGTTCATCTCTTACTCAACAGTCTAGTTATCTTTTTCTTCTCATGAAAGTTACAGTGATCCTGCTGCGGGCTGAAATCAGTATTCATGTTACATTAAAACCTTATCTTGGATCACAGCTAAACCTTTTCTGGTTTGTAATTCCGAGATGAATGAACGTTCTGTTGCAAGTACACGTATGTCAATTGTTCAAACTTAGACAACCCCACTGTGGGACAATGTTCACCGCTCACAGCAGAGGCATGTTCATCTAAAAACTAACCGTACTGTACCATCACTGTCACGTTCCGGGGTGTTGTTCGGCATAAACGCAGGGGATCCAGGTGGTAACGGAAAACGATGTTTATTTAAAACACAAAACAGGCAGGGAAACTCAAACAAAACAAATAGACTTTAAATGAAACGGAAACTAAAACACGTATAGACAAAACAAAAGACACTAGGAAACAGGCATACATGACTAATATAAATGAACAGTTGCAAGACCACGAAAAGGACTAAAAGCACGCTATTTATAAGGAAACTAATAACCAACTCGGTTCAGGTGGGCGCCCGTGTCACCTGACCGAGATTAAACAAAACAAAACACAACACAAAGTCTCTGGGCGCTAGGCGCCCTCTAGGGGTTATCCCTGACAATCACCCAGTAGTAATATACTAGATTAAAGCCGCCACCATTAAACTTTTCTCTGTTTCAGGTTCTTGTCATGCGCTTTTTGCATTTCTTTTTTTTTTTTTTACTTATACTGTAGTCCCGTCTTCATTTCATGTGTTATCACACTGACTCCAAAATCGATACATTTTAAACTTGCATATATGTTTGTATTTGAGGCGGTGAAACGTCGCAATTCCTCTATGATCCTACAGGTGGTGCTGTAAACTATTCACACATCATCAGGCAGAACAGCATTCTGTGTGGTAAGAGAGCAAAATGAGTTCATAATTAAACAAAATCTGAAAAAAATAACATTGCACATTTATAAAATCATGATATTTACTGAATCGCAATACAAGTCGAATCAGCACTTGGGTATTGTGATGATATCGTATCAGGTGATGATTCCCGCTCCTTTTTATTCTTATACTCAGATTTTCAGACCGACCGTATAGTATGCAGCCCGTTTAATATTTAATTTCAGATAGAATGAGTTCTGTGTAATTACTTTGCCGATACAAAGCACACAGTTCTCAGCCCGAGTGTACCGACACTTCCACTGGAGAGTGTGTATCACTGTGTGCTTTTAAATTATTTAACAATGCCGTGCCCGAGACTGGAGTGAAATGAATCCTGTTCACTGACACCAATCACCATCCAGGTCACCTTCAGCCATCGCTGAGGCCCCGCCCCCTCTGGATTTAAAACCATCCAATCAGAGGAAGTGTGGTCCAAACGTTAGCGTTGGCCACAGAGCTACACCAATGTGTACGTTACAGGACGAGTGCAGACGAGCTGCAGGAGACACACAGCCTGCTGTAGAGAGTACACAATAACAACAAAGAAATAAACACAGAGAAGTAAATACACAAGATCTAGTTTAAATGTAGAACACAATCTAGATCTGTCAATTCAATCTAAAACTAAACTTAATTAAGGAATAAAAAATATAATGGATGAATGAATGGCCACATGGATGCATGGGTAAATAAATATATGGATTAATGAATGAATGAATCAATCAATCAGTGAATGGTGTGTTGGATGGTTGGATGAATTGATTAATTATGGATGAATGGACAGATACATGAATGGTGGTTTTGATTGATGGGTGGATTTTTGGGTGGATGACTAGGACTGAATAGACAGAGGAAGGGATAATGGATGGATGGGTGAGTAAATGGATGGATGGCTAGATGAATGGATAATAGATGGATGGTTGTATGGATGGGTGAATAGATGAATAGATAGATGGATCAGTGGACTATTAAATGGTGGGTTAGATGAATGGAGGTATGAACGGACGGCCCCAGGTTGAGCGGTGTGATCGGATGGAGAGAAGAGATCAATCGAGAGAACATGGATTTACATCAGCCAATCAGAGAGTGAGATTAAGCTAGTGGGCGGAGCCAGCAGAAGGAGAAGGAGAAGGTTCCTCTGGTCATTAAATGCTCAGCGCACATTCCTCCGCACGCTACGTCATTTATTCATGACTGTGGAGCGTGTTCAGTTTCAGTGTGTGCTGCAGACCCGCCGCTACAGCGCAGAGAGGCTCACTCACAGGATTAATCATACAACACACACACACACATCTGTAGAGGAACATGAGTTCATCCCGACCTCACCATGCGCCACTTCAAACGGTGAGTCACCTCCACTCTCCAGCTCGCCGGGGTCTACAGGCAACACGCTAACACGCTACACTGTTTAACTGAGACTAACTCAAGGGTGTTAGCCTCGCTTTATTTAAAATTATACTAGTTATAAACCATGCTTGTTATATTGTGTAATAGTTATTTATAAGTATTTATAATGATATTTGTAACGTCTCGTCTTATATGCTGTGTCTCTTATGCTTTTCAGTATTATCCGCTCTAGTAACGCAAACTGTTACCGCGCAAAATAAAACTGAAAATAAAAAGGAAAAGGTGTATGGAGTTTTGGCGTACAGGCTTTAAGGTGAAAGAATGTTTATTTTGTTTATTATTAATTCCCTTTTTTATTTACTTGACCTCCATCCAAAAATAAATAACTAAAATATTTGAATATTAACTTTCAAAATGTAGCTCTCTAATGTAACAAAAAAAAAGAGAAGAAATAAAAATGGAAGTGTGTGTGTGTGTGTGTGTGTGTGTCTGTGTGTGAGAAGGAGCGTGGAACGAGTGTGCAGTAAGTTGACACTGTGTATAAATAAATCCCAATCTAAATGATTAATTAAAAGAGTAAAGTACATCAGAATGGCTGCTGTTTTGTCTTTACTCTAAACCTGGCATCGCACACACCCACAGTGATCACACACACACACTGATCACGTATGTCACATACACACAAGTACACGTAGGAACACTCGCATCGAGGCTCCTGAGCAGGGTTCGAGGTCACACTTCACACCCCTCTCCCCATCTGTTTCATGTTTCCAGCCACAGGACCAAAACCTCGGGCGGATGGACGTCCTCGTCTCACGGTCCTGTAGACGCATGGGACACGGCATCCAGTAGAGACGAGCGCGACTGCTTCATCGAGTGAGTCCGTTTTAAATGCCAGCGAGTTGTTTTTCCCGGTGTCTACAGCGCTGTGATTGGCTGCTACTCTGTTATGATGTCATAACGTTGCTTGTTTTTTTTTTTTGTTTGTTTTTTTCCTCTAAAAAGAAGGGATGATTTGGTTACTAGCGGAGAGGACGAAACTTAAACAAAGCCTCCACATCACGTCACGCAGGCTGGTACAGAACATGTCTCACAGCCATGGTCTCACTCGCGTCCTGTTTAGTGCGCTGTGGCAACCGGCGGTGTGTATTGTTGGCGGTGAGCCCTGCCCCCGATGGCTCCACTCGTAGGAACATGAGTCTGAAGAGACCCATAATCAGCGTGAAGGACAGCACGTGGGCGAGGGCTGATCTGAAATTACAGTCTTTAACGCGAGGCCTTCCGTCGCTTCAGCTCCGTGTCGTGTCACGCGACGCAGGGCCGAGTGTTTTTACTTCTCCTGCTATCAGGAGACGAGCGGCGAGGCGGTGGAGTCGTGCTGTAACAGTGCTAATGTATCTGATTAAGACGTTACCGAATGCTACGCCGCTCTGCCCCGCGGGCCTGACTCAGACACGGTAATGACATGTACATGAGGGTGGGCGTGGCCTGTTTAGCAGGTGCAACGTATAGCACGGGGTTACATACGTCCTCATGCTAGAGAGCACATGTTACACACAAGCTGGCCGCGTCTGTGTGTGTGTAAAATGAGTTCCTGCATCGTGTGGCTTCCAAAAAGATGAGAGAGAATGAAGGAGGGGAGAGAAGAATTAACGTTTTGAATGAAGGGTTGTGTGTTAATGCTGCAGGTTTCCATGCGGTGACGGTCGCCGTGTTCCCCGTGTGCTGCTCGCGTCGTTAGGAGAGGGTGTACTGGACCTGTGGGCTTTTTGTTTCTGCAAACGCGCGCGCGTGTGTGTGTGTCCCAGCTCTAGTGATTTGAGGACCAGCTCTGCCCTTGCTCCCTCCTGTGAGGGGATAATTGCAGCCCTTCAGCACGGACGTCAGGAGCGTCAGCCACCGCTCTAATTACTGAACTGTACGAGAAATAAAACAGGGACGAGTTGGAACACACGGGAGCGTTCTGTACACACACACACACACACACACGTGCACGATGCAGACTTTTAGTTCAGTGTCTTTATTCCGCTGAGGTGTTGTATTGATTAAATTAGATGACGAAAAACAATGTGAGTAAAAAGAGATAAGGTGGGTTTAAGTTTTTTTGAGAGTGAACATGTCCATTTCATACCAGTTTCTGGGACACGGGTCTGCAGGAGAGCTTTCACACTCATCCTAAAATGGATTCGCATCCTTCATCTGTTTTGTTAGTTTATAAACATAAAGACTGAAGTACTTGAAGTTGAAGACTGAAGTTGAATCTCCTTAAGCAGCGCTGATTTAGACGCCGCGCGCCTGTGTGTGAGTGATGCTACACTACCGACACAGTGGACATTTCTCGCGTTCCCCTGGACAGAATCGCTCTCTTGCTCGTCCAGGTTGGATGTTAGATGTTTACAGATCTCTCCATTTTATCTGAATCTATTTGTCCCATTACACTGACTAATCTCCCAGTCTCAGAAACACCCCCCTCCCATGATGATGCTACCACCACCATGTAGGGACGGGTTTAATAAACTGACGTGCAGGGCCTTTCTTCATGACATCAGACCAGAGGATTTTGTCTCTCATGATCTGAGAGTCCTTGACTCTGATTTTTGGGAAATCCCCAGCCGGCAGTCATGTGACTTTTAGTGAGAAATGTCTTCTGTCTACCATACAGACCTGATTGGTGTTGCGCTTGCAGTGACGGCTGTCCTTCTGTACGTCTCTCTCGTCTCCACAAGGGAGGTCAGGATCTCATTTGTACTGACCTGTAGGTTCCTGGTCCACTCCCTGACCCAGGCTCTTCGTCCCTGATCACCCTGTCTGACTGGGAGGACAGGGTCTGTGCAGGCTGTTCCAAATCTCTTCCATTTGAGACTGATGGAGGCGATCGTGCTCTCGCAGGTCTACAGATAATTCTCCTGAGCTCCTGAGCTTGTTTCCACTCTGACCTGCACAATCTACTGTAGGACCTCATATAGAGATGTGTGTGTCTTTCCTAATGATGTCCAATGACTTCGGTTAGACACAGATGGATGTGTCGATGTGTAGGACGAGGATCTCAAGGACCAGTGACAGGAGCGAGGTGCACCAAACCTCAGTAGGAAGCGTCATAACAAAGGATATAAGAAATACTTATGGAAACGAGATATTTCAGCTTTCTTTATTTTTTAGAATAAATAAACAAAACATGCCAAACCCCTGTTTTTATTTTGTAATTGTGGAGGATTATGTGTAGAATGATGAGGAAGAAGGATCTGAATCCATTTGAAGGTGAAACAAAACAAGATGTGGGAAACTAGAATGGGTCAGAAAAAATTGAAAAAAAAAATTGTTGAAAAAAGGTAAAACAGAAACGGTCACACTGAAAATGATCTGATTCCAAATTGACAGGTTCCCCAAAGAATTATCCAAGAATTTTAAAAAAAGAGTCGAATAACGATTAAATCCACCGATGAGTCGATTAATTGATTTCAGCAGGTAAAAGAGCCAAAGTCAAGGACTTGATTACAAACAGCCAAAAAACACACAGAGAGCAACACTAATTAATCCTCAGAGTGTTCGAGTGAGTGAATGAGTTTAATTATTTTTTTTTAACTGTAATTAATTTACAAGATAAGATTTAAATGTGAAAAAAAAGGTTAAATGTTTTTCTCTCTCTCTCTCTCTCTCTATTTGTCTCTCTCCTCTTTCTGTCTCGGTCTCTCTCTCACAGTCACGTCTCCCAGCCGAGTTCCCTGGAGGAAGTGCGCCTCGGTCTGGAAGGCGATAAGCTCGCGCCTCGGAAAGTTGAAATGAGACGAGACCCAGTTTTGGGCTTCGGTTTCGTGGCAGGAAGCGAGAAGCCCGTCATAGTGCGTTCTGTCACTCCAGGTAATAGTCACGGTTTGCTCGAGCGCATTAGACAGAGGGAGTGTTGGTGTACGCTGTAAGTGTGGAGCCGACTGTTAAGGGTTTCATGTCCACCACAGGAGGTCCATCGGAGGGGAAACTGGTTCCTGGAGATGAAATCATCATGATCAACGATGAACCAGTGAGCAGCGCTCCCAGAGAGCGAGTGATCGACCTGGTCAGGTACTACAGGACACACGGGGACACACTGCCTCTCACACTGAGTGTCCTCATCTCACGCAGTGAATAGTTTCAGAGACAGCGCTGGTCATGTCCAGTGAGGAGTGTCTCCTCGGCTGCTGACATCTTTTCATGCAATACAGCTACAGCTTTAGCCATTAAGACGCGGAAATGTAACGAAGAGAACAGCAGGGGTGCAAAGCACCGTCCCCTTGTAAATATAAGATTATTACAGCACTAGGAATGATACATTTCAAGTTACAAACTCTACATTTAATTCTTCCCGGCGAGCGCTCGTCTAGTGAAACGTTCAGAGACGCAGCGGAGTCGCGGTGCTGCTGTACACAGGACGGAAATTCTCTCACTATTTGTTTCCTTCTCTGTTGTAGAAGTTGTAAAGAGGCCATCGTGCTGACGGTCATCCAGCCGTACCCTGTAAGTGTTTCCCTTTCTACAATAAAGATCAAAGGCAAGCCGGTTTCCTTCATTTCTAAAATTATGTTTTTAAAAATATTAACAGTAACATAAACGTGATATACTGTATATACACGAGTGTGAGTGAAAAATGATGCGGTTATATTATCAGCGCTTTTTCCGCTCGGGTCTCCTGTCTCCCCAGTCACTGCTGTGCAGGTGTGTGTGAACGTGTTACGTCACAGTGCAGGTGTAACTGAGGTGCGAGCAAACATGGACGCTCCGCTTGTGACTTGTACAAAAGAGGAGCCGAAGAGCATAAACAGGAGCGTTTGGAAATCTGTGAACTAAACCTTCACCGATACTCTGAGGAAGGTGAAAGTTTCTTCGAGAATCATCACCGGTGAGGAGACATGGATTCATCACTACGGTCCTGATAGTAGAGGCAGAGCACGGAACGGAGACATCCCCAATCACAGACCGAGAAAAAGTTAAAAAATCGACCATCAGCTGGAAAATTCATCATCAACACTTACAGTTTTCTGGGATTCGCAAAGCCCAGAAGTATTGGAACATCATCAGGGACAAGCTTCAACCAGTGAGACGTTTATTGAAGAGCTGAAGAATAAACTCCGGACTAAACTCAGAGGGCTGATATCCGAGGACGTCGTGATCCCTATTGTCCTGATCTCTCTCCATCACTCACCCGTTCGGGCCCCTGAAAGCAGCCCTATGAGGACGAAGGGACACTTCTGATGAAGGAGACAAGACAGCGGTGCAGTCAAGGCTCGCAGCTCAGACTTTTATTAACGAGGGAATATGAACGCTTGAGGACAGATGGAAAAAGTGTATTGAAAAGCAAGGAGCATGTCGAAAAATCATGCGTTTGTCAAATTTTATAGCCAGAGTGCGGATAATTTTTGACCCTCCTATATATAGAAATAAATACATTAGAGTTTGGAGACGTGTGGTGAGACATGAACCGCCACACCAAAGAATGACAAAACGTCCCTGAATCGATATGAAAACATTTCCGGTGATGAGCTCACACTCTCACTCTAACACCGATCCGGTATTGAAACTGATTCCCTCCCACACACACACGCACACATACACACACCGGTCTGCCGCATTTTATGCTGTTTTTTTTTTCTCTGAGAATTATATTTTCTCGTGAAAACTTCTGTCTCTTTTTTTCTCTTATTTTTGTTTTGTTTTTCTCTAGTCGCCCAAGTCTGCCTTCATGAGCGCTGCCAAAAAGGCAAAGCTGAAATCGAACCCGGTGAAGGTTCGATTCGCCGAAGAGGTCATCGTTAACGGTCAGATTCCTGTAAGTTAAAAATAAAAACGGCACGATTTCAGCCTCGCATTTCCATTTAGTGTAAAATAACCAGTGTTGGGTGTAAAGCGTTACAAAGTAACATGTTAGAGGACTCGGATTACTTTATGATATAACAAGTAATCTAACGTGTTCACTCCGCCATTCAACTACTCAGTTACTTAGTTACTTTTTCAAAAATGTAATCCGTTATTCAGATAATTTATGTAATCCGTGAGCCAGACAGCCGTCATTCCCAATCCATTAGTGTGTTGTAGGTGCGTCCTACAAGCCCCGCCCCTGATAACCCGCCCCCTTCTGTTATTCCTGCTGTTATACTCCTATCTCACCTGTACGGTTTGACTATGTGAGGACCGACGGGCAGAAAGATGGAAACCTAATCACAGCGCCAAAACTGCCGGTGAATCCTGATGAACCGTACTTACGACCACCGTGCGACACCGCGTAGGTGAGATAGGGGTATTAGTTGTTAACAGATTATGGGCCAAACTTGGCTGAGTGATGATGGTAGAATAATTATAAAGGTCTTGACTAAAACTACATGCATGAGGGAGCACAAAGGAGTTTTCATTTTCTGCAATGGAAAAGTACTCGAACTAGTTACTTTATCAGAAAGTAACGCTGTAATGTAACGGATTACTTTTTAATGACAGTAATTTTGTAACATCCCCCAACACTGAAAACAACATTGATATCAATAGAAGAACCAATGTTAGATTTATGTAGATATAGAAGACCAGATGTCTTTGTGTGTGGAGTTGCATGTTCTCCCCGTGCTTGGTGGGTTTCCTCTGGGTTCTCCGGTTTCCTCCCACAGTCCAAAGACCTGCAGATTAGGCTAATTGATGTTCCCAAATTGGCCGTAGTGTATGAATGAATGTGTATGTGTGTGTGTATGTGTGTGTCTTGCAATGGATTGGACCTGCTTCTTATTTAAACTGTGTCATTTACAGAACGGGACGTGTTCAGGTGTTCAGGTGTTCAGGAGTATAATTTTGTTTGCTTTCAGGAGACAGTGAAGGATAATTCACTTCTCTTCATGCCAAATGTCTTGAAAGTGTACCTCGAAAACGGCCAGACGAAATCGTTCAAGTTTGACAGCAACACCTCAATTAAGGTATTTAAATCCTGTTACATAAACGTCCGTCTCTTCACTAACTATGGAAATGACGTTACGGTCCTGAGAACTGCTTTGCGAGGCTAAAAGAGGACGAGGTCACGAGGCTTAATATACAATATAATTTACAAAACCTGAAACAATCATTGTTCAGCTGAGATAAGGATTCTTTCAGAGATAACCACCGGATCGATTTGAATGAATTTTACGGCTGCGCGATTAGGATTTTTAAAAATCACGTTACGATTATTTTGACACAGATTGCGATTGAAGTTTAAACTGTATTAAACATATTCACTTCATATTTATTGAGGCTAACACCAAATAACCGCACAAATGATCTCATCAAGAGGACCAATATTTATTTATCACCTTGCAAGTATAAAAAAATCATTAATTATTGACAAACTCTACATAAATTCCTGAATATGTGATCTGTACATCAGCTGTAATAAACTGCAGCTATTAAATAATCAACTGTGCAGCATTAATTAACATGCTTCAGCTCATTAATGGTGTTACGTGTGTGTGTGTGTGTGTGTGTGTGTGTGTGTGTGTGTGTGTGTGGTTGGGTTGGGAAGGACGTCCTGCTAACGCTGCAGGAGAAGCTGTCCATTAAGTGCATTGAGCATTTTTCTCTGATGTTGGAGCAGAAGATGGAGAATTCCAACACGAAGTTGGTGCTGCTGCACGAGCAGGACATGCTGAGTCGGGTGAGTCTCGCGTGTTAAACTCACAACATTAACAAAAAGTATTTCAGTGGAATATACAATGTATAAATGAACCCTACAAATCTGTTATAAAAGATTATCACAGCATTGTAAGTGTTTCTATCTTTTTCGTACTTGTGTCCCAAAACACGTACCACCACGTTATAAGAGATTTATTATTCTATAAAAGTTTTTACTTTGAACTTTTACTACATGGCAAGAAGGCTGATACCAGTTCACAAAATCTCCTCAGATTTCTAGCATTTTGTGCGTATCTAATATTTTTGTTCCAGGTGACTCAACAACCAGGCTCTCACAAGATGAGGTGTTTATTTCGCATTGCTTTTGTACCAAGGGATCCAGTGGATCTTCTTCGCCGTGACCCCGTGACCTTTGAGTATCTCTACGTGCAGGTAACGGCAACAAATGTGAGCCATTATAATCCACGGTCCAGCAGACAAAGCGACAAAACTCGAACGCAGAGTATAAAGAAGATTATAAACTACTACATTCATTTTATTAATTTTTCTTTTAACAAAATATAAATAACCTTCTTGTTGCACAAGGAATAAATAATAAGATCAGTGGCAGATGTTTGGGCTAGAGTCTGTAAAGGTTGATACAGCACCTGGAGCGTTGGTACAGTGTTCTGGAGGGTTGATACAATGTTCTGGAGGGTTGATACAGGGTTCTGGAGGGTTGATACAGTGTTCTGAAGTGTCGATACAGTGTTCTGGAGGGTCGATACAGTGTTCTGGAGGGTTGATAAAGTGTTCTGGAGTGTTGATACAGGGTTCTGGAGGGTTGATACAGTGTTCTGGAGTGTCGATACAGTGTTCTGGAGTGTCGATACAGTGTTCTGGAGTGTCGATACAGTGTCCTGGAGGGTTGATACAGTGTTCTGGAGTGTCGATACAGTGTTCTGGAGGGTCGATACAGTGTTCTGGAGGGTCGATACAGTGTTCTGGAGGGTTGATAAAGTGTTCTGGAGTGTTGATACAGGGTTCTGGAGGGTTGATACAGTGTTCTGGAGGGTTGATACAGGGTTCTGGAGGGTTGATACAGTGTTCTGAAGTGTCGATACAGTGTTCTGGAGGGTCGATACAGTGTTCTGGAGGGTTGATAAAGTGTTCTGGAGTGTTGATACAGGGTTCTGGAGGGTTGATACAGTGTTCTGGAGTGTCGATACAGTGTTCTGGAGTGTCGATACAGTGTTCTGGAGTGTCGATACAGTGTCCTGGAGGGTTGATACAGTGTTCTGGAGTGTCGATACAGTGTTCTGGAGGGTCGATACAGTGTTCTGGAGGGTTGATAAAGTGTTCTGGAGTGTTGATACAGGGTTCTGGAGGGTTGATACAGTGTTCTGGAGGGTTGATACAGTGTTCTGGAGTGTCGATACAGTGTCCTGGAGGGTCGATACAGTGTTCTGGAGGGTCGATACAGTGTTCTGGAGTGTCGATACAGTGTTCTGGAGTGTTGATACAGGGTTCTGGAGGGTTGATACAATGTTCTGGAGGGTTGATCCAGTGTTCTGGAGGGTTGGTACAGAGTTCTGGAGGGTTGGTACAGTGTTCTGGAGGGTTGGTACTGAGAGGTGTAGCACGGGTCTGCAGTGGGACAGAGCCGGTCTGGGAGCCGGTCATCTGAAGGGAGGTGCATGGATCTGAGAGGTTGGTTCAAGTGTGTAAGATGTTGGAGGTGTCTCAGATGTCTGGAAGGTTGGAGGTGGAGAAGAAGTCTGGTAGGCTGGTTTAATGGTCTGGGAGTTTGGAGTTGGAACAAGGGTCAGGAAGGTTGAAGGTGCAGCAGGTGTCCAGGAGGTCTGAGAGTTTGAAGGTGGACCAGGAGACTGGAAGCTTGTTAAATGAAAGTTTTCTTGATTATTCTGTCTCTTTCTCTCTCACTGTCTCTTTCAGAGCTGTAAGGATGTTGTTCAGGAGCGTTTCGGTTCAGAGCTGAAATATGACACAGCTCTTCGTCTCGCTGCTCTTCAGATGTACATCCTCACCATCAGCACCAAACAAACTCAGAAGGTCTCTCTCAAATACATTGAGTGAGTGTCACTTGTTTTTGTGTCCGTCTGTCCCTTTCTGCAGTCGCTAACAGGTTAGCATGCTCGCACCTAAACATCTTTCCTAGGCTGAATGACGATGATGTAGAGGGCACTGAGAGGGCACGTGACAGATGTATGTACACACGTGGACAAAATTGTTGGTACCCTTCGGTCAATGAAAGAAAAACTCACAATGGTCACAGAAATAACTTTAATCTGACAAAAATAATAATAAATAAGAATTCTATGAATGTTAACCAATGAAAATCAGACATTGCTTTTCAACCATGCTTCAACGGAATTATTTTAAAAAAATGAACTCATGGAACAGGCCTGGACAAAAATGATGGTACCCCTAACTTGCACAACCTTTTGAGGCAATCACTGCAATCAAACGATTCCTGTAACTGTCAATGAGACTTCTGCACCTCTCTGCAGGTATTTTGGCCCACTCCTCATGAGCAAGCTGCTCCAGTTGTTTCCGGTTTGAAGGGTGCCTTTTCAGACAGCATGTTTCAGCTCCTTCCAAAGATGCTCAATAGGATTGAGGTCAGGGCTCATAGAAGGCCACTTTAGAATAGTCCAATGTTTTCCTCTTAGCCATTCTTGGCTGTTTTTAGCTGTGTGTTTTGGGTCATTGTCCTGTTGCAAGACCCATGACCTGCGACTGAGACCCAGCTTTCTGACACTGGCCAGCACATTTCTCTCTAGAATCCCTTGATAGTCTTGAGATTTCATTGTACCCTGCACAGATTCAAGACACCCCTGTGCCAGATGCAGCAAAGCAGCCCCAGAACATAACAGAGCCTCCTCCATGTTTCACAGTAGGGACAGTGTTCTTTTCTTCATATGCTTCATTTTTCCGTCTGTGAACATAGAGCTGATGTGCCTTGGCAAAAAGTTCAATTTTTGTCTCATCTGTCCATAGGACATTCTCCCAAAAGCTTTGTGGCTTGTCAACATGTAGTTTGGCATATTCCAGTCTGGC
Source organism: Clarias fuscus (assembly GCA_030347435.1). Taxonomy (NCBI): domain Eukaryota; kingdom Metazoa; phylum Chordata; class Actinopteri; order Siluriformes; family Clariidae; genus Clarias; species Clarias fuscus. Next base: position 871,458 of record CM059209.1, on the reverse strand, counting down.
TTTTTTATGATTTGTTTTCAACAACGGTGTCCTCCTTGGTCGTCTCCCATGTAGTCCACTTTGGCTCAAACAACGACGGATGATGTGATCTGACACTGATGTTCCTTAAGCATGAAGTTCACCTTGGATCTCTTTAGAAGTCTTTCTGGGCTCTTTTGTTACCATTCGGATTATCCGTCTCTTTGATCTGTCATCAATTTTCCTCCTGTGGCCACGTCCAGGGAGGTTGGCTACAGTCCCATGGATCTTAAATTTCTGAATAATATGTGCAACTGTAGTCACAGGAACATCTAGCTGCTTGGAAATGGTCTTATAGCCTTTACCTTTAACATGCTTGTCTATAATTCTCTTTCGAATCTCCTGAGACAACTCTTTCCTTCGCTTCCTCTGGTCCATGTTGAGTGTGGTACATACCATGTCACCAAACAACACAGTGACTACCTGGAGCCCTATATATAGGCCCCCTGACTGATTACAAGATTGTAGACACCTGTGATGCTAATTAGTGGACACACCTTGAATTAACATGTCCCTTTGGTCACATTATTTTCAGTATTTTCTAGGGGTACCATCATTTTTGTCCAGGCCTGTTCCATGAGTTTATTTTTTAAAATAATTCTGTTGAAGCATGGTTGAAAAGCAATGGCTGACTTTCATTGGTTAACATTCATAGAATTTTTTTTAATTATTACTTTTGTCAGATTAAAGTTATTTCTGTGACCATTGTGAGTTTTTCTTTCATTGACCGAAGGGTACCAACAATTTTGTCCACGTGTGTATGTGTCCAGGCTTACCAGAGTAACCTTAGAACAGACTGTAAACGCCTTTACTCAGCATGAATGTTTTATTAATTATTACAGGTAGTCCCCGACTTATGAACATTCAAATTTCTGCAGACACGGCGTTTCTACAAACATTCGTAGATGCAAACAAATCTCACATGTATTGTAGAAACAATAGACCCAGCAGTGCACCAGATACAATTTTTACAATCATATGCAATATTTTCAGTGTGTAAGTGAATGTATAAAATGACCGGTATATCGTATGTGTGTGTGTATGTGGGGGTGCAGGAGAAATCAGTCCAGGAGCACGATGATAGAATATGTCTGTCCTGTAAAGCTGTCCTGATGGTGAATAATCCCAATTTTGGAAAATCCTTAACAAAAGAGAGTTCACAGTCCAATAGAGTGGAAAACAGGCGCAGAGAAAACAGTTACAGTGGAACCTCGGATTGCGAGTAACGTGGTTTACGAGTGTTCCGCAAACCGAGCAAAGATTTTTAATAAATTTTTTATCTGAAACCGAGCAAGTATTAGTTTACGAGCGCCGAGTATCATGTATCACGCATGCGACCCTTATTTTGACACAAAGCGGCAAGGGATCACAACTGAGGCAATGATTTTTCTCTCTCTCGCCCTATATTCATTTCAAAAGTGTATAAGACTCACTTTGTCGGACTTAACAACAAAGGTGCTCCTGCGAACAGAACGTGTTCAAAAGTCAGGGACATTTTGTATAGACATTTAGGATCAGTTAAAGAGCTGAACAAAGGTCCATATTGAAGCTGTTGTACTCTGTGATGCGGGGTCACCTGGGACTTGGACTGACTGAACATATAGTTAAACATCCCACGTCTGCACACGGTTGGAGCCGACAGAAACGCCTTTCTCTCTGTCTGTAGCAAAGAGTGGGGGCTGGCTCTGTTTCTGCCTCCGGCGGTTCTGTCCAGCATGAAAGAGAAAAACATTAAGAAGGCCATCGCACACATTCTGAAAACCAATCAGAACCTGGTGCCTCCTGGGAAAAAGGTAGGGACGCAGACTTTCTCTGTAAATCACTTCATGTGATCTGTATACTGACCGCTAGTGATAGAGGAAATAAAAAAATACAAATTATAAGAAGAAGAGGAAGAAGAATTATAAATTAGATTAGATTAGATTAGATTAGTGATTCAACATTATTGTCACTGCACATGTATGGTAGAAGGCAATGAAATACACTGCTACTATTACTAATATTACTATTACTAATAATAATAGTTCACAGTGCAATTTTAACTTTACCTTCCCTAAAGTATGGCAATTTAATTGATTGATTAATTGATTTGATTGATTGATTAATCGCAGCTGACAGCGCTGCAGGCCAAGGTTCACTACCTGAAGTATCTCACTGACCTGAGACTGTATGGAGGAAGAGTGTTTAAATCTGTACTGCTCGTAAGTTTGTCTTTTCTTCCATGACAGTGTGTGCATGCATAAAAGTATTGTCACTACAAACAGAATTTTCTCAGGTTTAAATAGTTCGCGCTCGTTTGAGCATTATTATTTAATAATATTATACATTTTGAGACATCTGTTGTTTCACAACTCTGAGATAAAAATCTGCACTGTGAAGAAAGCACACTGTTGTAGTGCAATTATAGCCTGTGTGTGCGTGTGCGTGTGTGTGTGTGTGTGTGCAATTAGCAAGGAGAGAAACACACAGAGGTGACACTCCTAGTTGGGCCACGCCATGGGATTAGCCACGTCATCAACACCAAAACCAACATGGTGGCCCTGCTGGCCGACTTCAGCCACGTTAACCGCATTGAGATGTACACAGAGGACGAGAGGAACGTCAGAGTAGAGCTGCACGTGCTCGATGTGAAGGTAAAATGTATTGATACATTATCATAGTTGTTTGTATGGATGCATGAATAAATGGATGAGAGTTGTTTACATTAATGGATAATAAATAAATGGACGGATGAGGAGCTGTTTGGATAAATAGATGGATGGAGGGAGCGATGGATAGATGCAGAGTTCTTAAGATGGATGAATGGATGGAGAGGTGTTTGGATGGATGGATGGATGGATGGATGAAGTGATGGATGGATGGGAAGTTATTAAAATGGACGGATGGGATGCGGTTTAGCTGGATGGATAGGTGTTTGCATATATAGGTGCTGAATGAATAGAGAGCTGTTTGGATGGATGGAGAGCTGTTTAGATAAATAGTTGGATAAATGGATGGATAGATTGGGAGATGGATGGTAGAATGAATAGATGAGGATTGATAAGGAGGTATTTAGAAAGGTATATGAATGGATAGACAGAGGGGTGGATGGATGGATGGATGGATGTATGGATGGATGGATGGATGGACGAAGCAGTGTGTGCATAGATACTGTAGATACTGTAGATGGAGGGGTGTTTGAATAGATGGACGGATGGACTTAGTTTTAATAAGGTTCTAAGCGGTGTTTGGATAGATTAATGCACTGGTTCTAAACTGGTTTAGCTTTAGGACCCAGCGCCACACTGTTTATCATACGTGGCGTTATACAGTATAACAGTGTTATTAATGTCAGTGTATCGGTCTGATGAAGTCAAATAATCATCACTTCCTCCTGGGATACCTGGAAATAAATCTACTGTACATACTGAGGTGTTGAGTTTATACCTCATAAGTATTTACAGTGGAAACAATCAGTCTGTTGAGGGTGAATGCACATGCTGAATCGAGTGTACAGTTAATGAGTCATGATTTTAATATGACAGTGTACCCTAATACATAAACCTAATTCTGAGTAAATACAGCTTACCAAGCCTAATAAATAAAACAGACACTGAATTACAAATCGTGGATGTTTGAGAACTGCACATTTGAAACTGCACATTTCGTGTCTCATGTTCTCCTCCATGTGGCGTTTATCAGTTTAACTGATCTGATGCAGGTTTGTTGAGGAGTTATCTGTTGACACCAGAGAGTAAAACAAGCCAATTATATGTATTATAATTGAAATGAGTGTGTCCAGATGTCACTGCTTGGATGAGGTCATGAGGGTCATGGGACGAGCATAAAAATATAAAGGGTGGATGGATCGATGAGGAGGTGTTTGGATGGACTGATAAATGGAAGGTTACAGGGTAGACTAGGAATGTTGGACCGATTGGGATGTTTTAGTAAGGTTCTTAGGGTCATGTGATAGATGGTGGATGGGTGGATGAATATGTTGAGAAGTTTTGATATTTACTGAGGTTGATTTGATGGACATGCAGGTGTGGGAGATGAATGATTTGAGCCTTGACTTGTGATACCTGGACGTGTGGGTGCTTGGATGGATGGACAAGATGAAAGTCATGGTGCAGCTCTAGACGCTGGACCGTGTTAATAAGTTGTTTGGTGCAGGAAACGAGGTAAAGAATATGATTATCAAGGTGGCTCTCCAAGTGCTGCTGTATGTTCGGATTTGCACGGCCAAATATTTTCACTGTCGTTTTCATTTTCACAATATACTGTTTGTTTATTCTGCTTTCGGGCTCGATTTATCAGAGATGTTGTTGTTTCCTCAGCCCATCACGCTTATAATGGAGTCCAGTGATGCAATGAACCTGGCATGTCTCACTGCGGGTTACTACAGACTGCTGGTGGATTCACGGCGCTCAATCTTTAACATGGCCAAAAGCACGTCTGGTAAGGGTGGAGTCAAAGATGCATGCACCGGTTGTATGTTTGTCTTTTTTGACTCTGCCTGATGTTCCACCTTTCTATTGTTAGGCAACGATTCCCGAGAAAAGCACAACTTTCAAGCCATTGAGTGGAACTACAGTTCCTGTACTGAGTGTGAGGACTACAGTGGGAGACTCTCTGAACCAGACCCCGCTCCCGCGTATATTACTGAGCTCCATCAAGCGCATCGGGACAGCAGAGGCAGCTGTATGCAAACCCATGCCCTCGCACAGCCCTTTTTCAGGGGCACGACTGACGACTCACCCAAAAGCGCCAAGGTGTCTTTTATATTCGGAGAAGCTCCGTTGGATAGCGTGAATCCCCAGCATTTGGGGTACCAAAGATTAATGGAGGACGTTCCGGAGGGTTTGGATGATCAGCGGGCTCTTTATATGCATCAGGATGACTATAAACCCCTGGATCCTTGTTTGGATCTTGATGGCTTCCAGTATGGGAGTCACATGGTGTATGGCGATGGGAAAATCTTCAGCACCACCGAGGGAATCGAAGAGCCGCTTCTGCACGACATCTGCTATGCCGAAACCACGGACGATGCAGAGGACGAAGACGACATCAGTTGCGAGGATGACATGTCGATGATGGCGATGGCGGATTCTCGTGAAAGAGCTCTGTCGCTGCTCTCGTTGTCAGAATCCAGCGACGATATCATCGACCTGACTTCCCTCCCACCGCCACCCGAGGGGAACGATGTAGAAGACAACGATGTGCTTTTGCAGTCGCTAAACCTAGCCATAGCTGCTCCACCACCCGGATTCAGGGACAGCTCAGATGAAGATGAGCACCAAGGAGAACAAATGAGGGAGAACAGAAACTTGGACATCCCGGTGTCGCTGATTGATTCTGTGCCCATGGGCATGGACCGAGGGACAGAGGATGTGTTGGATGATGCTGTCGTTTCCACTTTGCAAGCACTGGAAGCTTTGGCGGCCTCTGAAGACCAGTCCCGCACACAGTCGGACAATAGTTCAGGTTCTTACACTATCGTAACATTTATTCATTGATGAAGTCCTCCAGCCATTGATAGTTTTTTTTTGTTTGTCTGTTTTTTTTTAAATTGTTCACTCCATTCCAATATTTATTTTTCCATATTGTTCCATATATTCGTTTTTTAATGATAAAAATAAGTTAACTCATTGTTTTGCTTTGAAATGTTGCTTTTATTTCCTGAGATATTTGTTGTTTTTGTTCCATTGTTAATGTTGTAAACACATTTGTTGGCATCATTGTCTTTTCCATGATTTTGTTGTTGTTTTGTTTTTTACAAATAAAAGCTTTAAACCACATGCAAAATGACTCGTATGGTCTGAAAGCTTGTCATGATGTGACGGTTACAATGTCAAATATTGGCTTAAACGTTTGTCTTTCTGTGATACACAGGTGTAGAAATATCTCGAACCTATAGTCCCGAGTCCGCTTCAGATTCCGGGAACGAGACAAATTCCTCGGAAATGACAGAGAGCTCAGAGCTAGCAGCAGCTCAGAAACTCTCAGACAATCCACTGAAAATGTTTGTGGCCACAGCTGAAGGGTACCAGACCCTGGACGCAGAGAAAACCGAGTTTCGTTTGAGGGCCACATCTAGAAAACAGGACGAAGAACTGAAGTCCACAGCTGTAGCATCATGTCAGGCCCTCCATTCAGACCACTTGGAGATGGAACCTGAAACCATGGAGACCAAATCGCTGTCTGGTTACTTCAACAAAATGCATATGGACGCCATGATTGCCAAGAGACAAGTAAAAGTCGATGAGGGAGACTGCAGACTGGGAATCGCTGGCAAAAACGAATCATCGCAAATGAAGATGCTGGCCTCGAACGTTGAGGACGTTGTTGGGAGATACAACAGTGTCAATTCAAGAGAACCTCTTCACATAGGGTTTGACTTTAAGAGGACACCTTTTCCATTTCAGGACAAGAACGCACAATCACAACAGATCCTGAACTGTAAAGCAGAGGAGCATGTGTTTAATAAGACACCAAAGTGTGGTAGCGCTAACACCATAGCTCCAGGTACACTCAGAGGATCTCTGATGGACCTGAACACTCGGTCAGCTGCGGAAGAAGCTTACACAAACGAGCAAACCACACAGGAACAGCAAAGTAAAGCACCGTTGTCTGAGAAGGAAGTGACGCGGTTGTACGAGTACCACTTGCCGAAGAGGATGTCCTCGCTCCAGAGCGAAGGGATTCATTCCCTGCAGAGCTCTCAGTGCTCCTCCATCGATGCGGGATGCAGTACAGGAAGCAGCAACTGCGTGACACCCATGGACTCACCACTGTGCACTGCAGAGAAGATCCACCTGATCAGTGAATCCTCTTTAAAAGGCCTCGGATACCCCAACATGGAGGAAAAAGGCTACAGTCAAAGTCCACATCGCAAACTCATCCATCAGACGTTAGATCCAGCATTTTTACGGAAGCACCATTCTCCGGCTGGTACAGACTCCAGCTTGGGACGTGAAGGATGCCAAAGGGTGGCCAAGATTAGAGAAACTACAGGTATGTTCTATAGAATCTTGGTCCCATTTCTCAAAACTAAGTTGTATTCCTACAGTATGTACTGTATTTATACATCAATCAGCCATAACATTAACACATTAACGCTGATTGTCAATTATATACAGTAAACTGGTGACAGCATCATGGGCACCCAAGGCTCACCTGGCTCACCTGGGCCCAGCCCGTCAGTTCCGATTCCATAAAAAAAAAAAACAATCCAGCACAATTCCTCAAAAAATGTTAATGCTGGTCACCACAACAGTATAGAAAAGCACCAAAACACACACACTCAACATAGCCCACTGCACTCGGGGCCCAGCAGACAAAGAGCCCCAACCTGGCCTTCAATATGTCGAATAAACAGTCACAAGTCATGACAACAAAACCCGTGGGATGTGCCAGACAAACAATGTTAAGGCTGTGTGTGTGTGTGTATAAGGTATATTATGTTTTATACTGTTTTTACGAAAGCATATTTCTTTCACTTTTACTGAACAAGGGAGTCATCATTAGGCAATGCTGTGGTGGCTCAAAGGGTTAAGGCTCTGTGTTCCTGATCGGTTGGGGTTCAAGCCCCAGCACCACCAAGTTTCCACTGTTAAGCCCTTGAGCAAGGTCCTTAACCCTATCAGCTCCAGGGGCACTGTATCCTGGCTGAGCCTGTGCTTTGGCCCCAGCTTCCTAACATATTGAAAAATCTAGAAAAGGACCTTGCCGTTGGTGAATCAACTTTGGGTCAAGTAACCTCAAATCAATGAACAAAACTTTGACACGTGAGATGGTTAAGCAGTCTCTAGTCCAAATATGATTCCATTATTTAAAAGAGCCACCCCTACAGTGTCCAGGCAACAATAAAAGTCATACATAGTGTTTGGGATTAAGCTCAAAAGATGAGTATGCGACAATAAATAAGAAGTTCAGATTAAGTTGTATGATGTTTACGTCTAGCTGTGCTAACAACTTTGAACATGCCACTCAATATTTTATCTGCCAAACTGTTGCAACAGATAGTCTTACATTTACCAGGCACCCTTATCCACAAAGACTTACATTTTTACCTCATTACACATCAGAGCAGTTGAGGGCCTTGCTCAAGGGCCCAACAGAAACAGCTTGGTGGTTGTGGGATTCAAACCTGGGACCTTCCGAAATGTAGTCCAATGCCTTGACCACTGAGCTACTGCTGACCTCTTAAGTAAAGTCTCAAAGTAAAGTGAACACTTAGTAACACATAATGTCTAGTTGCATATCCCTCCCTCTTTTGTAATGCATGCTTTGCTAGTGTCTGTGTAATTGATAAGGGTTAGAGAGAGTATGCCACCCCTTCCTTCCTGAGAGCATTGCCAATGTTGCTTTCTTGGACCCCAGGCCACAGATGGCTGTCATCATGGCTCATTGGGATTTGAAGTCGTTAGCTCCACTCGGGAGCCAGATTGGAGTCACTTCTCTGTAGATTTTCAGACAGAATGTTTCTGTAAAATCTGAATTCATTCTGGAGCTCCATCATTAATAAAGATCAGTGAAAACGTTCCAGAAGCATCCATGCAAGCCCAAGCCATGACACTACTCAATAGAATTTATATAGCGCTTTATATAAACACTACCTCCACTGTGCCTCATCCATCAGCTGGTATGTTCTGGATCATCATCAGATCCTTTCTTTCTCTGCATCTGCCTGACGTTTGTCCAATGGGTCTGATGGATTTTTCCCTTAGAATTGCTTGCTTTTCTCCCATAGACAGCTCTTTGGTGGTCATGTTGGTATATCTTTTTTTTTTTAATCCAGTCTTTCCAGGTAAAAACCAAATGTTCACACCAACAGGGGACATTCAAACCTATTAAATGTTTAAACTATCAGTGTAACAGGGCTCAGGGGGGCAACAAGAAACACCTGTCAGCCACCAAATTCTGACACTTTTTATCATTTGAAAGACGTGTGGGTTCAAACAAGATAGCATGTTCTAATTTGTTTAATATATCTACACTTAAACTGTAAAGATCTGACCCGTCATCTCACATTCATCTTTTGATATCAAACCCAAATGTCTACAATCTATATCAAAAACAAAAGCATTGGCTTCTAATACTTTTGGAGGAGAGTGTGAAACTAAAACTACAAAAAGGTTGAGAGTAAAGGCAAGCAGTACTGTAGTTGAAAATAGCATCATGTTGTAGAATACAGACCTACTGGAGCATTAAGAGTTAACAGTTAGCAAAGTTAGCATGAGCCTGTGATATCGCAAACCCCAACTTTTTTATTTCTAGAAGACAAAAGTTCCTCCGACCTGAAGAGTTTTTCCGTGGTGGTAACCAGTGTTTTACCTGTTTGACTCTTACAGTCAATATTCTGTAAATGTTGAGTAAAGACCTTCTCATTGAAAACTGCTTCGCGTCTTTGATTTTTTTTTTTTTAACAACCAGACATGTTTAAGTATTGATTTCTTATTATAAGGTTGAGACAAAAACATGTCAAAACTATGTCAAAAACAAGTCCTTTTAAATGTTTTATTATGATTTAATTGTAGGTGACCCTCCTCAGTAACACGTTTCCTCTCTCTTTCTCCTCCTATCACAGTGTAGTGTGCTGACAGAAAAAAACCCTGAAGTCTTGCCATATACACGCATCAACACCAACACCATCCCAGCCCACTCACGCATGGTACAGGGTCTTATGTGCCAAAACCAGACGTCTCGAGAGGTCTCAGACCGACTCTCTGGTTTGCTGCAGGAAGGCAGAGATGGAATTTCCCTTCAGCCTCCATGGAAAGCAATGGCTGAGAGTAATGGCTAAAGGTTTATTTTATTTTTTTTTTACTATTTTGACTTAGGGAGCTTTACTGGAACTTTAAAAGTTTGTGCCATTCTCGACAGCTCTCGGTTTTTTATTTATTTATTTATTTATTTATGTCTTTTTTATCCAGATTGGTATTTTGTATTTTTGTGATTGAAGATGAAATCAGTTAGGCCAAGATTTCCTGGTTGGAATGTGGTGAAAAATCAGGCAGGATGTAGAAATTCTCTCCAGCTCGCATCCACCTGAGCACTGACACTTATTACAAACCTGCCCGTTTTTTTTTTTTTTTTTTTGGAGTAGTAAGAACTTCAGAATAACTCTCCGGTTTCGCTGTAACTCGCTGTAATCTGTCTTTATAGTGTACGACGCTCTGCCAACAGCTATCGTGAAAGAATTCTTTGGTTCTTTGGTTCTTTTGGAACACACAATGTCACCAAAAACACATTGTGTGAGTGCTGTTGTGACGCTTCTCTCTCCTCAGAGCTGATGTATGTGGAAGAGGGCGGATAGCTCGTTCCTCCAGGTGTCCTGCACAGCAGTTTGCAAAGATACAGCACACTTTTTTTTTTTTTTACGAGTCTTGGAGGCAGCACACGTTAGCCTTGTCTCTCTCTGATTGCCAGGAGAGGGAGAGGAAAATGGCCAGGCAAATTCGGACAATTCTGACTAAAACGTTTTCCTTTTTGCGGCGACTCTCTGTGAAAGATATCAACTCATGACCACGTAATTCTTTTACAAAAGTGGTAAAATTAGAGAGGGAAACGATCTCTCTGACTCACAGGAAAAGCGAACTTCCGTGCAATTTCCAGCATCTAATACTAATTAACGCTTGTTCCTGACTGAAAAAGGCGTTAGTGTGCGGCTCTGGACAAAATACCCTTTGCAAGCACACTAACGAAAAATGAACACTTTCAGTACAAGGATATAAACCGAGAAACATAACAAGGGATGAACCCATGATCACCTGCAACATCCCATACAGATGACCAAAGCAGCTCGTTTTTCCACACATTTGACATTTCCACGTGGGATTTGCAGCCATTTTGATCTCATCCTTGGAGAAAAAAGAAAAGGATTCGGCTGAGTTGCAGCTCCTTCAAAAAGCCATAACCTGACCCGTGATCATCACTGACACTGAAAATTCATGTAACTGGGCAAAGCGTGCTTTGATAAATCCATGCCTTGTGTATATTTTATGTAACCTGTAAAGAAAATAAATTATATAACACGTCAGATTTTTAAAATAGGAAATCTATCGTTCTTATCGCTTGGGTTATGCCTACGTTTCAGTGATGATATAAAATTAAAAAAATGAAAAATACAACGTGATCTGAATGTTCAGAAACAGCACACTTGCAGCTTCGTTGCCTGTTTAATTATGTACAAAAGCTTAAGTCATAGAACTAAAAGAACAACTTTTACATATTTATGACTATCTTCAGACAAAATTAAGATGTTGTTTATTTGCATTATCGATCTTATTAAATATTTCGAGTCATTGTTATCATCTGGTGTCGTTATTTGGGGGTCACACTGAACGAGTTATTCTTTTATTAGTGGGTTTGATTAAACTTTAGTGTGTGTATGTGTGTGTGTGGGGCGGGGGGCAATAAAAGTGGTGTGACGCATCATCAGCAGTGACTCTAGGGAAATACTGAAGAAGAATTTCCCTTTTCTTGTGGTTTTGCTTTCATTTATGCAGAAATCCTGCACATGACTGCTCTTTTTTTTTTTCTTTTTTTTTTAAAGAAAAAATCTGCCAGAATTTTCTTATTAAAAGGGAATTGAAATGCATCCGCTAAAAGTGGACCTGATTTCCAATTGTATATGCGAACCAAGAATAGTTCATGAATAATTATTTGAAATATTATTTATCCATTTATTTATTTCATATCCAGACACTTTTTTCATACTTTGTTTTTTCTTTTCTGGATCGGGGTTGTACCTGCGTGTTGCTCATTCAATAATGAGGAAGTTGACCGAGTTAAATATAACCACTCTCACTTGCCTTTATGGTTTTTGTGTTCTTTTGGTCAAAGAAAAAAAAAAAAAAAACAAATGCATGAAAGTTCACCTCCGGAGTTACAGTTTGAACGCAGCGCAGTCGGCAGGCTGTGATGCCAGAGTGCAATATGAAGGTGAGTTTTAAATTCGTCTTATCCTCAGTGTATTTCTTCATTATATCTTTGTCTTTAAGTTTTATCCTCCAGATATTAGTCTGTTTAAAGTTTCCCAGTTCCGGTATGTTGCAGTCCAGTTAATTCCCGAGGAAGATGTTGGTTTCACAGCTTGTTAATATTTTGCAACCGTTAATACAGAGATTGTTCCTCTTACTGTAGATGAGAAGAAGGATCTTCGTCCTTATACTAGCCGCCCTTCTCCTTTTCTGTCCATCTGTATGCTCAGAATCTGCATGGTACCCGAAAAGTCTGCAATGTGACGTGACTAGGATTAGCAACGATACTGAAGTGAAAGTGGACTGCACCAGTAGAGGATTAACTTCAATTCCTATAGGAATTCCATCCAATACCACCAACCTGACGCTTACCATCAACCATATTCCTCACATCAATGAAACCTCTTTCCTGGGTCTGAACAGCATCACTGAGATCGACCTGCGCTGCAACTGCGTGCCCATCAAGATCGGCCCGAAAGACCACGTCTGCACAAAAAGTGTTCAAGTCGACAATGGAAGTTTCTGGCGGCTTAAGACGCTCAAGTCGCTCTACCTGGACGGTAATCAGCTGCCCAGCATTCCTAAAGGTCTCCCTCCGAACATCATGCTCCTCAGCCTTGAGGTCAACAGCATTTCCTCAATTCTGAAGGAAAATCTCACAGAGCTTACCAACATCCAGATACTGTACCTCGGCCAGAATTGTTACTTCCGTAACCCGTGCAACAGGTCGTATCATGTCGAGGAGGACGCTTTTTTGCAGCTTGACAAACTCACTTTGCTGTCGCTTAAGTCAAACAATTTGTCTTATGTCCCTCACAAACTACCATCGAGTCTCAAGGAGCTGTATTTATACAACAATAACATACAGAAGGTAACACCGGAGGACTTTCACAACTTGACCGAGTTAGAGATCCTGGATTTAAGTGGAAATTGTCCCCGCTGCTATAACGCACCCTTTCCTTGCGTTCCCTGTCCTAACAATTCTCCTCTTCAGATTGACGAAAACACCTTCCTCAGTTTGACCAAACTTAAAATTCTGCGGCTTCACAGCAACTCTCTCACTACCGTGCCACCGAAATGGTTTCAGGGCTGCAAAAAACTTCAAGTGTTGGACCTCTCAAGCAACTTTTTAGCAAAAGACATAACGCACACTTCTTTTCCTTGTTCACTGCCTTTCCTAGAAGAACTAGATCTCTCTTTTAATTATGAGCTCCAGCGGTATCCTTCTTCACTGAATCTGTCATGGGCTTTCTCCAAACTAAAGGATCTCAGGATCCTGAGAATCAGGGGCTTTGTGTTTCAGGAACTCAAACAAGAAGATGTTCGTCCTCTGACTCTTTTGGAGAATCTCGAAATGATCGACCTCGGGACAAACTTCATCAAGTTAACTAATCTTAGCATCCTCACAGGCCTGAAAAGTTTCCACATCATCAATTTATCAGACAACAAAATCTCTTCGCCATCGGAGGCCGAGCATGCAGCTGCACTGTCGATGGCACGTGGCTTTCCCAAGCAGGACGACACTTCCCCAATGTCACGAGGCGCTCAGTACCAAAGTGGAGAAGTGAGAGAGATTCACTATTTTAGATACGATGAATATGCACGAAGCTGCAAAAGTAAAGATAAAGAACTTGGGATTTTGAGTCCTTTCAACACACAATGTAGCTCCTTTGGAAAAACTTTGGATCTCAGCAGAAACAACATTTTCTTTTTACATTCAAGATTCTTGAATCTCTGTGAGCTCCGGTGTCTCAATCTATCAGGAAATGCCATGAGCCAAGCTTTAAATGGTTCTGAATTTATTTATCTTAAGAATCTGAAATACCTTGACTTCTCCCACAATCGCCTGGATTTGATGTTCTCCTCAGCCTTCAATGAACTGAGCAATTTAGTCGTGCTGGACATCAGTCACAACAACTACTACTTCGAAGCCGAGGGGTTGACTCACATGCTAAATTTTACCCAAAATCTTAACAAACTGACCAAGTTAGTAATGAACCACAATCAAATATCCACATCCACCAACACGGAGATGCAGAGTTTATCTCTGGAATATGTGGAATTTAAAGGCAACCGCCTTGATCTGTTATGGAGAGATGGCGATACAAGGTATCATAGTTATTTTAAAAAACTGAGAGCCTTAAAATCGCTCGACATCTCTCACAACAACCTTAACTTTATTCCCAAGCAAGTTTTCCAAAACCTTCCGAAAACACTTACAGAATTTAACATCACAAACAACAAGTTGAAATCGTTCTACTGGGACGGTCTTAGGTTTCTTCCAAACCTGATGGTGTTAGATCTCAGTGGTAACCAATTAACGAGCGTTCCTCTAAAGCTTTCCAACTGTTCGAAATCTATCGAGACATTGGTTTTGCGCAAGAATCAAATATCGCGCCTAAGCCCAGAGTTCCTCCAAGATGCATTTAGCCTAAAGAAACTCGATCTGAGTTACAATCAAATCAAGTACATCGAAGAGTCAAGCTTCCCCGAAGCCATCATAGACAACCTGGAGGTTCTGTTCTTAAACAACAACCGGTTCGTGTGCTCATGCAACGCCACGTGGTTCGTCCGGTGGATCAATCGCACGTCTGTGAACATTCCTCGACTGGCCACTGACGTCACCTGTGCTTCCCCTGGCACACAGCGAGGCCAGAGTGTGATTTCTCTCAATCTCCAAGCCTGCCAGCATAACTCTCTGTCCATCATTCTTAGTATCCTGAGTACATCTGTAATCCTGAGCGTCCTCACCCTGTCCATCTCCAGCCATCTCTTTCTCTGGGATGTGTGGTACATCTACCACTTCTGCCTCGCCAAAATCAAGGGCTATCGACGCCTAATTTCAGAAAGCATGGACTATGACGCCTTTATAGTCTACGATAAAACTGACTCAGCAGTCAGCGACTGGGTGATGCAGGAGCTTCGCGTTCAGCTGGAGGACCGTGGTGAGCCAAGGCTCAATCTTTGCTTGGAAGATCGTGACTGGGTTCCCGGTTGCCCTCTCATCGAGAATCTTTCTCAAAGCATTCAGCTTAGCAAGCGTACCATATTCATCCTGACCACTCACTTCATCCGGAGCGGCCACTTCAAAACCGCATTCTACCTGGCACACCAGCGGCTCATGGACGAGAAAGACGATGTCATCATCCTGATTTTCCTGGAGAGATTTTGCTCCAGCCACTCCAAGTACCTGAGACTCAGGAAGAGATTGTACAGAAGATCTGTGCTTGAGTGGCCAAGGAACCCTCAAGCGCAGCAATATTTCTGGTTTTCTCTCAGGAGTGTCATGGCCACTGAAAGCCAGCAGCACTACAACAAGCTCTTCCAGGAGACCCTGTAACAGCCACGATGGGGTTTTTACATATCGTCCACATGTACACAGGAGTTTTTAGAAAATAAGGTCACCGGGAAAAAAAGAACCTTTTGGAAAACTTCTAAACTGAAGATATTTACTTTTAAAAAAATTTTTTTACAGGATTTTTTTTTTTTTTTACAGGATTCTGTTTGACCAAAATTCTGATTCTGTTATATCGCCACCTGTTGGTGTGACATGCTTAGACAGCCCTGTTTTTCTGTTTCAATTTAGTTTGTTTCAATAGAGTTTTTTATAACGAAAGATCCCTGGTTCATGAACATTCGTGTGTGTATGAAGACTCAGTGTGTCATGTTTTTTGTTTCGTTTCATTTTAAAAGCTCTCCCAATGTCTTGCAATTGTTGTATTATTTTTTATTACCAACATGTCCTGATTATTGTTTATGATATCCTAAACCATGTTTATATAACGTATAGTTTTAAAAAGTTTTTTATTCAATTATGTTTTTTTTTTTATGTTAGCGAAGGTACAGTAGTTCCTGTTAGTGTTTTCTCCTCTCTTGACGTAACAGCTTTCCCTCCGACTCCTTCAATGTTAAATATCAATAATTACTGATTAAAAAATATTTTTATATGAACTCATTCTTGTGCATGAGCTGTCATTATAGAAACAATAAGAAGAGCAGTAATAGTACTGAATGCCTTCTGACCAATCACAATCGAGAACAGCACTGTGGTACCAACTAGTGATGAATCGTCAAATCGTCGTTCATGAATGATTCGTTCTTTTTGAACGAGCCTTTAATGTGACTCAAAAGAACGAGTAGTCTTAGAGAGTGATTCGCGCATTTTCTACTGGGTGCACATGCACAAAGCATCGCAAAGCATTCCGGAGGTTATGTACAGGAAACAGAAATGAGTCGTTACCGCTCGAGTCTTCTAGTCTGAATCGTTCGTTCTTTTCTCATGTGACTCCCATGGATGATATGCAGTGCAATAGATTCAAAAGAGGCAAACGACTCGGACTAGAAGACTCATGAGAAGAACCGTTCAATTCTTGGAATTCTTGGAATTCTTGGTTTCCTGTGTAACGCACTGCATAGCGTGTATGAGAGTCACGTGACAAAAGAACGAACGATTCAGACCCAAAATATATGATGGTGAGCTGCTCATTCTGTTTATAATATCTCCTTAGCGGCATTGTAATATTTTCATTACTGGAACTATAGACAAAATGCGTGTATGTAGACATATTGGTGGTCTATTAATTAGTCATTGTTTTGGTAAAAATAAAATCTGGTGCTTCCTTTAAACTAGTTTCCGGTCATGTTAAATAGTACTAGGATTAGATAAGACAATATTATGTACGTTGGAGTCAGCATAGCCTAAACATTTATTTATTTTATTTATTTATTTTATTTACGTTTTTATTTTTACAATTCCCTCAGAAACCTCTGAAATCCCTGCGGTAAAAGTAAAAGTGTCAGCACAATCATTATGATGCAGAATTACGGCTCTAATTGTTCCTCAGCCACATCATGTTCTCCGTAATCATGCTTGTTATTTTGTTGTGTAAAAAGTGTAAAGTGTTACTGTTGATTCTTTTGTACTTTCATGTTTTTAAATTTGAATCAGGTTGCACTACAAAAGGGTGTCTTTATTCTTTTATTTTATCTGCACGCTGCTTTATATCTGACTAATCAAATAAGAGAGAGAGAAAAGGGAAGTGAATTCTCAGCACTTCCTCCAAAGACACAGAGGTGTAAGAATAAAACCGTAGCCTATAGCTCAGCAACCGGAAAAAATACATGTATTGATTTGGCCTGATAGAAGGGCTTTAAGCAGTGTAGGGGGTTTGGGGAAAACCGTATATCTAATACAGTGTTCATGGGGAAACTCTCACTGCCTATTAATACACACACACACACACACACACCGCAGGAGAAAGAGTGCTGGTTGGCAGTTTGAGCAAAACTTCCTTTTTTCCCACAGATGCAGCTCTGTATGAATCTCTTCACATCACTCATTCAGCTGACGGCTCGTAAAGGAACTATATATGGAATCGCTAACATGGTGAGAAAGACAGATTTACACCTAATACGAGAATCGTTGCTTTTTAAACTGAGTTACATGCACACTTCTATAATTCATAACCTGTATTGTGTTACACGGTTGTTTTTCTAATTCTATTATTATTTAGTATTACACATTGCTCTTTAGTAGCAGACTTAACAAAGAGAAGCTTTATCAGGGTTCGTACGCTTGTGAAAATTCTGGAGAGTAGAAATCACAACAACAACAAAAAATCGGTTTTGGAATATACAGTATATATAGATATGATTCGTTTTTCAATCAACATTTCTGTGTGTGTGTGTGTGTGTGTCAGTGTTACGCCTCCGATCATCTTCACTACCGCAAATTACTAACAGACCCCCAACCTTATGACTCGGTGCTGCTCAGTTTGACCTCTGGATGTGGTGAACACGTTGTGGACTCGGGTGTTTCTTATGGTCTCTGTGCGCTTAATAAGTGGGTAACGGCGTTAGCGTGGATGGAGGTTTTAGTGGTGCTGCGTTTACACAACTCCTGCAAAAATACAAATCTTAAACCCATGTGTATCAATTCACAGTCATAATTTTACTACAAAATGTTAAATTAGTTGTTTTTCAGATTCACTGGCTTTACCAATATCATTCAATAATAGACCTGATTTGAACTGCGGAATTGTAAAGTAATTGTTCTTCAGAATAAGGAAGAAACTAATGGCGGTTATTTAGAGCAGATAATCTGGTCTGGTTAGCAGGTCGCCAGCTCGCTATGATCAGACCAGATGAAAAGAAACCGTGCAGCTTTATTACTATTGTGGATCTGAACGAAATACAGAATAAATATAAATACCTGTAAGTTATATGCAGTGAAAGGCACAGCCCCGACGTGTGTATGGGGGAAGACGTGTGTAACGGTGTCATGAAGTCAACATCACATAACACTGTACATCGCTTCCCCTGACGGGGTGAAACAAAACAAAATCCTGGAAAAAACCCTGGAATGTACTGATTAAAAAGCGTCTGAATCCTGATATATAGAGAGTCAGAGTTTGACTCTGTGGCCAGATGTGTGTAGACTGCGGATTATTCTAGATTTATAGATTGTTGGAATAATCCAACTTATTTCCAGTCAGTCGGTTAGACACAGGTGGATAAGAGCAGAGTTCACCAGAGCTCAACTACAAGTGTCGTAACAAAGGGTCTGAATACTTCTGGAAATTCAATATTTCACTCTTTATTTTTTAAGAAGAAAATTCAAAAAACAGCCCAAACATCTGTTTTTACTTTGTAGTTGTAGTGTGTAGAATGATGAGGAAAAAAAGATTTGATGAGTGTGAAACATAAGAAAATGGAGAAAACTTAAAATGGTCTGAACATTTTACGTGTGGTCACTATTATTGGCACCCCTGGTTAAGACCTTTTCTTAGGCTTCTAATAAAATGAAAAATTTGTTATTACAGAAGCCTAATGTCACACTGAAACTTGTAGAAGAATCTAACCTTTAACTCAAGTGAATAAAAAAAATACAACAAAAGAAAAATCCATGATTAAAAGAATAATTGTTTTTTTTTTTTTATAAAATCATCGGTTCCACTATTATTGGCACCCTTAACAAGTCCTATGAAATAAATGTAATTGGAGCATTTTTGTCATTTTTACTGTAGTTTATAAAGTTGATCAGAGTATCTAGAAATCAATAATTCATGACTTCCTGTTTCCCTGTGGTATAATATGAACAGAACACCTCATTCAGGTAAGTCTGATGTGTGTCGACCTTCATACTGTAAGTCAGGCAATGTCTACAAGAAAACAGCCGCTCGCCTAAACTCGCCCATACCTACAGTCAGAGGAATCATTAAGAAGTTTAAAACAACTGGAACAGTGACAGACAAGGCTGGACGAGGACCCGAGTTTATCTCACCACCCTGCACAATCTCCAAACCTCGCTGTTAGGGAACCGCATCAAAGAATGGCATCTTGGAGTCACAAAGTCTCCACAGCAACCATCAGACGCCGTCTACTCGCCAACAAGCCGTTTGGGAGGTATGCAAGGAAAAAGTATTTTCTCACCTACAATCACAAACATAAACGTCTGGAGTTTACTGAGACTTCAACTGGGACCGTGTGCTGTGGTCAGATAGAGCTTCTCATGACTTCACCTCATGGCCACTGTGAAGTCTGGTGGAGGATCGGTGATGCGGTGGGCCTGTTTCTCTTCCAAACGCCCTGGGAACCTTGTTAGGGTGCATGACATCATGAACTTTCTGAAATACCAGGTCATTTTAAATCGAAATCGGAAGGCGTCTGTCAGAAAGCTGAAGATGAGTCGTCATTAGGTCTTTCAGCAGGATAATGACCCAAAACATGTGGGGAAATCTACACAGAAATGGTTCAGCAGACACTAAATCATACCCCTCTCATCTCCAGACCTCAACCCAATTGAAAACCTGCGGGGTGAGCTGGAGAGGAGAGAGCATGAGAGAGGATCCAGGACTGGATGATCTAGAAAGATTGTGTCAAAGAGGAATGATCAAAGATGTCTCTATCTGTGTTCTCTAATCTTGTGAACTTTTAGAGGAGGAGATTAAATGCTGTCTTAGGCTTGTACGAAGTATTCAAATCAGGGGTGCCAATAATTGTGGCACACATGATTTCACGTAAAAAAAATACAAAAAAATTCCACTGAATAATTGTACTTCAATTAGAGGTTGGATTTTTCTCTCTTTTTGCATTGTGGTTCTCACTCACTCACTCATCCTCTATGCCGCTTACTCCTGTATTCAGAGTCGCGGGGGGTGGAAGATTTAGGATTTAGGATACAAGGCGGGGTACACCCTGGGCAGGGTGCCAATCCATCACAGGGCACACACATACACACACTCACACATTCATTCACACACTACGGCCAATTTGGGAACGCCAATTACCCTAACCTACATGTCTTTGTACTGTGGGAGGAAACCGGACAACCTGCAGGAAAGACACCAAGCTTTAATTTTTCAAATAAAAATTAATTTATTAGAAGCCTATGAAATTAATCAGGGGTGCCAATAATAGTGACCAGCACTGAGACGTATTCAGCCACTGACACACACACGGACATGATGAATAGGTCATGTGACTTTGCATGGTTAAAGATGTGCAGCTGTTATCACATAGGGTCTACTCACTTTTGTCGCAAACTGTTTTGACAATAATGGCTGCATGTTGAGTTATTTTCAGAGGACAGTAAATCTATGCTGTTATACAAGCTGCACATTACAGTCTTACTGACTACTCATATACCCAAGTTTCAGTTCTAAAGTTCTAATGTATTGTAGGTAGTATTGAAGGTTTTATGTGTGTGTGTGTGTGTGTGTGTGTGTGTGTGTGTGTGTGTGTGTGTGTGTGTGTGTGTGTGTGTAAAGAGAGAGATTTACAGATATTATCAAAATAAGATTGAAATATTTATAATCTGCTCATTTTTATTTTACAGGAGACTAGCAGACATTGGCTTATGCTAGGCTTCTGGGTGATGACCACATTTCCGAACAGCTTAGCAATGTGCACGGATGAAATACACCTGAGGTTCCACCCATGCGACATGCAAGAGAATTACACTACCAATGTAGTAAAGTTCTTCTGCAATGACAAAACATTACGTTCCATCCCAGACATTTTTCTGAACACCACCTTTCTCGATGCATCATACAATGAAATCAGCAATCTAACGGGGGAGTCGCTGCAAGGCTGTGAACACCTGGAAACTCTCAAACTAGACCGGATGAGCAAAAGTCGGAACGTAACCATCGCTGAAGGGGTTTTTACCAATTTGACAAAGCTGAAAGTTCTATGTCTTAATGACCTGGGCCTGTCCAAGGTGCCTACAGAACTCCCGAGTTCCCTGACAGAACTGAGACTGGACAGGAACAAAATATTCTCATTGAGTTCCAGAAACTTTTCACAGTTAAGAGGGCTGACCAAACTTTACTTGTCCAAAAACTGTTATTATTTCAATAGCTGTTTCAGGAGTTTTAAGATCGATAACAGAACTTTTTCCAGCTTGGACAAGTTAGAACATCTGAGCTTGTCATATAATAACCTTTCCCATGTTCCCAGAGACTTACCTGTCTCCCTAATAACACTCGACCTCGCTTCCAACATGATCTCGTCCATTGGAGAAGATGATTTCAAAGAGCTCTCAAACCTCAAAACTCTTAAAATCCAGGGGAACTGTCCACGCTGCCACAACGCTCCGTATCCCTGCGTTCCATGTGCAAACGGCTCCATCAATATTCACATACGAGCTTTCGACCACCTGAGGAACCTGACTTTATTGCATCTTGCTGGAAATTCGATCTCTGTCATGCAGAAAGATTGGTTTGAGAACCTTACAAATCTGAGGGAACTCTACCTTTCCTACAATTTTCTGAGCGATCAGATCGAACATGGCAATTTTCTGAGTAATTTATGGTTTCTGAGAAAACTTGATCTCTCGTATAATTACGGACTACAATCGTATCCAGAAACGGTGAACCTTTCGCAGTCCTTCGCCAACTTGTCCAGTCTTCGCACGCTGCACATGCAAGGTTTGGTTTTCAGAAAGATCGAAAAAGACTCTCTGAAACATCTTTATGGTTTGCAGAATCTGTCCACATTAGATCTAGGAATAAACTTTATCGTGGCTGTGGATCCAGATGTCTTTAAGCAATTTCATCATTTAAAGCTGCTGTATCTGTCAGAAAACCGCCTCTATCCCATCACTAACTCTGAGGTTAGAAGAGCAGACAATAGCGTAAAGCCACCACGCTTCAACCTCCCGGGCCTGATGGATTCTAGTCCTCAACGACAACAAGAACCTTTTATTAAGCCTATCCCGAGGCTCATCAAACCAGAGTGCTTCGCTGCTGGCCGCGTCTTGGACCTGAGCAGAAATAATCTGTTTTTCATTTCCCCCAAGCAATTTGAAGGTTATGAAAACATCTCCTGCCTCAACCTGTCCAGAAACGGCTTCGCATCAGCGTTAAATGGGACAGAATTCACAACACTGCCTAACCTGAAATATTTAGACTTGTCTTGCAATAAGATTGATTTGGCCTACAATTACGCTTTTGAGGAGTTAAAGGAGCTGGAAGTGCTTGACATCAGCAGTAACTCCCATTACTTCAGAGTGCCTGGGGTGACGCATAATCTGTTTTTCATCCAGAATCTACCTAAGCTGAGAGTACTGAACATGAGCTCCAACAGCATCTTCACCCTGACGACCAGGTACATGTGCAGCGACTCGCTTGCCGAGCTTCAGTTCCAGGACAATCAACTGGGGAAGCTTTGGAAAGATGAGAAGTATGTGAAACTTTTCTGGAACTTAACAAATCTGACCAATCTCGATATATCGTCGAACAGCATCTGGACGATCCATGCAAACGTTTACAAATACTTGCCTGTCACTTTGAAAAGATTCAGACTGAGCCACAATTATCTGAAGAGTCTCAACTGGACGTTGATGAGGAACTTTATACAGCTCGAAGAGCTCATTCTCAGCCACAACAGCATGACATATGTCTCTGGAAACATAACCCTGAATATGCCATCGTTACGTTACCTTGACCTGAGCTATAACAAGATCTCTCAGCTGGAAGATCGCTTTCTTGAAAATGCTCTTAATCTTAAAAAGCTGGATCTGAGTTATAATAAAATAAGCACCATTCATAATTCAACCTTCCCATCCAATGAGGCACTTCATTTGGAAACATTGTGCCTTCATAACAACCCCTATCACTGCACGTGCGGCATGTTGGACTTTATTCTGTGGATTAAGAATAGCAAGGTGAAAATCCCCAAACTGTACACTTCATTGAAATGCAGCGTCCCTGAAGCGATCAAGGGTGACAGGCTGATAACATTTGACATCAAACAGTGCCTTGACCCCAATGTCGCCTGGATCTACATCGTCACCACTTTGTTCATTGTGTGCGTCACCTTTGTAGCCACCTTGATGCACTTGTTTTACTGGGACCTTTCGTACGTGTTCTACTTCACAAAGGCTAAAGTCAAAGGCTACCAGCACCTGAGCTCCAGAGACAACGTCTACGATGCCTTTGTCACCTACGACACCAAAGACCCGCAGGTGTCCGATTGGGTCCTGAACCATCTCCGGGTTCAACTGGAGGAACAAGGCGATCACTTCCTTCCAGTCTGTTTGGAAGAACGTGACTGGCTGCCTGGCTGCCCCATCCTGGACAGCCTGACCCGGAGCATCCGCCAGAGTCGCAAGACTGTCTTCGTCCTCACGCACTCCTACGTGAACAGCGGCTCGTTCAAGATGGCCATGTACCTGGCGCACCAGCGGCTCCTGGATGAAAGTGATGATGTGATCGTCCTGCTGCTGCTTGAGCCCGTGCTACAGAACTCGCATTTCCTGCGCCTACGGAGGCGTCTTTGCAGCCACAGCGTGCTGGAGTGGCCCCGGACGCCCGCTGCAGAGCCATGGTTCTGGCAGTGTCTGAGAAACGCAATTCGGGTCGAGAACAAAGTCGTGTACAACAACATCTACTCCAGATACTTTACTATCAAAAAGAGACCGCGAGAGAAATGATGAATGACGAAACGTAAATATTCCACTTGACAACAAACAGCATGTTCATGTATTTTATCTTTCCATTCCAGTTGTGTGTGTGCGTGTGTGTGTCTGTGTGTGTGTTCATAGATTGTCAGAACTCATCTTTATATTAGAATTTTTGCAAGTTGGTTACTAGGGTCTTGCTATCCTAGATGGTTGCTAGACTGTTGCTACGTCGGTGATATGGTATGATATGATATCGTCCAGTGGATTGCGCTACTATTCAGTTAGTTGCTAGCTATGATATTACAGTTGTTGCCAAGGTGTTGTAGATGGTTGCTAGGTTGTTTCTATGCTATCGTAGGTGGTCTTTATGGTGTTGCTAAGTGTTAAGTGATTGCAGTGATATCCCAGGTGGTTGCTGGATGGTTGCTATGCTATCCGAAGTGGTCGCTCAGGTGTTCAGGTGTAAGGTTTCTCTGTGATCCCATCGAATGTGTTACATGGTTGCTGATGGGGTTTTAGCCGATGTGCTAGCGGGATTCTGAGCTTCCAAAACTTAATAAAATGAAATGAATATTATAATATACATTTTTTATTTATTTTTAAATCCAACCTTCAGACATAATGTGTGTCTTGGCTGGACTACGTTTGAAATCAACAAAACACCACGACCGTGTTGCCGAAATGTGTTTTAAAGCCCTTCTCTCTCAGCAGCGTGTTGTTTATCTACCCTGCGCTGTCAGAAGGAACGCTGTACTGTACACGTAAAGTCTGGTTCCCAATGTAGTTGAGGTTGTAAACAGTGTGTGTGTGTGTGTGTGTGTGTGTGTGTGTGTTGTATTAATTAATGTTTAAGTTCTTTGAATTTAATGGGATGTGTGAAACCATATAACAGATGTGTGATCAGTGATAGTTTACACGTCTCTCTGAGAATCTCATTCAAATAAAAATGTTTTTGTATGTTTAATTGTTTTTTCTGTTGTTGTTGATTTCATTTCCATTTGTTGTTTTTGTTCTTAATAAATATTTACAGTTTGTTTACATTACACCTTGTTTGTTTGAATTTTTTTTTTTTAATCCTTCATATTCTTCTTACTTTTTGTTGTTTATTCTTTTTGGCTTGTTTTCATCTTTCTTCTTTTTGTTGTTTTTGTTAAGATATCATTAATATCTGACTAAACAGTATATAATATTATAAAGGCAGTGTACACTGTATGTTCGAATCGCACATGCTTCACGTTCTCCCCGTGCTTGGTGTATTTCCTCTGAGTGCCGTGTAGGAACCTGTCCTCTACACTACCTTGAGGTTCCTGGGACCTGCTTCAGTCCAGCCCCCCTTGGATTCATTCGCCCCTACATCCACTCACTCTCTCACTCACTGTGCACATGGTCAAAGGCGGCCTGGAGCCTGTCCCAGGAGACTTGACACACACACACACACACACACACACACACACACACACACACTCATTTACACACTACGGGCATTTTGCGAATGCCATTAATGCTAATCTTCATGTCTTTGGATTGCAGGAGGAAACTTAACGGGCCCTGGAGGTGCAGTGTGTCGGGGATAACCACTACAGCTCTGTGCCGCCTTCGACCGCACACACACGTTTTAAAATGAATAAATAAATATATTATATAATAACTAAAATAAAAAATAAAATATGATACTAATAACTGCTGATTCAAATTGATGAGTGGTAAAAAAAAAAAAAAAAAACTTTTTTTTTAAATCGTGGATTATTAATACAGCAGTTGAGACTATAGTAATATTGTTATGCACACAATGTCCACCAGATGTCGCGCTCGCGCCGCTTTTTCTAGGGCGTTGGCTTGCTGTGCTCTCATTGGCTGTATGCAAATCAGCGCCGTGACGTCATTCGCGCGGGGCGTATATAAAAGGCTGAGTCTGCGCGCTTGGCGTTACAGCGCCTTGTGTCCTCACATCTGTCCTTCTGCTCGCAGCACCGGTGAGTCAATTCACTTCATTATCTTTATATCATTGTCATTCTGCTCTTAATAATTCACCAGACTCTCCATCATCTAGAGCAGTAAATTTCATTCATATCACATTTGATAGTGATGCAGAAAAATCACCATGTTTATTATTATTATAAATATTATCATTTTCACTTTAGGCCTTTATTGTGCATGAGCTTGTAAAATCCTCCTAAAACGACATTGCTGCATTTCTCTTGGTTTTAGCAGGTTATAACTGTGTAATAGCTGTAATGACTTGTCTACATGCTACAGAGCAGCAGACGCGGAGCTCTCTTTGTTCAGATTCCGGTCTGTGTGATGCAGAAGGAAGTGATGCACAGATTATTAGATGGCGCAATATATAAAGTGGAGGTATAGAATAATAATAATGATAATGATATTAATAATAGTGCACAATAACTGGACGTCTAGACAGTGCTCATAGGGCGGTGCCGTTTGCAAGACAGGGTCACAATGCAGTCGTCTTCTTAAATAAAAAAAATAATAAAATGATACTTTAAAGAATAAGAATGCACTTTATTTCAAAAATGTATCACCGTGTGAAAATTCATCGTGCATTCGTGCAAGACGTCTGGTGAAGATATCTTTTATGGCTATTTCCGGGTTTCAGACATCAGCAGGGAAAATTTAGGAACTAATAATAAGATAGTAAAATTGTTATTAAGGTCATTCAAGCCTACACGCTGATGCTCAGCAACACACCGATAACGTCCTTATTTGTATTTGTGTGTTTTAGAAATCAACCACAAACATGTCAGACAAACCTGATCTGGGAGAAGTGACCAGCTTTGACAAGACCAAGCTGAAGAAGACGGAGACGCAGGAGAAAAATCCTCTGCCGTCTGCAGAGAGTAAGGAAAAAAGATATCAAATATAAAATACATTTATATATATATATAATGTGTGTGTGTGTGTGTGTGTGTGTGTGTGTGTGTGTGTGCTTGCATGTATATAATTAATGAAACCATTAAAACCATAATATATCATCTACACTACAGCACTGCAGAGATCATTCATCTCCTATGCATTATTTTATTGAGAACAAATTTTTACATTCTTATCATTAATACACTGTTATTTCCTTTCCTCAGCTATCGAACAGGAAAAGAAGGCAGGCTCATCATGAAACTTCCTCTCGAGACTCCACTATGCACTGCACTGCCTTCATCTTTTCACCTTATCTTTTTCTTAAAAAAAAAATTGTTTAATTTGTTAAAACAAAGCCAACCCTAAGATGCGTTCTGATTGGACGAAACAAAACCACCATCTTGTGGCCCTTACCGCCATTTCATTTTTGTTTGGTTATTTGAAATAAAATGAAAACGCACCACTGCGAAGAACGATGGACGTGGGAGTTCATGAAGAGGAGGAAGAGGAGGTGGAGCTTCAGCCTCAGGGCGGGGCAGAGGGTTTGATTGACAGCTTCCTGGGACGTTTACTATCCAGACCCGGGCTGATTGGTGTCAGATGTTGAAAATCATGCAGTGTTTTTTTTTTTTCTTTTTTTTCTTTAAAAATTAATGTTTAAGATTATTTTGTAATCTAAAGTTCAAACCTTGGAATGCACAATATTTTGTTTATGCAAATAAAAAAGAAAAGAAAAACCTGTTAATTTTTCTGGTGAAGGTTTCAGTTTTTTCTCAGGTTTGAAAAGGCTACATGTGGACGAGCGAGAGATTTAGAATTAATTACTTTAGTATAGAGTTTAGAATTATTATTATTATTATTATTATTATTTGAAAATCCTGGTGGAATAATGATTTTTTTTTTTCCATTTTCACTGAAGTTGAGCTTTTTATTTTATTTTATTTTATTTAAATAATTTAGTGAAGGTTTTCTCTTCCTCTTAACACATTCATTTCCTTGCGAGTGTGCTGGTGAGGTTTCGGACGCGGCGAGGTCGGGGTATCGAGAGCGCAGCTGGATCACACTGGGTCTGGCTTTCTGCAGCTTAAACAATTTCACGTAACTTATCAATCAGCATTTATTGAGCGATGATTCTCTGCATGACTCACGGTGTATTGTGTGCAATAAGAACTCAGGAGGCCGTAAAACAATGCAAGCTCGACATGTGGACCGTCTCTTTAACCACGCGGCCATTTTGGAGGCTATGCTATCCATGATTCAGTGTCATTTAGCACTTACACCGCGGTGCCCTGTAGGCGTTATGGTGTGAAGAACAAGCGGTCTGAAATCTCATCAGTGCTAAAAGCGTGTCCCGAAAGAGAACTGAGTCGTGCTGAGTCCACCAAAGCCCAGAGGTCACTCTCAGCTACTTCCCTTTCAGTTCCACTTTTTTGTACTCTGTGTAAAACTAGTGAAAGGATTCGGGCGTTGGAATAAAGACTCAGGTTTTACTTCTTTTTTCAGCTTTTGTGTGAGGAAGCATGTCACGGTGGTACTCGCGCATTTCTGATGTCCACACTCTTTTCAGTCTAGCAGTCTTTACAATAGGAACTGTTCTGCAACCTCACACACACACACACACACATACACTTTGTTTGGAGAAATGTTACCCATTTATCTCAGATTATCATCACTTGTCCCATCTGCTCCTCCTCTTGACCAGCGTGACCTCTGCCCCGCCGGGCCTTCATTCATTACTGCTTGTTGCAGTTCCCATTTTTCACCAGTAGGTGTAATAACTCGATGTACAAAAAGTCCCTGACTAAGTCCCTGCTCCGTCCCGGGAGCGCCACAAAGTGAGGCTTTGACACAAATATACATTGTAAAGCATAAGAAAGTGGAATCCCGATGATGCAGCAGGCAAGCTGACCTCGTTTAAAGGGAACCCGGGAAGACGTTGGGGGAGGATAACGCTACATAGTGTTTGACTGGACGCCATTTTGTCTCAGAGCCGTATTGTGACCTTCAGTCAGGTCCTTACGAACTCCTCGGTACAGTTACATAACAATGTTTAAAAATGAAAGAACTAGCTAATCAGGAGAATATCAGCTTTTATCTTTTAAATCGTGGCATGATTACTTTTCTATGTTGTAATATTTTATATAATGTATGGATAGTGAAGAATAATACATAAGAATATATCATAAAAAATAGAGGAAATAGTGTTTAAAAAGAAATTACAATACACAGAGAATTTAAAATAAAATTGGCACCCATGCTAAGATTATGTTTCACAATAAAACACTTCCTCTGGTGTATTTTATCTAGATGCAAAATTAATGGCACCCTTGGCCAGGTTTGCATCCCAGACTTAGATTTAAGCCAACTCCCTGCCTGCGTTATTCAGTAGACACATATTAGTCTATTAATACTAACCTGTGTGTGAAGTCTGTACTGTATTTCAGTTAAACATCCACAGTTTAAATGAGTTAATCATCATCCACAGAGTTTAACTGACCCAAAGTGCTGAAGTTTTATATACATATATACAGTATATAAAACCAAACATGCACCAAACACATTTTCATATGCTTTTTGACACATTTAATAACGTCCTCCCCTCCTTTTATGTGTGATGGTAAAGACAAACACGCACACACACATACACGCACACACACACGCACACCCACACGGCCAAAGCGCTGGACGTCAGCACATTCACCACATCATCTGTTTGTCCTGCAGAAATGACATTTTTGACATTTATATCTCATGCAGCGCTTCTGTCTCTTACTTCCTGTTTGCTGTGGTTATTTAGTACTTTCATTATGAGCCACACACACACTCACACACACACACACACTCACACACACACATAGCATTTATTTAAGCAAGTCCTTCCTATACATCTCCCTCTAACAATCATTATTTTAAACAAAATTGTTTAATTGTTAGATACTAATGCAAATCAGCCTTATTTACATTTGAAATAAAAATTATATATATATATATATATATCTCAGTGTGTGTATGTAGCATTTTTATTAGTTTCTGCTTATTAGTTTTGTATTATTATTAGCAGGTATTTAGATAAAAACTGCACCAGCGTATCTTCTTCTTGATTGTTCACATTTGAGTAAAAACATCTTTTTGTCTTTTTAATTAAATAATAATAATAAAAATAATAAAGTTATTCAGGAAGGCCTGGGTTCAATTCCCACCCAATGCCCAAAGCCCAGCCTCTGCATGAAGTGCTGGTCCAAAGCCCGGATAAAAAGGAGTGTGTACAGTGTGTGAGACAGTGCTAGTTCTAATGCTAGATGCTAATTCAAGTCAATTTAATTAAGTTTTGTTTTTCTAACAGTGGTCATTGTTGCAAAGTAGCTTTACAGAATCAAAGGAAATTTAGGAAGATGAATATGAATCATAATCATAAATCACTTCATTTACACACACTGCTGTTAAAACAATAGGTGTGTGTGTGTGTGTGTGTGTGTGTGTGTGTGTGTGTGTGTGTGTTTCACAGAGAAATTATTTGGCCTGTGTGTCATCTGGCAGAGCTGTCACACACACACACACACACACACACACACACACACACACACACACACAAAACACTGGTTAAAATAGTTCTTTATGTAGTTATTTATTTTATTTATTTTATTTATTTGAATAAAAAAATACATCAACACACACAAATCCGTTTGCTGCGCTTCATAATTATCTGCTAGTTATTTCTACAAACTTCATATTTAAGTAATAAGTAATGAATAAATATCATTTCTTTAGAAGTTTCTGTCCGCCTGTGTAAGACGAACACCTCGCATGTTTGTTCTCAGCAACCAGCTGCTGTGCAGAAAGAGGAAGTTAGCATTTAGACTAATGTAGCAAATGTGAGAGGCATGTTGCACACACACACACACACACACACACACACACACACACAGTAAGATGAGAGGAAGTCACAGTCGACCAGAATAACTGAAGCGAGCGGAAGTGTTACTTCCGTTCTTCTTGCTCCGTTCCTTCAGTTAGCCTTAAGCTTTAGCGTTAGCTTTATTGTTAGCATAATTCAGCATTTCATTAGCATGCGTCGCAGTTCTAAATACACCAAATGTTGAGGTTGGTGGGGATTTTGGACAGGAGAGTTAGCATTAGCATGATTAGTCCAGTTTTATATTGTTGATTTTAGCGTTACTGTTTTATTTAAGATTTCACAGATTTGCATTATGACCTTAATATATTTTTCACTCCAATGAATGTCCATTAAAAATGTCTATATATTTATATATGTGTGCGATGTGATGCGCCCCAGAGGCTTTAAAAAGGCCGCCCTTTGATCTCCGCGAGAGGACAGTGCGTGAACGAGCTGCGCAGAGCCCGTCTTCACATCCCCGCTGCCGGAGAGGAAAAGGGCGCAGAGCGGAGTGCGTTAAGGCCCCCGATCCCAGCCGATCGAAAGCTGCCCAATCGACGGACGTCCAGGAGAGACTCCCGCCTGTGGCCGTGTCCAGAGAGAGGTGCGAGGGGCCGGTCTTAGCTCGCGCCAGGGGAAGAGGTCGTCATCATGGGAGCATGCAGGCGCACTACCTCCACATGTTCCAAAGCTGCCACTCTGTCCGCCGCCCACCAGCCTGAGCCTGCATGCCAGCGGGGCACTGCCCACCAGACCAGCACGTGCAATCTTCATCTCTTTCCTCCCTCCTTTAACCCTTTCCTTCCCCATCTTTCCTAAATAAATGACCCCCTCTCCGTAAGACCTCGCCTCGTTGTCCGCGCTTCACGGTGCCGTCCGCGCACATAGGGTCGAACCCGTCACAACATACTGTTGATATTTCCTTCACCATGCTCATGTTTTGAGCGAACGCGTATCGTCTTGTCTTCTGTTCCTCCAGGTCCTTGGAATCCTTTGCAGTGTCTTGTCTCTGCTCGTGAGGTGCAAATCTTTCTCCAAATCCTGACTTCATGAATGTTATTCCTTTGTGATATGAGAGTGGCTGCTGTGCTACAACCTTTAATAGGGTCTTAAAATAAAGGAGAGGTTTGATATTTTTGCCTATAGTTGTCCAGCTGACAGGGGTCAAGGTCAGGTTTCTTAATTAAACAATTAAACTTGTTTTCTGCATTAGCATGTAGCTCAGCAGCTGTCTATATTTATGACATGACAGTGAGAGAATCAATGATAAATTACCAAAAGTCACCGGATAGCTCGAAATGTACCACATACAGTATACACTGAAGATGGGCAGGAGTGTCATTCTCTTAGTCTTCAGCTCTCTGTCTCTCTGTCTCTGTGTCTCTCTCTCTTTTACACACACACACACACACACACACACACACACACACACACACACACACACACACACACACACACACATATAAAAACCAAGTCTCTTTGTTTCCATGGCAGCAGACAATCAGTGTGAAGCTTCCCACATCCAAGCTGTTTAAAACCAACACAAAACAAATCCCACTCATATTCCACCTCGGAATATTCTGGAACATGTAACTCGGCCCCACCCAACTCCACACTAACGACAAAATATCTCACTTACTGTGATCGTTTGATAAAGAAAACTGATGATGATGATGATGGTTAGGGTGATGATGGTGATAATGCCGATGGTGATTGTGATGATTCTGAACATCATCATCATCATCATCATCATCTCCACCATAATGATAATCATCATCCTCGTCCTCGTCATTATTATGATGATGGAGCTCCTCATGAGCTCGTTTCCAGGCATCACCGCACTTATTATAAGTTTATTGCTAAACTCAACATCTGTGTGAAACCTGTGTGTGTGGTTCACTTGTTCAGTTCTCAGCTGCACAACATCCTGGACTCTCAGCACCGTCTGCACTGCTGGTGCTAGTGCCATGTTCAAACATCTGGATCCACAGGCATCGCTCCTCACATGAATCTTTTAATTTCAGACCAAATGAATAAAACCAAACAAGAGAAGCTAAAGGAGAATCAAACCCAAGACCCCTGGACTCTTCTCTTTGGAACCAAAACATTTGCTGCTGTAAAGGAGAAAATCATTTCTGATGTTCAGAGTTCTTGTGTTCTGTGAAGACACAAGTGTCCCTGAGCCTGATGAGCCACCGTGCTTCATCCAGCTGATGTGCATGAACAGGGCTCCACTACAGTAAGTTCTGTAAGTGTGATGTGGGAGAGTTTGGGGACGGGCAGAGCCATGATGATGGATTCGATTAGGTTCGGATGCTTTTTCCCAGGCTAAGAGATCTTCACATGCACGTAAACATGCATCCTGTCTTGGGTTTCCTTGTCATACTTCATGTGTGTGTGTGTGTGTGTGTGTGTGTGTGTGTGTGTGTGACTGGTGCAGATGAAACCAGGTAAATGACTGATATACAGGTATTTTATAATATACAGGTAGATGATATATCTTTGAGCTTGGGGTCACGACCCAGAGACATGCGGACTGGTGAGCAGGAGATGATCCACTGCTTGATGTTTAGCTCTGAGTGTGTAAACTAGGCTGTCAGCAGATATTTTCATGTGTTAATCTTTATGTTCTTGTGAATTTAACACACACACACACACACACACACACACACACACACACACACACACACACACACGTACACACCCTGGTTTCTTCCTTTTCAGTAGTTGTTGTACCCCAGCGCTTCGCTGATGATAAGCCCTCATTGGTAGCGCGTGTGAGTCACTAGCGGCCCAGGGGTTCCTCAGTGTGACACAAAATGTAACAATTTTTAAACTCAGACAATTCTGAGACGCACTGACAGGAACAGTTTAGAATCGGAACTGGTTCAGTCCAACAGGCCCTGATTCTAGAACTGTCCTCAGATCTGATTTCCATTTTCCTTTCCATTTCTCTCGTCATAAAACAAACGTGTGAATAAGTTGTGTGTGACACATCAAAGTGTTTAGTGGGAAATCCTAGATGTGGATGAATCCTACATGAACTTGGAGCGCTCACGGTTAGCATAGCATCAGTGCTAACGTTCCTACTGAACGCGATTTATTTGATGAGCTCGACACTGAAACACACAACGCTGAGTCAGGACATGAAGCTGAACTTTTACTCTGCCAAAGTATTTAGCTAGAGAGGGAAAAACATCTTCCTGAAATTCCTTTGGTGAGGTGTAGACGAGAGGGGGGGGGGGGAGTGGGAGTGGGGGGGGGGGGCAGCCATATTAGGTGGTGAAGTGGAATAGTCCTGACTTTTTTCCACAGAGGAATGCACTTCTCCATAACAAGGTTTATACACAAAGCTCTTTTGTCTTTTGTGTGTGTGTGTGTGTGTGTGTGTGTGTGAGACGCACTGGCCATGTGTTTCATGCTTTGCTGAAGGCTGAATAATGAGACACATTTTTTTTGTTGGTATTTCAGTAATTATCTGGTGTTTTATTCCCGTAACAGTGAAGTTATTATACACATTATAGATTATTATTTATTTATTTTCATATTTTTTTTCTTAGTAAAATTCTCTGGGTTTATAGTGAAGTAGAGCAGCAGTACCGTTCCCCACGTGCCCCGGCGTGCGCCCCTGATTGTTGTCCTGGAGCCCGTTATTAGCGCGGCCCGAATCAGATCAGGAACGTTGATGAATTCTCTCACAGCAGCTCCGACGGTGCCGCGGGTTTGTACACGGGAGACTTCGCGCTGTGACGAGACGTTTATGTGAGGAAGGTCACGCTTAGTGTTTCAGGTTTCTGAGGAAGCGTGACGTCTACGGTACAGAGAGAAGGAGTGAAGGAGCGGGCGAGTGTGTGTCGCTGCTGTGATGTAAGTGAAACCTGTCTTTGTAGCTACACACACTTTCTGCGTACACACTGTCTACTGTCAAAGTGTGTGTAGAGAGTGCAGAAAGTGTCTCGCCCCCAGACGTCTCAGCTCTCTCATCGCTAAAGTGTGTATTCATCTGCAGGGGGGAGGAGGGGACCTTTATTCACTGAACTGTCACACACACACACACACACACACACACACACACACACACACACACACACACACACACACAATGTGGGTTTCTTCTGTGGTTACTGTTCTTTGTGCTCTGTCCATTTCTCTCTCTCTCTCTCTCTCTCTCTCTCACACACACACACACACACACACACACACACCCTCATCATCATGACTCAGTTGTGATCTCACGTCCCTGAACACACTGATCACATCTCTTCTTCTTTTTTTTTTTTTGTCTTTTTGCAACTAGTGCCCCAGTTGCCGTGGGTAACCAGCTCCAGATGTATTATGGGATGTTCGCGCTCAGTCAGAAACACAGCGAATAAACAAACAAAAGCAAAGATGATTCCATGAGCGGAAACAAGATAATCGTGTTCGTGTTTATCTCAGAAAACCCACTGACGTTATAAATACACTCAGTTGGAATAGCGGGGAAAAATCACACAGGAAGTGTGTGTAACACTGATATAAACAATGAGCGTTGAACACACACACACACACACACACACACACTCTGGGGGAAAAGAATCAAAAAGCACATGGAACATTTGCAAACAGGAAATGTTGTGGCTTTTCCCCTCACTGCAGTTCAGAGTGGATAGATTTATGTTTTTATTTTGTTTTTTTTACTGTATGACATAAAAACATTATGCTAAACTAAAAATCTAAAGTCAATCATTTGTAAAATATTTGGCTTAATGAAAAAGAAATCTGAGATTTTTGCATGACTTTGTATTCGCAAATAAAATGTAAAAAAAAATCATTAAATTAAATATTTTAAATATTAAATACATACTGTATGTTTATTAAAAAATACCTTAACATAATACAAAATATTCAGGATTTATATTCAATAAAACACAAATCAATCAGAATAAAAACAAACACTGGACTAATGGATTAGCATAAAAACTTTCATCCATCTAGTTCACCTTCACCTTCTTTTATATATATATATATATATATAGTTTATTTATATATTATATTATGTACAGTATGTATTTTGCATGCCTTAAATTGCTTACATTTTTATTAAATTATTATATTTTTTTTTATTGAATTGAATTGAAAAATGAATCAATCTGAGAGATAAAACAGGAAATGCTTTTTGTATTTTAAAACCAGGAAGTACATGGCATGGGTTTAACACTTGTGAAAAGATTTAACGTGTGAAGTTTCTCATCCTGGAGACAATTCGTGTCTCAGAAACGTGTGGATGACTTCAGTGTTTCACAGGAACGAGTGTCATCTGTGTAAAAAAAAAAATAAAGTGCGAGATGAGGATTTGTCAAGCAGCTAAAAATAGATCCGTTTAAGTTTTAAAGAATAAAGAATCAGAGAAAACAAGTGCATTACGAAACTTTATAGATTTAACAAGTAATGTATCGTTAATATCTGAGGGTTTTTTTCCTCAGGAGTGATGCTGATATTTTTTTTTTTTTCATTTCTGTAACAAATGCATGTGTTTGCCTGTTACAGCAGGCAAAATACTGCAAACACAAAACAAACACATTTTTAAAATGACGTTTCATTTGTGAGACCAAAGAGTCGACTCGTGTTGATGAGATGAATCAAATGAACTTGACTCACACATTCAATAATCTCCTTTTATCTTTACCTGTTCAGGAGTTAGCATGTTAGCATGATTCCCCTAACTGCGCTAATCACCCTTGTCAGATCTCACACAGAGCTAGCCTCCTTCAAGTCGTTCTGTACGTTCCTCAGAATCTTACACTTTACTGTTTGCTCACACGAATAACTCACTAACACTGACACTTTACACACGATACACGAGCAAACGCTAGCTAGCTCACAAAAACTAGTTACGTCTGCACGGTTATGTTTAATACATTCTTGTCCAAGATGTGGTTAGCTCACCTGCTAGCTACTGATGATGATAACTAGCTTTAGAGACGTTAACGTTAGGGATAAAACACAGGACGGATGAGTATGTACGGGCCTCTGGGCAGCGTTCTGCTAACTGTATAAGGGCATGTGGGTTATTTTTGCCTAAGACATTAGCATGTTAGCAAACCATAATGAGCGTTGAGATTACTTCCCTCCCTGTGTTTAGGGAATAATTAAGCTAATGATTCATGACCACAGGAGCAGATGTCAGGAGAACCATGTTCAGCACCGCGCGCTGCACTCGTCCACCACCGCGCTCAGCACCGCGCGCTGCACTCGTCCATGTCTCCTGTTCGGACAGCTTCCTCGCTCTCTCTGACATCTGATTCTTCTAATTCTGTTTCTCAGAGTCATTAGCCAACTGTATGCCAAACATTTTCCATTAGGATTTATGATGAATGTAGCATTAGCATTGCTAATAGTAATGCATGTATCTGTTAAAGGAACACACACACACACACACACACACACACACACACACAAAGTTCACATTTAGAGTGTGAACTTTGCTCATGAAATAAGAACAGTGAACACAAACAAAGGAAAGAGGAACTTACACAGCAAAAAATTAATAAGACACACACACACACACAGGAACTTCCACATGTTCAGTAGATACAGCTGGATCATGTTCATAACAATACACACACATAATAAGATTATGTACATCTTCCTATTTTTCTGTATTTTTATCCTTCCTCTCTATACACACACACTGAAGTCATGTCCCAAACCACTATACCCCCATACTGGGGAAACAGGGACTATGTCCCAAACCACTTCGCCACCATTCCATATGGAGGACATGTCCCAAGCTACTCTATACCACCATTCCACACTGGGGTCATGTCCCTTTACTGGGGCCGCGTTTCAAGCCATTATGCTGCCATTCCATACTGGGAACACGTCCCAAACCACTATACCACTGTTCCATACACGTCCCAAACCACTCTAATGCCATGCAATACTGGTTCCATGTCCAAAACCATTATATTGATACTTTTTACGGGTAAACCACTATAGAGCCGGGGGTCAAAAGTTTTGGGAATGACACAAATACCTTTCACAGCTTCACAAGAAACAATAACTTTCAAGAAGTCGATAACAATAAGTCTGCTGCGTCAGTGTGTTTAGATGTTTGTGTTGATGTTACTCTGGTCTACTGAAGTATAATTATAAACATTTCATAAGAGTTAAAGTCTTTTATTGATAATTATATTAAGTTTATATAAAGAGTCGATATTTACATTGTTGACCTTTTTTTTTTTCTAATGGCAGCGCTCTCTCTCTCTCTCTCTCTCTCTCTCTCTCTGGTATGTTTTCTTCTTCGGCCAAGCTTTTTTCTGGATGCCCTAAACAATCAGAAAGAGGGTTCATCCTCAGCGGTCTAATCCCTCTACCTTTTGCACCATAGTTTCCTGGATAAAAGTGGCCAGTGAAATGTATGAAGGTGAGCGCTACCATCAGTCCTGTGTCATGTCAACAGTAAAGCATCCTGAGACCACTTGTGTGTGCGGTCGCTTTTCAGCCACTGGAGTTGACTCACTCACAATTTTTCAGAAGAGCACAGGCATGAATAAAGAACGGTACAAAAACACCCTCTGAGAGCAACTTCTCCCAAACATCCAAGAACAGTTTGGTGATGAATGACGCCTTTTCCAGCATGATGCAGCACCTGGCCATATGTTGCAAAGTTACTGAATGTAGTGTCATTAGTGTGTATAGTGTTTTATGTTGGTCTGTACTCTGAGAGCTACAAATAGATGGAATCAAATTCCTTGTGCGTGTCAACATACTTGGCAAATAAAACCCGATTCTGATTCTGATTCTAATAGGACACAAGCGATAACTAAGTGTCTCGGGGAAGTAAACATGGAGATCTTGTGTCCATGTCCAGGAAACTCCTCAGAACTTAATCCCACTGAGAACTTGTGGTCGAGCCTCAAGAGGCGAGAGGACAAACACACACACACACACACACACACACACTGACAAACTCCAAGCATTGATCATGTAAGGATGGGCCGCGCCCTCAGACAGGGCGTGGCCCAGGAGGTGATTGACAGCATGTCAGGGTGAAGTGTAGAGGATCAACACTGTAAACACGAGTCTTTATATAAACTTAATGTAATTATCAATAAAAGACTTTAACCCTTATGAAATGTTTATAATTATACTTCAGTAGACCAGAGTAACATCAACACAAACATCTAAACACACTGACGCAGCAGAACTCTCTCAACGGTACACTGGGGTCTGTCTCGAAAGTCTTGGCCCCCGGCTGTACTGCCATTCCATGATGTAGTCATGTCTCTAATCATCATCCTGCTCTACTACACATCACAGCACACATTCACACGCAGGTTAATAAATATATTTGTGGTTTGCCAGAACATACAGCCCTTGAAAGGGAGACTTTCCCAGTTACCATGACAACTGGCCAGGGTGGGATGATACAGCACATGGTGCTAGTAGATTTTTTTTTTTTAATTGACAATGCTAAACATGTTAGTGTGTGATTCAGGCCTCAGCCGTGGCAAGACAGGAACACACACTTAACACGCTGCGCTGAAGAACAGGATGTGGGCAGACAGGGGGAAGAACTTAAAAGAACTCGCAGTGTGAGCTTTCCTTCCTCTCCTTTTATAGACATAGAGCACAAAAGCAGGTTAATGCTGGAGCTAAATCTGCACAAATGAAGTCAGTTTAATCATCGGCCTTCAGGAGCTTAAAAAACGAAGACACGTGAGGCAGCGCCTGCTAATGCACTGGAGCTGCTGACATTTAAACTGCCCCTAACATCTGGTGTAAAGGTTTCGATTCATTTCTGCACATAATTGGAAATCTCTTTTTGTTTAAAAATGAGGTGCTGGGTTGTCGTCTTCAGCTTAGCGAGGGTGTTGGAGAACTTTCAGCCAACAGCGCTCTCTAGTGTCTGAACTGCTAAAAACAACGGCACCATGAGGTCGTGAATTATGTTTCAAAAAAGCAAACGAAAGAAAGTAAACACTTTGATATTTGTGATATGTTGATCGAGTGAATATGTTAGTGAAGACAGATTTTACAGATACAGTTACTCTGCTGTGTTACGCGAGTCCCGACCACACCTCGGCTTGTACTGCATGTAAAACGATAGTTCCTCGGCGGTCCTTCCTGCTGGTTCCTGAACCCGCACGGTGTTTTCCATATGGTTTGGGGGTTCAACATGTTGCATTGTATTAGATTGATGATATCAACACCCTGTAAGTGGAAAGTAGAATGAACACGAGAGCTCCAAGCACAGGGGCCTTGTAGGATCTCAGGTGGAAACTGTTCCACATGTGGTGTTCACTCAGTCATAGGAATTCAGCACATTGCCTGGTTCCTAAACCACCACCTTGGTGCTGAGACTGCGAGAGAGCTGAGTGTTTACCTTCCACTGGCGTCACTGGGGACTCAGACACTTGACAGCTGCCCTGGAGAGAGTCAGGCTCTCTGTACAACCTCGCCCTCGTACTGGAGGCCCTGAGACTTCCACTTTAAGGGCCCATATGCACGATGCAGAACTGAAATTTGAAGACTGTATTTTGCAACTGATCACTTCAGCAAAAAAGTCTGAAAGCGCTGTACGACACTGGAGTCACTGTAACCATCTATTTATTATCTACGCTTCTTAACCTGTGTAGGGTCAGAGCGGGCGTGAAGCCTATCTCAGGGTACTCGGGGTACAAGGCTGCTTACCAACTCATCATAGGGCACAAGCACACATCAGCCTACACTTTGGACTGGAGTTCTGTTGGAAACCCACCAAGCACAGGCCCAGACACAGACCAGATTCAACCCCCCCATTCCTGGAGATGAGAGGTGGGAGACCTACAGGAAGAACGTATGTTTATTGCTCTCTAAAATCATATGTGTTGCCAAAGTCCATAAAGAACAACAAATGAATTCCCAGCAGAGTTTCTGAAATCGTTCATCACCATTGTGATCTACACGGACCTGATGAGGTGCTCAGCAACGTACAAACTGTTTCCATTCCAAAGCCAGGATGGGCCTGAAACGATAAATCAGACAATAGTAATCAGAAACGGGGTTTGTTCTGGCAGATTCCAAATGTGCTTTAATCCAAATGTGCTTTAAGGAAAGTGACATCCAGAGCGGCCGAGATGCCGAGTTAGGACTCGGTTCCTGTTGATGAGATGACGCCGGGTGAAGGATACAAGCTGCCTAAAGATAACTTTCACACAAACCCCACAGTACATAAAGGCTGTGGGAGCACAAGATGGGAACATACGTACAGTACACACTCTAGTGAGTTGACGTCTTTACAGTGCTGTGCTGTTGGAGTATTTTTGGTAGACCGGCCACTCCTGGGAAGGTTCACCACAGCTCCACGTTTTCTCCATTAGTGGAGAACAAGATAAGATACACTCACTCACTCACTCACTCACTCACTCATCTATACCACTCAGTCCTGTATTCAGGGTAACGGGGGCGGAGCCTATCCTAAGGCGGGGTACACCCTGGACAGGGTGCCAGTCCATCACAGGGCACACACACACATACACTCTTATCCTGTGGGAGGAAACCGGAGAACCCAGAGGAAACCCACCAAGCACTGAGGGGAGAACATGCAAACTCCACGCACACAGAGACGGGAATCGAACCTCACCGGGAATCGAACCCCGACCCTGGAGGTGCAAGGAGACAGTGCTAACCACTCCTTTTTTTGTCTTGTGCCAGAGACAAGGAGTGTAAAAAAACAGCAAGGAGTGTAAAAAAAATATACATGCAATGAAGTAATAAATAATAATAAAAAAATAATAAGATATGAAATAGACAGAAGTAAAATGTGACAACCAAGCTTTTCTCCTGTGAATAAATATAATCATTTTTAAAACACTGCATTTTGCATTTACTCGGATTATCTGTTTATCTTAACGATCTCAATCATTTAAATATTACAAATATGCAAAAAAAAAAAAAACAAGAAAGAAGCAAATACTGTTTCATGGCATTGTATATCAAAAATACTTACAGACATGTTTGCATCTCAACATCAAGACATCACGAAGGTACTTTTACATTTAAATGTATTACAAGGAAAAATAAGATAAAGATAAGATAAGATGAGATGAGATGAAATGAGATGAGATTAGATAAGATTAGATAAACCTTCATTAGTACCACAAGTGGGAAATTTATTTTGCCACGGCAGCAAGTGGACAGTACAAAGTTAAAGATTAAGAAACAACAGAAAAAGTCAAATAAAAATGAAATATTAAAAAATAGAATACTAACAGTATAAAAACAAAAGATTTAAAAGACAGTTAAATTAAATAATAATAGTCTTTGCTGAAACATGAATAATATTTAATAATCAAGATGTAATAATAACAACTAATTATTTTATGACAAAATTTTCCATACAGTATTTGGTTTAATGAAAAATTTTGGGAAGACAACAATTAATTTATCCCATGTATTTATTGTAACACTGTGACCACATGTGTGTGTGTGTGCGGACGTAAAACATCTTTTTACTTATTTTGTGTCCAAATGTAGTGAGAGTTCTTTAGTAACTGTACTGCAACAACGGCCCGAGTGAAGAAAAAGCTTAAACAGTGTGTATCAGTGCGGGAGATCAATCTGTTTAACGACAACACAGCGTCACATTTACACCAAATCCTCAAAAGGCGGAGAAAGAGAGTCATTAGACAATAACACACAATAGAAAAAAGATTCAGTTAGTGTGTGTGTGTGTGTGTGTGAGAGAAAGTCATCCTACACAATAACTCCACCTCCTCCACCTCCTCTCTCATCTCCCTCAACACAGCCACGATTCATTTCAAAGGTAATGTGCAGGGTAATTTGTTGTATTTTTACTTTATAGTTTGTATTCATTATTTTTATATGACTATTTTTGGGTTGTTGAACGAAACAAAACCTAAATTTTCCATTATTTCTTATGGGGGAAATGCACTTTGATATATGAGTGTTTTGGATTACGAGCACGCTTCCAGAACAGATTATGCTCGCAATCCAAGGTTGCAGATAAAAGAAAAAGACCTTCCAGTGTTTCCCTCATCAGGACTAAAGTTAATCTGTATCTAATAACCCCTTG
Organism: Clarias fuscus; assembly: GCA_030347435.1. Lineage (NCBI taxonomy): Eukaryota > Metazoa > Chordata > Actinopteri > Siluriformes > Clariidae > Clarias > Clarias fuscus. The sequence goes on along the minus strand of CM059209.1, from coordinate 828,745 downwards.
TACGTAGTGTACGCTAGTTACGGATCCTGACTCTTGCACTTGTGTCTCTGTAAGTTACTTAAATAGGTGAAGTGGCGGCGACACGCCGAGCAGTAATACGGCTTCTGTCCCGTGTGGAGGCGCTGGTGAGCCTGGAACGTGCTGGTGTGTGTGAAACTCTTCCCGCAGTGTGAGCAGTGGTATGGCTTCACGCCGGTGTGGATGCGCCGGTGTCTCTGCAGGTGACTCTGGTGAATGAAGCTCCTCCCACACTGCGGACAGCGGTACGGCCGCTCCCCCGTGTGGACACGCTGGTGAATCCGGAGGTGACTCCGCTGACCGAAAGTCTTCCCGCAGTCCGGGCAGAGGTACGGCTTCTCCCCCGTGTGGATGCGCAGGTGCAGACGGAGATGATCGGGCTGACCGAATCGCGAGCCGCACTCCGAGCACCGGTACGGCCTCTCGCGCGTGTGAACCACGCAGTGCCTCCGCAGGTGATTGTGCAGAGTGAAGCTCTTCCCGCACTCGTTGCAGTGGTACGGCTTCTCGCCGGTGTGAATGCGCTGGTGCAGGTGAAGGTTACTCAGCTGAGTGAAACTCTTGCCGCACTGCGAGCACGGGTACGGCCGCTCCCCCGTGTGAACGCGCTGGTGGGTCAGGAGGTGACTCTGTCGATTGAAGCTCTTGCCGCATCGCGTGCAGTGATGCGGCTTCTCTCGGGCGTGGTCGCTCCGGATGCTCGGGAGAGCGTTGCCCTGAGGAAAACTCACCTCACACTTAATACCGTCCTGTATCTGCACATGAGGAACATTAGCGTGAAGAGAAGATATCTGCTGACTGCATGAGATGGCGGTGGGCGTCATCGTCCCTCCGTTTCCTCACGGCATCATATTCTGACGGGGGTAGGAACGTGGGCAGGAACGTGGGCACGAGGAGGAGCAGGAAAACCTTTACAACATCTGGAGAAGAAACAAACACAATGATATTGATATTCACTCAGTTTGACAACATCTTTGTGGACTGTGTTCTTAGAAATCAGACTTCCTCTACACGACCTTCATAAAGACTCGCTGATGGAAACCAAAGCGTTATGAAGAATTGTTGGTCGAAAACAAAAGTGTTACACAGACTTGTTGTTAGAAGATGACTTGTGAAGACTTTTTCATGCATGACAAAGACCTCTTAATACAACGTCTTCAAAAGTCTTCGGCTTCAATCGTTCGTTTCGTAAGTGTTCGAAAACCTTCTGCTTCTATCATCAAATCAGTTTTGAAGACTTTGCGAGTCACAGAAAGTGTTTGTCATCAAGCAAATTCCACGTTTCCCGGGACACACTGGACTTTGATCAGGTCTAATCTTAAATATTATCAGTTGATGGATTCAACAGACATGACGAGCGAGTCCGTGCTTCTGTATGTGTTTATTTTTAAACACTTATCTAGTCAAAAGTCCACTTTTTCCATTTCTCATCTGTGATTCACTCTCCGCTTACTGAACAGAGAGTGGATCTGTCTGATGACGAGGGAAGTACAACCTCAAGGCGTCAACAAAAACAAGGTAAACAAGGCGTCAACAAAATCCAGTGGAAACCAATAACGTTCTCACACCCAACTAAATATTGCTAAATTACTTTTTACATTTTTTTTATTAAAGGTTCATATTTGTTGCAGGCAGACATGGACTTCAAACTGAAATAATAATAATAATAATAATAATAATAATAATAATAATATCACTGATTACATTAAAGCGGATTTGTTGGTTAGAAATATATTTCGCATCTCAGGCGACTCCAGGAGGTCAAATGTTCTTTTTCAATGAAGTTAAATGAAGTTTCATCTCCTTTCTGACTCCTCAGTGAATCATGTGAACCGGAGGATGAGTGACTCCTGAATGAATCAGCTGTGTTTTATGAAAACATCATTCTCTATTCATTACATAATGTAAACGTCGTTTTTTTATATATAGATAAGGTTTACCATGGAAACAAGAGACTCATGGCTAAACATCGCAGGATGGAGCTCTGGTGAACCGAGTGAAATGAACCGACCGAATGAAGCGACTCACTGAAATGAGTCAACGAATCAGTAAAATAGAAATATACGCTGTATTTCTAATATATTAAAACGCAAATAAAATGCATAAATAAAAAAAATTAAGAGAAATATGGCTAAACCATACTATAACCATAACCAAACATTAAATAATATCCTGATGATTGTGTGCAGATTGTGTTCTAGCAGCCTGTTTGATGGATTTATGATGAAATTGTAAAAAGAAAACATTTAGTATTCAACTCACCTCTCAGACTTTAAAGCAGAAAATATTAAAATCCTCACACATCAAGACAAAATAAAGATTTCACGTATCCGATTTTTAACGAGTCTTTAATTGCTCTTCTTCCCTTCAGTTTATTGTTTATTTGCAGACATAAAAGCATCATCGCCACCTACCGGCGCGGAGAGTAAACACAGGCGCTACTTCTCATTCTCTCCATTAAACCTCACATCGCGTTTTTAACGTCATTATAACTACATTCAACAAAACTTTGTATTGCTCATGCCAAAAACACTTAAATTAACATAACAGACACGTTACTAATGTGTTCAGAAAATACAGTATGTACTTTTAATCATTCAAAATATTTTCTTACTTTAAGGACAAATTTAAAGAAATAGTTTGTCCCTTTGATCATACAGGGAAGTGAAATCATAGGAAATAAATCTGATTCACAATAACATCAATATATTATAAAATATTAAACATTAAAATCATGAAACAATAATTGATTATAAAAGTATAATAATATAGATAGTTTTTAAAGGGTAACCCAAACTATGTCACTGGTGTTACTGTTACACAGAAATAGCTTTGTTTTAAAATAAATGTGATCATGTGAAATTGCAGAGTCAAATGCAAAAGCCGTCAGGTGAGAAATTGGACGAAAAAGTGCTGTATCTAATATTATTGCTTTATTTATCAGGAACAGCAGTAATTAAATGTATAAAAAATAAAAATGTATGAAGCTCTACTTTTTGTGGATCATAAAGTTTAAAAGTAAGTTATTGCTATTAAATATTTTCTAGGTGTGAAAGAAGAAAAACATTTTCCATTGACAGACTTTATCACCCAGGCACGTGCACTCCACACACCACGTCTCTAATGTGATTGGACGCTTTTAACGTAAAGCATTAACGTTATGTGATTCATTTGTGATGTTTTACTGCCACCTACTGGTCTGAAACAGAGCAGCACATCACATAAAGATAAACCTGAAGATCATCAATTTTTTTTTTTTTAATTCAGTTTCTCACTCACCTTCTGTCCCGCTTCATCCTGTATTCAGGGTCACATGGGGCGGAGCCGATCCCAGGAGACTTAGTGCACGAGGCGTGGTACACACACACACACACGCTCATTCACACACTACGGGCAATTTAGGAACGCCAGTTAGCCTAATCTTCTACAGGACCAGTAATGTAACCTACTGGATTCTAACTGCCATTGAACAACAACAGAGAAGGAGATCAATTGAATCAAGCTGGATGAAGATTGTGTCTTTACACTCTGTACAGAGATTCTCAATCAATAGCAGTGAGATCATTTAATCTGTGGTGATGAAGATCCTGCGCCCCACGTGACCTCACGAGCACTCGGCTAACCCGGCTACAGCACGTCATCGTGGTCAGTGTGGCTCGGGGTGCAGAGCAGGGATACTCCAGGACTCCTGGCCATGAGGTGGGAAATTCTCCCCCTCACATCTAAAGCACATGATCATCTCTCTCGCCGTTACATATCAGAGCAGGTTCAGTCCTACACCCCTCTCACACTCTCCACCCACCACACCCCCTGACCCCCTGACCCCCATGTGCTCCAGAGTCGTTAGCCTCGGGAATTCTCTCCCCGAAAACATCAGTAACAGATTCTCCAACCAAACACAAACCTCCACTTAAGGCCCATTAATTCAGAGACGTTAACGCTACATGATGTCAGGCTGCACGCAAACCTCCAACCTCCTTCTGAATCAGCAGCTCTTTTTAAACGTCTTCAATCATGACACTGTCTCTTTTTATTGCCTTTTGTTTTAATCACTTACTACTTAACGTTACCTTTTTATCAATGTTATCTTGTTTTCTTGTTTAATGTAACCTTGGTTTGATCTGAAGGGCGACCTTGGGTGACCAGAATAGTGACTTTATAAATAAAGTGTCTTATTACATGTTAGGAATTATTTCACAATTTAACTTTGCCGATCCATTTCACTCACTCACTCATCATCTATACCGCTTTATCCTGTATTCAGGGTCACGGGGGGGCGGAGCCTATCCCAGGAGGCTTAGGGCACGAGGCGGGGTACACCCTGGACAAGGCGCCAATCCATCGCAAGGCACGCACACACACACCCACACCCACACCCACTACGGGCAATCTGGGAACGCCAATTAGCCTAATCTGCAGGTCTTTGGACTGTGGGAGGAAACCGGAGTACCCGGAGGAAACCCACCAAGCACGAGGAGAACATGCAAACTCCATGCACACAGAGACGGGAATCAAACCCGTACCGCCCCGATCCATTTCCTGGTACATTTTTTGGAACGTTTTTGGATACGAGTGAGAGAGAGAGAGAGAGAGAGAGAGAGAGAGAGAGAGAACCCACATGAAGACAAGGAGAAGGTGTGAGGTCAGGATGGAGCTTTGAGGAGACGCTGCCTGATGCACCACGGCTTTAACAAACATCACAAGAGCTTCGCCTCTAACCACACATGACCACGCCCTGGGTTCCTGCGTGTTCCTGAGGGACGACCTCTTACCCCCCCCAACCCGCACCCTCCACTCCCAGAGCCGTATCAAGTGAATAAATGAGATGATTTCAAGGATGATTCCTTTTTATTATAAATAAGAGAGTACAGTACGTCTATACATTTTCACAGTCTTGCGGTACAGATGGTCCAGACAGACAGAAGGGTGTGACAGCAGCACGAGACGGAACGAATAATCGAATAAAAACACACGGCAACACCACGGTGGTGCAGTGTTAATTAAAAAACAACAACAACAACAACAACAACAACAGTGCTCCTTTCACTGCAAGCTCTTCCTGTTAGTTGATGGAGGCCGGGAGTCTCAGCGTGCTGCAGGTGTTTCTCCACAGCTCGGCCTGGAGCTCTGCGTCGTAAGAAGCTGCCGATGACGTTACGCGGTGGCCTTCGTGCACGTAGCAGCCGCTGACGCCTTCGAAGTCTCGAGATGCCGCGACGTACACGGCTGCTTCTGCCGCCTGCGCTGGGGTCTGCACACACACACACACACACACACACACACACACCAAACATTAACACCAAACGTTCCATGTTTATCCAACATTAAACACACTCGTTTAACTCCGCACGCCGTCGCACCCTGAACAACAGCCAGGCCACGGCTCTCTGCGCCAGTTTCTCCAGAAGGCTCATGTGGCGGTACAGCTGCGTGTCGACCACGCCCGGGTCCACGGCGTTCACCGTCACAGCGTGGCGTCCGGACCGCAGCTCCTGGTGGAGGCGATAGGTGAAGAGCAGCTGTGCCAGTTTGCTCCGAGCGTACGAGGCGTGAGGACTATAATCCTGCCTTCACACACACACACACACACACACACACACACACACACACACACACACACACACACACACACAGCATTAATAAACTCCATTACACACACATTACACTTTTATAATTAACTCTACGTACGTGCCGTGAAAGTCCTGCAGCTTTCTGTCAGACACGTGGTGCGCCGAAGAGCAAACGCTAACGATTCTAGAACATTCCTCCCCCTCGGAATGCATCAACGTGTCCAGAAGGAGCCGAGTCAAGAGGACGTGCCCGAGGTAGTTAACGGAGAAGTGAAGCTCGAACCCGTCGTCTGTCGTCTCCTCAGGAGCTAGCATCACACCCGCTACGAGAGAAACGTACCGAGGTTAGCGTGTCAGGATATTATCGATCTGTATTGAGTAATAAATATCCTGATTCGCTAAACTACGAATACTTAAGAGCACCACCTGCAGGAGTATAGAGGAACTGCATCTGTTTTGTAGTCAGTGTGGCGATACATGAACCACCACAAAGAAAAATCGCGGAACTTAACTGAATCTATTTCCGCCTGCTGGTGACGGGACACACCTGTCTAACACACCTGTCCGTCTCAGGTGATACGCATGTCCCTATAGCTCTAAAGGTTGCTACTTTAATGTTATTTTACAGCTTGTTTACAGCCTGTTAAAGTAACGCTGTGAGGTTAATGTGGCTAGTGCTAGCTTGTATTGCATGCAGAAGCTCTTCAGCCATTTTAAGGAAATGAGAATTTGAATTTATGTGTAACTTTTTAAGCCAGTTTCCTGAGAGTAGCAGATGCTTTCGCAAAGAGGCGTGGTTAGTGGGCGGGGCAGAACACTAATTCGTTTGCATTTAAAGCTACAGACACTGAAAGAGCTCGTCTGGAACAGGAGTGAAACAGAAAGGACTTCAGGTGGGGATTAACCTCACCGTTGTTGATGAGAGTGTGTAAGGGGAGTCCTCGTTCCTCAAACCGTCGTACGAACTCTCGCACCGAGCTCTGGGACGCCAGATCCACAAACTCAAAGTCCACTGAGTATAAAAGACAAACAAGATGTCAGCAAGAGACTGACTAACTTTACAGATGTTTTAAAACATCTGCATGTATACAACACAATAGTGAATACTGAGAGCAGAGAAAAACTTTATTTTTTATGTTTTAAAATAAAATATCATCAGCACCGACCCTGAGCATCACTGATGTCTTCACGGAGTCTCTCGACTGCAGCGAGGCCGTGATGTTCATCATGAGACGCTGGAGGGAAGAAAAAAAGTCAAGGAAATTTCAATGTTCAGACTAACGTCAAACACTGTGCAGGAATCCATTACGAGTTTCACGTTCATCAAAAGTGGGTGAGATATTTATTACGCTATTAAAGCACAATGAAAACAAACAGGAACTGCAATATAAAGAAACCTTTAGGACAGTCATCTGAAATGGCGGACACACTAATAAGTATGAACGCGCGTCCTATTTTTAGCATGCTAATCGGAGCGTCGGACGAACGCACCCAAGGCTGTCTCGCCGTATTTTTGGCTTCTGGGAATTAAATGCACGGCCTAATTAACGAGTTCCATTAGTTATCCTGTTATTAGACAACGAGGTGGAGGGCAGAGAGAGAGAGACAGAGAGAGAGAGACAGAGAGAGAGAGACAGGGAGAGAGACAGAGAGAGAGACAGGGAGAGAGAGAGACACACACAGGGAGAGAGAGAGAGACACAGGGAGAGAGAGAGAGAGAGAGAGAGAGAGAGACAGGGAGAGACAGAGACACAGGGAGACAGAGAGAGAGAGACACAGGGAGAGAGAGAGACAGAGAGAGAGACAGAGAGAGAGAGAGAGACAGGGAGCGAGAGAGAGAGAGACAGAGAGAGAGAGAGACAGGGAGAGAGAGAGACAGGGAGAGAAACAGAGAGAGACACAGGGAGAGAGAGAGAAACAGAGAGACACAACCACAACGTAACGGCTGAAGGAAAAAGACACACAAGTTATAACGACAAACAGAAATATTTTTTTCTGAGATATAGGCAGTAAGAAACACAGTTTCTCAAAGATTCTGATTTTTGGATAAAACTTGAAGGCCATGAGGTCAGGCAGGGCGAGACCCAGAGTGTGTGTTCTTGTGTGTGTGTGTGTGTGTGTGTGTGTGTGTGTGTTACCTATAATCACGTGCATTCCCAGCTTTAGAAGTCGCTTCACTACCTCGTATCCGATGCCATGTGTTCCTCCTGTAACTATGGCAACCTTTCCATGCTGCTCTGGCAAAACTGTAATAATAATAATAATAATAATAATAATAATGTATGTTCAGTATGGGGCTATTTAATATTCTCCTCTTTATTCCCCCTCATAGTGCACCACCTAGTGGCTGGTATGAGGTGAACAAAATGAGTTTTACCGACTAATTAGTGCCCTTTAGGATTCAGTTTCCCTCTGGTTGTAAATCCCGTGCAGCACTGCGTCCCTCACTGTGATCCTCCCCACGACACCTAGTGCACTGTGTAGTGACCCAGTGAGGAGGTGTTTGGGACACAGCTCAATGTCCCAGTGTCCTAATGTCAAAGTGCCCCAGCTTCCCAATGCCAAAGTCTCCCAGTGTCCCAGTGTCCTAATGTCCCAGGGTAAGCTAGCTGTGAGGTCACGTGAAAGAGGAAGACGGAGCAGTTTTAAACGCTGACCTGGAGAAATAAAAGGCCTGTGAATGAGCTGATAAAGCAGAAGCTTCACCCCAACCACGTAGAGCTTCAAAGCAGTTATTACACGCGTTAAAACCGCCATCATTCACCTGAATTAAACACACCGGACCTCTACTGGTTTACCCCGGGAAGTATTGACCAATCAGAATCAGCGCTCGCTCTGAGTGGCGCGACTGTTGACCAATCAGAATCAGAACGCGCAGTGTGACACGTGGCTGAAGGGCCCGCTGACCAATCAGAATTAGAATATCTACCTAGAGCGTGCTGTGCGTGAGGCAGCCGTTAGTAATGCTCTCATAGCAACCGCTGACCAATCAGAATCAGAAAGCGCCTAACAACCGCAGCCATTAATACGTAGATTCCGCACCGGCCACTTGGCTCGTACGGCAACGCGTCCGCCATATTGGATGACCTGGGCTTTAATATCACTAACACCAAGAGCACAGCATGAGGATTCCAAAAATCATCTTCATGCTATTTATTTACACAATATTGTTATTATAATACTACTGTAATATAGTCATTATACACCTTTTTATAAGTGTTATTATTCCCACACTATTACCAGACCTTTATGTTGAACTGAAATAAATAAGCAAAATATGGAGTTTGATGAAGTGAGAAGACGAGCGAGAGCTCTGAGGGCGCGTGACAGTAAAATAACGGGTTTGATTAAATGTTAAATTGTAAACTTGCCGATATTTACAATATCATTCAAAAGTTTGTACACCAAGTTTGGATTTATTTTCTACATTCTAGAACAATATTGGATTTTTCCCCCCAAAACTATGAAACAATCCACATGGTATTAGATCATTAAGAATCACCACTAACACTTGTTATTATAAGATATGAAAGTCAGAAGGTTCTGGATCAGTTCCTGTAAGAACAGTATTGTGTCGAGTGTGTTTGTAAACCCCATCGAGCTCCATGATGAAACTGTCTCTCATGAAGACCTTCCCAGGAAAGCGAGACCAAAACTTACTGCTGCAGAGGAGAAGTTCATTTAGAGTCACCAGCCTCAGAAATCACCAATTAACCTCAAGCAGCACCTCAGATTAGAGCCGTTATGAAGCTTTACAGAGCAGAAGGAGCAGATATACATCTCAATATCACCTGTTCAGAGGAGATTATTGTGTGTTTTATAGAAACGCCTTCAGTATTGTTTTACAAAGCGAGCAGCCCTACAGTCATAGCCCTCTTCCATACAACTCACAAATTTAAAAACCAAAAGCAGAGATAGATATCAACAAAACATCACCTACATTAATAATAACTTTCATTCCTAAGCCTGAGCTTATGTAACAGGATCTGCATAAACCTTATTTGAACTTGTCTGACGCCTCACCTAATTTAACTTCACACTCTGTCAGTGAGTGCATCCATTTATGTAGAAAGAAAGAAAAATCAGGACCGACCATGGAGTTAGGAGGGGTGTACAAACTTTTGACTGCTAGTGTATGTATTTGACAACCTTGTCATATAATTTGTGTTATTGCTATTTCTTAATAACATTATAGGCAACGATTGTTTGCGAGATCCTTGTCATTAATTTCTCGACCCTAGCCTTGTTTAGTCATGAACGTGATTTAGGTAGCAGAGCGACTGTTAGGACAGACTACAGCGGTGGTAACATGGATACACTGAGTGTGAAGTTAGTTTAGGCGAGGGGTCAGACAAGTTCAAGTTCAAACAAGGTTTCTGCAGATCCTGTTATATTATTAATGTAAGTGATGTTTTGTATATATCTATCTGCTTTTGGTTTTTAAATGTGTGAGTTTCACACCGTATGGTTGGGTCCCATGTATGGACGAGGGCTATGGCTGTAGGGCTGCTCAATTTGATCAAATAAAATAAAAAGATCACATTGTAATTGCTTTATCACATGATGTGACTGCGATTTAAACTGTGATATTAAACTATATATATAACTGCGATTTAAACTGTGAGATCCAAATGGATTCATCCAACATGTTCAGGGCTCCATAAGGTCAGGACTCTGTCTCCACAGTCGAATGTCCGTACCTTTCTGAAGAGCACGAAAGATTTATATTCACTGAAAGCTCCTGTAAATGGGTGAAGCTCCTGTATGCTCTCCTGACAGCTAATAGTCTACAGGCCTTTTAATATCCAGAGAGGTGTCTGACAAGGTCGGCCCTATTATAATAATTTATTGCAATAGATAATGGCTTTAAAGCCAATAGAGATTTTGAGCCATTACCCATTGCAATAAATTCACACAATAATTTGTCAGATGTGAAGATAAAAAGTAAGATATCAGATCTCTTTCTATGGAAATGATGTACACACGTGGACAAAATTGTTGGTACCCTTCAGTCAATGAAAGAAAAACTCACAATGGTCACATAAATAACTTTAATCTGACAAAAGTAATAATTAAAAAAATTCTATGAATGTGAACCAATGAAAGTCAGACATTGCTTTTCAACCATGCTTCAACAGAATTATATTTAAAAAATAAACTCATGGAACAGGCCTGGACAAAAATGATGGTACCCCTAGAAAATACTGAAAATAATGTGACCAAAGGGACATGTTAATTCAAGGTGTGTCCACTAATTAGCATCACAGGTGTCTACAATCTTGTAATCAGTCAGTGGGCCTATATATAGGGCTCCAGGTAGTCACTGTGTTGTTTGGTGACATGGTATGTACCACACTCAACATGGACCAGAGGAAGCGAAGGAAAGAGTTGTCTCAGGAGATTCGAAAGAAAATTATAGCCAAGCATGTTAAAGGTAAAGGCTATGAGACCATTTCCAAGCAGCTAGATGTTCCTGTGACTACAGTTGCACATATTATTCAGAAATTTAAGATCCATGGGACTGTAGCCGACCTCCCTGGACGTGGCCGCAGGAGGAAAATTGATGACAAATCAAACAGACGGATAATCCGAATGGTAACAAAAGAGCCCAGAAAGACTTCTAAAGAGATCCAAGGTGAACTTCATGCTCAAGGAACATCAGTGTCGGATCGCACCATCCGTCGTTGTTTGAGCCAAAGTGGACTACATGGGAGACGACCAAGGAGGACACCATTGTTGAAAACAAATCATAAAAAAGCCAGACTGGAATATGGCAAACTACATGTTGACAAGCCACAAAGCTTCTGGGAGAATGTCCTATGGACAGATGAGACAAAAATGGAACTTTTTGCCAAGGCACATCAGCTCTATGTTCACAGACGGAAAAATGAAGCATATGAAGAAAAGAACACTGTCCCTACTGTGAAACATGGAGGAGGCTCTGTTATGTTCTGGGGCTGCTTTGCTGCATCTGGCACAGGGTGTCTTGAATCTGTGCAGGGTACAATGAAATCTCAAGACTATCAAGGGATTCTAGAGAGAAATGTGCTGGCCAGTGTCAGAAAGCTGGGTCTCAGTCGCAGGTCATGGGTCTTGCAACAGGACAATGACCCAAAACACACAGCTAAAAACACCCAAGAATGGCTAAGAGGAAAACATTGGACTATTCTAAAGTGGCCTTCTATGAGCCCTGACCTCAATCCTATTGAGCATCTTTGGAAGGAGCTGAAACATGCTGTCTGGAAAAGGCACCCTTCAAACCGGAAACAACTGGAGCAGCTTGCTCATGAGGAGTGGGCCAAAATATCTGCAGAGAGGTGCAGAAGTCTCATTGACAGTTACAGGAATCGTTTGATTGCAGTGATTGCCTCAAAAGGTTGTGCAACAAACTATTAAGTTAGGGGTGCCATCATTTTTGTCCAGGCCTGTTCCATGAGTTCATTTTTTTAATAATTCCGTTGAAGCATGGTTGAAAAGCAATGTCTGACTTTCATTGGTTAACATTCATAGAATTCTTACTTATTATTACTTTTGTCAGATTAAAGTTATTTCTGTGACCATTGTGAGTTTTTCTTTCATTGACCGAAGGGTACCAACAATTTTGTCCACGTGTGGACAACCCGAAAAATATATCAGTGTTCCAATCTGAGAAAGGGACAAACACACACACACACACACACACACATGATGTGTCTGAAGCTCTCTGTTTATTATCAGCAAAGAGAGCATATTTAAGCTTTTGTTCAGTTGCCCTGTGTCACGTATGTCCTGTACATGAAAAAAAAAAAAAAACGCTCATTAACATGTCAGTCATAGCGAGACGCTGAGACAGATAGACGATAGGACACGGAAAGGGTTCCAGAGGACACAAGCTGTCTGTACGTATATATTTGTGCAGACACGGGCTATAGGGGGCGTTATAGAAACCAGTGCACACCCTGAGGGGGTTGTTTTATAGACACAGAGGCATGAGAAAGTTTGCACAATATCAGAAAACCTTACAGAATATCAAACGGATTCTACAGGAGGTTATAATCTATAATTCCACATAAATGTATGATGAGCTTTCCACCTTTTTAGTAAATAGGAGACATTGTCAATACTTAACTGTAAGAATGATCTATAATCTGTATAACTGTATATCTGCTCTGATCTTTCTTCCTAAATAAGTCTAAAGCTATGTCTTTCATTTTTCTTCAGTAATAGCATTAATGACTCTATACGGCCTAAGAATTTTCCAAATTGTGCTACTGTATGTATAATATCCAGAAATAACACAATAGAGTAATTCAGGTTCCTAAACTATAGTATATCATATAGAAATATATCTGATATCTTACTTTTTATCTTTACATCTGACAGATGATTGTGTGAGTTGATTGCAATGGATAAAGGCTCAAAGGCCACTACAGATAATAGGGCCGACCTTGTCAGACACCTCTCTGGATATTAAAAGGCTTGTAGACTATTAGCTGTCAGAAGCGCATACAGGAGCTTCACCCATTTACAGGAGCTTTCAGTGAATATGAATCTTTTGTGCTCTTCAGAAAGGTACGGCCGTTCGACTGTGTTCAAGGCTTTGTCAGCACACGGCCGCTGAATGCCAGTTCGTCCTTCATGTGATGGTGTACAGTAAGCAGTGTTCATATTGAGGTGCGGTGGACACATAAGGCAATATTTCTTTTAATTCATCTTAATCCTAACAATCTGAGCACTCATAAAGGAATCTAACACATTCCTTTATCTGCCCTATGACAGGAGTGGTCTCTGACCATAAAGTCATATTGTTGAGCAACTTGACTAGAAATGCTAATAGTTTATCATCACTCTCACTCCTCCCCGGCTTCATTATAGAACTCTACAGTCCAATGTCCAATTGTAGATGGAGACTGTAGTACTCTATAAAGAACCAAACGCCATTCAACCCCAGAGATAATAATGTTCCAAAATAATCAGTCCAGAGGCCAGACGTCCTGCTTTATAACATGCTGGTGTCTGTTTCAGAAGATTAAACTTGTGAAAAGACCTTATCGGAAACGTGAGAGAATATCCACAAAGTGCTCAAATACAAACTAGACTGAATCAACTAAATCTACAGACAGGTAGGTACCCCTGCAAGGTGAGAACATAAATTTAATGCAAACCTTCCAGATACTCGTGATAAAGGGTTGACTGCAAATGGTTCACTCCTGCACCGTACAGCAGGAGATTTTCCTTTTGTCAATTTTCATACATTCTCACACAATATAATCAGTACTGAATTGCCTTAATGACTGCGTGTTATGTTTTTCTCTACTCTGTCCTTTCTTGTGTTTCAGTATAGTGCTTATTTAAAAAAAAAAAAAATTGTTCATGGTTCATAAGTTTATTTATTGTTATACTGGGGGGCAGAGCCGTGCTTAAACTGTTCAGAATGGGCCGATCCGCAAGCTGTTACAACGCGGAGTTCTGAACAGGAAAGCACGGAACCGTGCATTTATACACACGGTTGCTAGGCAACGCCGCCGTTAGGCAATCAGCCTGAATGAGCCACACCTGGCTGTGTGTTTATTTAAGGGTCCTGATACCGGTGCACTTCGTGCGATCATTTAGGTAGCACCGGTGAAGGTATCAGGGCCAAAGAAAAGAAAGAAAGAAAGAAAGAAAATAAAAGACAGACAGACAGACAGACAGACAGCTGTTTAGGAACAGAGGCAAAACCCCAGCCTCTGTCTGTTTAAGACGCCGGCGAGAATGAGTGAGAGAGAGAGAGCGAGAGAGAGAGAGAGAGAGCGGCACACAGCAGTTCAGCGTGCACGCTCGGTACAGTTTATTAGTGCACAAAGCACAAACTCTCTCTCTCTCCCATAAGTCCTCGGTAAGGGTGAACACCCCGAGAGGACAAGTTTTGTTTTGTTGGCCAGTGCCCCGTCCGTTCTCGCATAGACGGCGGAGCTCTGTTTATTTTGTGTTTTCACTTTTCATTTATTTTCCTTTTAAGTTTCTTAATTAATAATCCCACGCTATCTCCAAACGGGAAGGTCTTCCCGTGTGTATCACAAGCACTCTCACTAACTCCTATTTCATTACCCACTCTAACGCCCAGCATAAGGGCTCTTATCATTAAAAACATTGCGTGGTGCGGCTCCCCACATACCGCATCACGTAACAATTATAAGGTGACTTAAACCATAAGATCACTTACACCATGAGATCACTTACACCATGAGATCACTTAAATCATAAGATCACTTAAACCATAAGATCACTTGTGCCATAAGATCACTTAAATCATAAGATCACTTACACCATGAGATTCCCTACATTATAAGATCACTTAAACCATAAGATCACTTAAACAATAAGATCACTTAAACCATAAGATCATTCATACCATAAGATCACTTACACCATGAGATCCCCTACATTATAAGATCACTTAAACAATAAGATCACTTGCACCACAAGATCACTTAAACAATAAGATCACTTGCACCATGAGATGCCCTAGATTATAAGATCACTTAAACTATAAGATCACTTAAACAATAAGATCACTTATTCAATAAGATCACTTGCACCATGAGATCCGCTACATTATAAGATCACTTAAACCATAAGATCACTTAAACAATAAGATCACTTACACCATAAAGTCACTTAAACCATAAGATCACTTACACCATAAGATCACTTACACCAAGAGATCCGTACATTATAAGATCACTTAAACCATAAGATCACTTACACCATAAGATCACTTACACCATAAAGTCACTTAAACCATAAGATCACTTACACCATAAAGTCACTTAAACCATAAGATCACTTACACCATAAAGTCACTTAAACCATAAGATCACTTACACCATAAAGTCACTTAAACCATAAGATCACTTACACCATAAGATCACTTACACCAAGAGATCCGTACATTATAAGATCACTTAAACCATAAGATCACTTACACCATAAAGTCACTTAAACCATAAAATTACACCATAAGATCACTTACACCATAAGATCACTTGCCCCATGAGATCCTCTACATTATAAGATCATTTACACCATACGATCCCCTACACCATAAGATTACTTAAACCATAAGATCCCATACACTATAAGATCCCTTCCACCAGGAGTCGGCAACCTGCGGGTTCGGAGCTGCATGTGGCTCCTTCATCCCCCTGCTGCGGCTCCCTGTGGCTTTAGAAACCGATTAGTATTAGTTTTTTTTTTGTTTGAAATTCCATTTTTGAAGATTATGGTGATCTTGTAACATTAAAAGAAAACATGTTTAATTTTTTGTCGCTCAAAATATGCGTCATGACTGCCAATGTGCGACACCCGCCCTAACTGCATTAACACTACTGCATCGACTCATTAATATAGCAATTGTGAGGAATTTAGCCCATGACCTAGATATTATTTTTCGATTCCTGGAGCCGCCTTAGATAAGCTGATTTGCTGCTTTAAGTCCTAGCAGGAAGTTTGATTTAATTTCTGCCATCACGGCTGATGAACTAGATGTCATCACGTCTATGATTAATTGTAGTCATCTCAAAGCCAAAGCTGCGAGCAGCCATTCCATACTCTCAAAGTGCAAAAATAAATGATGGATAAATCCTGTCAAATAATCCAATCTGTCAGGGAATTCAGCCATGTTCAGCCGCTATGTATATTACATTTTTTTTTTCCTTTTTAATTTCTTGATTGCACAACACCACGTGACTCTCCATCCTCCACAGTGTTAGTGTTAGTGTTCATCTCGCTCAGCCCCAGGCATCTGCCTCCACAAATTCATCAAATTTTCCCCAACACGCTGCATCTGGAGTGGAAGCACATGAACTTGACAGGTGAACGCGAGTCTGTTGAATGAGTGATTCCGCCCTAAAGGATTGATTCCTCCTGGCCCATTTCCACCTCATGACCTGGCTCAGGTTCTCTAATAACCCTGGAAAAAAAATCAACAACATGAGACCTAAAAAACTTCTTCCGGAGGAAAGTTCTGGCCAGAGGTGTGTTTGAAGGAGTAAAGCTGAGGCGTTCAAGCGCAAGAACACTGGAGAAGCTGTTAAGCATGGTGGCGGTAGCATCACGCTCTGGGGTGTTCTGCTGCTGGGGGAACAGGCAAACACACACCCAAAGCTAGTCATGTGGATAACGTGGGTGAACTTTAAGTATTGTAGAGGCTGCGTGCTATCGAAAATTTGTGAACGATGCTTAAAAGTTTGGAGAGCAACACATTCAGTGAAACACTATGAATTCTGACAAAAAGATCGAACCAGAATTCTGCCAGAAGTGAACATGTGAACATTTAACCAAATCCCAGGTGAGCTGCAGGTGTCATTTTGTTGATTTCATAAAACACAAAATAAATAAAACCTTATGCTTTCATTTTTGGCGGTTTCCGTCTTTTAAAGATGTGCGCTGCACAAACACTCTGCTTCAGGAGACGACCAATATTGCTCTGATGTTCAAGTGCATGATGTGTGTGTGTGTGTGTGTGTGTGAACCTCTGACTGCTAGTGTATATTGCTGTATTTCACACATTTGCTGATAAAGGTTTATGTAAACATTCTTTTCTGCCTCGTGATGTTTCTGTAATGTTCAGATTATTGTACCTGTTTCCTGTTCTGTGTGATTTTTGTAAATAGAACGAAAATCCCACCAAAAAAGCATGTTCAGTAGAAGACAACTTTCCAGATCTTTAAGTTTGTCTGGATCTACAGGCAGAAAGTGAATCCTCCCAGACAGCCAACGTCTACAAAATATTTCCGGCTGAAAGATCCGTATTACCGTATTTTAAAAACTGCACCTGAGAGAACCGCCGCACTCGGTGTGATCAGAGTCTTACCTGCTCAGATGCCGTGCTCGCAGTCGATGTCCCTGCAGATGTACCACAGGATGACATAGAGGATGAGGAGGATGACGAAGATGAACAGCCCAATTAAGATGGCCTTGTACAGCGGTGAGATGAGAGACTGCATGACGGAGGAGAGAAGAAACAAGTGGCAGCATGGACGAGGATGGATGGAGGACAGGAGGAGAGAGAGCGGATTCAGGGAGAGAGAGAGAGAGAGAGCTGATCTCCTAATATCAAGAACACATGACACAAAAAGAGACTGTCCTCAATGCAGCTGCACACACACACACACACACACACACACACACAGCTCTTCACCTGATGATAAGGAATATCTCATTGATGTTAAATTATAATCACGCCTTCATGATCATGTAACGGCATTATGTTGTGTCACTCTTATGACATCATTATACTTACATTATATTTTACACACTCTATACTCTGGCACACAAGTACTGTAAGTATTACTCATCACCATAACACTCATGAACCATATCAGAGTTCACAGCAGCAGTAATAAGTATCATTCCAACCTAAACACCCTCACATACGACCCGAGTCTGCGCTGATGCTTCTGACGAGGACATGGAGGAGGTCAGGTGTTCCAGACCGAACAGCGTAATGCTCAGCCGGAAACACACCAGCGGACGAGTCCGTGTCTAAAGGAGTCTGTGGAGAGACCGGCTATCACCCAGGTCACCAGGTGGAGCGGTTACTGGAGCGTGGAGCTTCATTTAGAGCAATCTACAACCTACAACTGATACAACACTAGCGCCTCTCTCCAAGCCTCACGTATTCGTCCTCAAGCTGCCGTTTATAGCCCACTAGAGGATGAAGTAATGTGCTGGTTTGAGACGTAGCCATGTGGATCAGAAACAATAGATTTGTGGCAATTTTTTTAATACCAATCAAAAAAAAAAGAACATTTAGAAATAGCCACGTTCGGTTCGGTTGCTCGTATGCCGAGGCGAATTTCTTGCAAAATTTTGCTTCTTAAAGTGAAAATTCATAAGGCGGGGCGTCTGTATGCCGAGGTACCCCTGTGTAGATTGTAAACTACTGTATATTGTCACTGTTGTGTCAAATCATGACATTCATTGCAGGTGTTTTGTTAAATTCCAGATGTGTTTGTATTACACCTGGCCTTGCAGATCAATAACGAACACCCTGTTGTCTTCCAGCTGCTCCAATCCAGGGTCTCCACAGCAGACCACACAATCCACCTACAACTTGGCACAGGATTTACCCAGGATGCCCTCCTGACAAAACCCTCCCATTTTCTCTAGGCTTGGGACCGGCACCACATCCGAGGCCTGGCATCGGGTGGGAATCGAACCCAGGCCTTCTGCATGGCAGGTGAGAAACCTCCCACTGAGCCGCGTGTTCTCTTCCTCATGCCCTCCTCCCAGTCTGTCCAGGTTTGGGACTCACACTAACTATGATGTTCAGCTTCATTTAGATTTGGAAATGAGAACATAAAGTGACGTTTAAGGGTAAAAGCATTAACGGTTGGATTTTTCCCCTCTGTGCCAGATTCTGCTAAATCTTAAAAGAAAAGAAAAAAAAAAGATGGAGGTGACAATGAAGACATATTGAAGATGACTTTTTATAGCAATGTAGAGAAGTCATGTGTAATTATAGATTGTGTGTGTTTTTTTTTTTTAAATAAGAAAAGAAAAACCACAAATGACAATTTTCACACAATAAACGAAATAAATAAATAAATAAATAAATAAATGAATGAATAAATAAATAAGCTGTATTATTTCCTGACAGGTCAGTGGGTGTCTGTTGCATTTGCTGCTCTGTCGTCCCCGTAGTGTGAGTTAATGTGTAAGTGGAATAAATAAATCCCCAGCGTTCCTGGCCCAGGTTCGGCCTCCATCACACAGTCCTGATCGTGAACCTTGAATACAGCAGAGCCCTTGTTCATACACGCCACCTGTTTCATTCCACACTCTGGTAGCGCCACCTGCTGGTTCTCAGGCTCACATTCCTAACAACCTCATCCTTCATCATGCCACATGTCCCTTCTTTATTTCTGCTCCGCTTTCCCGGTCTGACCCGAGCTCTCAGCCACAGGCTCAGGGGTGGACGAGGAGATCTACAGAGAAAACCAGAGATGACATGAACATGGTGCTACTGTCTCCGCAAAACTACTTTTGCACGTCTTTAGCATGGTGGCTATCATGCTAGCAGGAGAAGTCTGATCCAACACCTTACATGCATACTGATCACATTCTGTGCCTTCACAGTCAATTTTGACCCGGCTCAGGAATACACTCATAGTAAATGTCTATACCAAAGTATGAACTAGAGATTTTTTTTCTTAAATGTATAAATATCCTATCTGACATTAATACATAAATGATTAATCCTTAATCAATGTTTCAGAGAGCAGGGAGTGTATATATTTTTGGACTTACAGCACTCGCTTTTGGATTAAAAAACATCTACTATCATACAATGTGATGCGCTGTTTTACCTACGACATAAAAACATAACAGCTGTAATGAGTTTCATATATTTTATTGAAAGTAAAATGGGAAAAAACATTCTGGAACTGCGGCAACGTATTATATAACCTTCGTACAACGATCACGACGATGAAACACCGTCCTCATTGGCAGTTTATCAGAGACATGCCGCACAGGTCTCGCGATTACACTCCGATAACCCGAGCACTGCTGATACGGTACGGACAGTTCCAGGGCCGTGGGCACAAAAATACTGATCTCTCAGTGTCGGTGTCCACGGACTGGAAGCAGCCTCACCCTGGACCTGTACGCACCGGTCAGTATTAGAAGCCCCATGTGGCATGTAGGTCAGTCACATCCACATCCAGTCACATCCATTTTCACTGCCATCCATGACGTGAGGACCTGGTGAGGGTTTGTTATGTCCTAAATTGCTGCCTGCTCCTCTAACTCAGCGTCTTCATCAGAGGAGCTGTAATCAAAGTTTTCTCATCTTGGAATATCTAATCAAGTACTTCTTGCACAGTATGTCTTTTTGTCTGACCCCGTCGTCTAGCCCTTGTCAAAGTCACTCAGCCCATTTTTTCCTGCTTCCAGTAGAAAGGTTAATGCCGGTCCCAACAGAACGGAGTCCGAGCACACAGTGCATCTCTGTTCTGGTGGCAAACGGGGATCTGCTCAATGTTAGGCAGGTGGTCATAATGTTATGGCTGATCTGTGTGTGTAAACATCATCGACGTCTCATCAACATCTTAATCAGCTAATGAGAGCAGTGTGTGCTAAGACTTCTCACATTATACTTTAATACCAGCTCACTAACCCGTCGTCTATACCAGGAAACCTGGGGCACGAGGCAGGAACTATGGAATGATATCCCGGACATTTTTCAAAAGGAATTGCAAAGTGCGTTTTCCATATGTGGACACATAAAGTGTGACATAATTCAAATGCAATTGTAAACTTTGTAAATTTCAAATGAAAACGCAAATTGCATTTCCCGTGTCTTACAGGGAATATATATAAATATATAAATTATATATATACATTTTCATATACAACATATATATATATATTTTATATTGCTTATTTATAATAAAAATCGTTTCGTGTAATTTTTCATTATAAACAATATTTATTTAGTGTAAACATTTTTGTATTACATGACAAACCCCTGCAAAATAAATGTGCCACAAAATAAACATTATATGAGAATTTGTGTCTTAATTTTCGCATATTAATATGTCACGTGCCTAGGGTTAATCATAATAGTAATAATATGTTTGATAATAAAATAAATATATTCGATAATAATAATATGAATTTTTGATTGTGATGTCCTGATATATTTGATAGAGATTTTGTGGGGGGTGCAATCCGCGCCGGGGGGCATTTTAGCGCATAACACCAACATTACCGCGGTTCACCTCCATCGCTCAAATTTCTCCCTCCTGGTCGGCGACTGCGAGTGACGTCACTCCCCATACGATCACGCCCCCCCCCCCCCCCCCCCCCAGTATAGACCCGCCCCTGACGCTGATTGACAGGTTTCCGTGTAACGTGTTAGAAATGCGATTGTGTTTGAGTTTTGGCAGGCTTACATGCGCGACGCAGAGGAAGTGAAAAAGCAGACGTGCTGATTGATTTTGCTATTTAAATATGACAGGCTCGTGACTTGACATGGGAAATGCAAATGGACTTTGCGAAGGCGAAAAAGCAAACGGTAATGAAAAGTTTGCAGTTGCATTTGAATTATGTCACACTTTATGCGTCCACATATGGAAAACGCAGTTTGCAATCCCTTTTGAAAAATGTCCGGGATATCATTCCATAGAATGTGCCAGTGTGTGTGTGTGTGTGTGTGGAATGTGACAGTACAGCTGATTCAGTGTTCCTGAAGAAACGCCCTGTACCGTAAACACCGTATTAAACGCGCATTACGGCGTAGCAGAACAGAATCAAACACCGCGGCGCTAGCGGAAGTTAGCATTAGCACGCTAGGATAAGGTTGCTAACCAGAACACCAAACAAAACGCGACTGTAGTTTATTCAGCCAAACATGGTGCAAATATAACGCTAGGGGTTTTTTTTTTCCAGCGTGGGCTTTATTAGAGACACTCCGGCTTATAGTTAAATGATTAGTCTGAAGTGAATCCCACGTGACGTCATGTGTGGTGTATAAGCGCAGGGTACAGGTGAGCGCTCAGCTCCAGGTAGTGAGTGCACTCGGGAGGGAACAGCAGCTCGGTTTGGGACTCGGCCTGATAGAGTTGGAGTTGTTTTTCCTGATCCTGAACAAACTCCCCTGTGCTTCTCCTCCACACTGTGCACCAGGAGCCTCAGACAGGTGAAACTCTTTAACACTCCAGTCTGTGCATTTATTTCCTGTTTTTCTCAATGACGAAGCCTTAAAATGCACTCATGTACTATAAGATCAGATGTGTATGTGTACCCAGATGACCGACATCATCATCATCATCATCATCCCCTATCTGATCTGATCTGGTGAACCTGTTCCTGTAACACGTCTGCCAGTGCAGGTGAGTGGACCGTCCTGTTCTTGAATTTGCTAGATAACAGAATCAGTCTGATAAGATAAGTGTTGGATTGATACAGTTTGTAGTGGTTAGCACCGTCGCCCTGCATCGCCAGGGTCCGGGTTCGAGTCCCACCTTGGGGTCTGTGTGCACAGAGTTTGCATGTCCTCCCCTTGTTTTAGTTTCCTCAGTCAGTCCAAAGATTAAAGTTGAGAGGTGGGACACAAACATAACAGAGTTGGTGAAGAAGAAGAAGAAGGTGCGGCTGAGACTTTATCTCCTGAGGCTCCTCAGGATCAACATCCCTCAGAAACAGCTGGTGTCCTATCGTTGCACCGTAGAGCGCGTTGTGACACAGTGTCTGTGTGTTCGGTTTTCTAGCTGTACGGCGGCACAAAAAAAAGAGTTCCAGAGATAATTAACTTGGTCCAGAAGATCCCGGGTGCCCTCTCCCCTCGTCGGAGGAACTTTACCATTCGCAGCGCTTCAATAAAGCCAGCAGTGTCCTCAAAGAGCCGTGTCAGCCTGGTCACCCTGTGTCTGAGCCGGTACTGTCACGCAGACGGTATAGAACAGACAGAACCAGAGCCTTTGCCTGGGTGTGACTGGGGAAAGTTCTCACACTTACACAACTGTGTGTTACGGCAGCCTGGAGTAACAGTTTCACTCAAAGCTTAGACTAAGGAGAAGAAACCGGACATCGTCCAGTGCATCTCACAGACGTTCCCCGAGCAGCTGCAGCTCGACGCTTCCTCACCCTGCGATCAGACACGGCAGGTAACTCGTATAAAGACTCGCGTGGGGTCTAGAGCTTCATCCTCAGGAGGCTCATGTAGCGTCACCACTGAGCCCTTTAGAAGGTGTTTCTCTCAAACCCGGACACGGCTGACCGTATGTCTGAGCGCGGCCTCTGGATGCACCGCCTATCAGGCAGTGAGTTTCATCGAGTTCTGTCCCTTTCAGGTTCTTATCATCTGTGCAGGAACTCCGCTCGTAGTCAGATACCAGCCGGGTTCAATAGTCGATGCTCATTGATTTACTTCCTGCCACGGGACCCCGGTCTAATCTTAAGCCCTGAGTAACAGGCACGGGAACAGTCCTCCATCCCTCAGTCTGGGTCTCAGGCCCACCAGTGATGGGCCACACGTCCCCCGAGCACATGACCCGATAAGAGACATCTCCTTAGTGTATCACCCGCGTTAGCACGTGTGCAGAACTCCCGATACTGCCGTGTCCAGGATCTGAGCTGTAGTCAAGCCTTCGGGTCTGTAGCTTCTTCTCTCGTTTCTACTCTCAGCGATTCTACTGCGCAGGACTTCAGTCCTATATCTACTACATTAAAGTCGCACTGCAGTGATGCTGTTTAAGATTGTTTGTCCCAGCACAACATGGAGCGGCGTAGCCCTGCAGTGCTCGACTGAAATGTTTAATATTGTGTAAATAAATATTTTTTTTTTTCCATCTTCAGTAAACTGTTTATCCTGCTTTGGGTTTGGGTGGATCCGGAGTCTGCTCCAGGAATACTGGCAGCAATCCACCTTGTGCTGCAACACACACACACACGCGCACACACACACACACAACGGGGCAATTTAGAGTCACTAATCCACTTACACACTCTCACACACATTAATCTGCTTTAATGGAACAGATCCAAGGAGATCCAGTTCATCCAGTTCTTCCTGGAGTGATGGTTCACTGGGTCGAGTTTGGTCAGGGCTCTGTGCAGGACACGCGGGTTCTTCCACTCCTAAAGAACACCGTGTCTTCATGGAGCTGACTTTGTGCTGGTTGATATTAACAATATATATCCACTCAGTGACGTATAAATACAAATGTTGTGTATGCGGTCCACAGCCTGTACACCTTGTACATGTTGTACTCTGCTTAGTGCCCCGAGTCCCCTGGGACAGACGCCAGTACAAGATAAATAGAGGAGGGAGGGAGGGAGTGAGGGCTCCACAACGGTATTGGTACAGAAGTGGCACACTGTTGGCCTGTGACTGAGGAGAGCAGCCTAATGGAAGCGGCTGTGATGTCGACACAACGTGAGAGCGCAAACATGCACAACTCAAAATGAGAGAAACATTAACGTCCTCACCACAACACGCCGTTTGACCTCCCTGACGTCATCACCGGAGAGCACCGATACGATATTCTCACCAAACCTGTGTGCTGATTCAATGTGTATAGTGAATATACAAGTGTGACAGTCTTATAAATATCTAACTCTGTTTGTCTCTATGCAGAGACCAGAATCCTCCATTTAGCGAGGGGTTGGTATGAACCTTGCGTCTGGCACATTAGACCACTCGGACATCCTGACAGCTCCGGTACGCTCCGTTTATCTGCTTGTTGATCTTTTACACTCCCTGAGGTCAGGATGGCCGCGCGGTCTGAGACGCGAGGGTCAAGGTTTAATCCTTCCTCTGAATGAAGGCCTGGGTTCAAATCCCACTTCTGACATGATGTTCCTTATAAAAGGTAAACAGGGTCAGATGTATTACAAAATAGTGATGCTTTTTATACTTGCAGTACAGATAGAATCAGCACCTCAGCACCGTGATGGTACCGGATCGGGTGCTCGTTGGTGAAGAAGTCAGCCAGGTCATATGTTGGGTTTAGGACTTAAATCTGTCATTTTGAGCTGTGCATGTTGTCGTCACATCTTGGCTATTGTGTTTTTGAGTAAGTGGGGAAAAAGAACCACACACACACACACACACACACACACACACACACACTGCGGTGTCAGGATGGCCGAGAGGTCTAAGGCTCCAGACCCATGGTTCATACCCTCCTCTAATGAAGGGAGGCGTCTGGTCTCTGAATGGAGGTGTGGGTTTGAATCCCACTTTTATCATGTTTTTTCTCATACAAGGCAAACGGGGTTTAGAACTGCTAAACTTGTGAATATTTATTGACTACACCATGTACTGTACAATGCATGCTGGGTAATATTTTACCTCCAAGCGTGCAGGACTTTATCCTTCAAACTCAGTCTAGTTATTGAATCATACTGATATGTCCAGACCTGGAGACAGTACAGTCCCTCACGCCTCTAACACATGCAGTATCTTTCAGGAGACCCGGCTTCCTGCTCTGATGGCTCGCCTGTGCCTGAGGTATGATGTGTGATTTGTTTTGCAGTATTATAAATGTAGTAATATTGCTCTAATACAGCGCGCATTAGACGTGACGCCCCACCCAGCTAGCCGGTTGCACGTCCTGCTCGTGTGTCAGCTGAATGGACTGATCTGTGTCTCAGACGTTCGTCTGCAGTCTGAGCTGATCCTGTCCCTGTACCCTGAGATCAGACGTTGTTCGTTTTTTACACCATTTCAGGCATTTGCTCGGATTGTTTATCCTAACCGTGCAAAGTCAGGGCGTTCGAGAAGCCGAAGATGCCACCAAACCCAACTTCATACTCGTGATGGTCGATGATCTGGGGATCGGCGATATTGGTTGCTATGGGAACGATACAATCAGGTGAAGAAAATAAAAACCTGCACGTTTTCATGTCATTAATATCTAGATTTGTTTGTTTGTTTATTTCTCCGAGCTTGACGTCTGACGTCTGATTTGTTGTCAGGACCCCGAACATCGACAGGTTGGCGGAGGAAGGTGTGAAACTGACGCAGCACATCTCCGCCGCTCCTCTCTGCACGCCGAGCCGCGCTGCCTTCATGACTGGACGTTACCCGTGGCGTTCAGGTAACTAATTAACAATACTTGCAGTTGATTAAAAAAAAAACCTGAAATACCTACGGTGTTGGAGGGAACCAGTAGAGGAACGTACTTCGCCATGTTCACGGTACACTAGCCCTCACACCTGAGGCTGGTGGACATCATTCACAGTGATGCTGGGAATCTGCCACGCACTGCTCACTGCAGACGTCTTTATCAGATGCTGATGACTTTTGTGAGATGAGTGAGGAGTAGGAAGTGTCCCCTCCACCCCTCCACACCATCACCCCACCAACAGCATTTTGAAAAACATTTTGAACCCTGAAAAAAATACGCTGGGTCGAAGGGTACTTTCAAATGAAATACTCAGTATCTGTCCGAGTCCTCCTCGTGTTTATGAAATCAAAAGCCGAACTTAAATTATCTGCCTGCAGCAAAATAAAAGTGGCGTCTGTGTGACATCATCCAGTTATCGCATGTCCTGGAGCGTGCAGTCGGCGTCACCCTGAATAAAAGGTCGAAACATCGGCTGTCACACTCCAGTGGTTGTAACGCATATTTTGAGTGACAAAAACATTTTAAACGTTTTATTTTAATGTTACGAGATCACCAGAATCTTCTAATTTAGAATGAGATTAAAAAAAACTATCTTCTTGGAGATAAAAATAAAATAACGAACTAAAAGTAATTTAAATTAAATACTCATGATGTATTTTCCGAGGCCTCAGGGAGCCGCGGGACGCGACCCCGGAGTGTACCGATCACTGAGGGTGTGGGTTCTTACGATCCGCATAAGTTTAAAGTCTTCTCATTATTGTGTAGTTTTGTTTATTTATTTACAATTTTTAACGGTAAAAATAAAATACAATACAGTAGCATGTGGTCGACAAAACGGCCAAACCTTTCCATTTCCTAACCAGCGGCTCTTACGCGCGTCTGAAACACGACATCAAAGAATAACAAACTGGAACAGTTCAGCCGTTCTTCATCACCGCACAGGGAACTGCTTTATGCTCGTCACGCTCCAGCGTGCTTGTTAGTAGACAGGGTTAACCTTTAAGCGTTAAGGTCCGACTTTCTGATCAGTAACTCGGAGCTTTAACACACGGCACCATCAGTCAGTGTGTACGAGCTACTCATTACTCAGCAGTGAGGGCGCGCATCAAGGATCATAAACATCAGAACAGACAGTCTGTTCCTCTTATCACCCAGAATGTGCTGAAGAGTCACTCAGTGTCGCCCCCACATGGAGCGTAAGGTAAACCTGGGCTCCCTGGTCCAGAGCTTTTTTTATTATTTCTCTCTTAATAATTATTTCTGCGGCTTTTGACTCTCTGCAGCGTGAGGCCCGACTGCGCGCGCTTCTGCTGTAGGTGGATATACAGAATATATACATGCAAATATACAAAGTATACATATAGTATATTTGCATATAGCGAAACATCTTTGTGATCAATATACACGGGGCATATATATATATATATATATTAAAAAAAAAACATCCTTGTGATGTTTTTACCGTCTTTTTGGTGAGATTCCCAGACTGGCAGCGACATGCTAATGTGGCTGTCGCTTCGTGTGTTTTCCCGTCATCGTTCAGCGTTTATGTGCTCGGCCAGATGAGAGACCATCGATCTGTGAAAATGAAGAGGGTTTTGGTCATCAGCCGATCGATCAGAGCACTCGGATGTTTTAGCACGTCCATCCCAGGGACCACGCGAACAAACCTCACGTCACCTCCGAGACATCACCACCGTTTCATTCTTCTTTTATAAGCATCTTGTCTCAGTTGTACAGGGCAAGGAAGTATTTGAGTTATTGAAGAGGAACGGGGGCGTCGGTGAAATCATCGTGTTCCCAGTGTTAGTGTAACGATCGGTGGAATCAACATCTGGATCACAGCAGAGTGTTTC
This sequence comes from Clarias fuscus, assembly GCA_030347435.1. Lineage (NCBI taxonomy): Eukaryota > Metazoa > Chordata > Actinopteri > Siluriformes > Clariidae > Clarias > Clarias fuscus. Next base: position 800,698 of record CM059209.1, on the reverse strand, counting down.
TTCATAACCCAAACTACCACGTTCACTTCAGCGTAACATAAACTTGATCACTTGCATAAATGCTAATACATCGCCTAAAGGTTGTTACACCTCCTATACAATCTTTTCCTCTAAGGTTTGGGAAGCACTGGACGAGCGCAGGTGATCCTGTTCCTCGGTGCTTCAGGAGGACTTCCCACCAACGCCACCACGTTTGCCAAACTCCTGCAAAAGCAGGGTTACACCACGGGAATTGTGGGTAAGACCGTCGTATCTTTCACCTCTGATACAGTATATCTCGCAGTCTGAAACACCGGTGTGTGGAAGGTGCGGTATGGACACCCGGTCCATGTGGTGAGTGCTCCACAGGCCAGGGTTTCTAAACACAACTGAGGGTTTGGCCTCTCTTTGATTGTGTAAAGCTGCTTTGCACTATATGAATACAATTTAATTTAACTGAATTGAATGGACACTAGCAAGACAATAACTAAACTTTTTTTTTTTTTTTTTCTTCAGGGAAGTGGCACTTGGGTATGAGCTGCACGCGCAGGAACGATCACTGCCACCATCCCAACAGCCACGGTTTCGACTACTATTACGGGATGCCCTTCACCCTGGTTAACGACTGCAAACCCGGAGGCGGCCCCGACGTCATGCTCGACGTTCAGCAGAAGCTGTGGCAGGTTTTCACGCTGTTAGCACTGGCTGTGTCGACCCTAATCACGGCTCGAATCGCCGGACTCCTGGACATCAGCTCCTGGGTTCTAGTGTTCCTAGTCGTCGTTTACGTCCTCGGCTTTTTGACCTGGTACATTCCATTTGGCTTTCTGCGAACCTGGAATTGCATCGTCATGAGGAACCAGGATGTAGTGGAACAACCGGTGAACCTGGACACACTCACTGAGAGGCTAATGAGGGAGGCGGAGCAGTTTGTTGAGCGGTGAGGTCGACGTTCGGGAAGAAAAATAGCTCCGTTACTGTTCTTACTGATTCATTAGTTCATAGTTTTTACTAAATACTATATGAGATTAACACTTCAACTAATCAGTAATTATTAAACTATTAAATAATCCTCTTTTTACAGAAAATATCACTATACTATCTAACAAATGTATGTTGTCTCTTTTAAATGATCATTCTTATATAGTTTAAACAAAAACTTTTTCATCGGTAAGGAAATGCACGTTGTCGGATCCCGTTGCCAGCGAATGGCCACTTTCATCAATATTTACGCTGTGATCAGGCGCCCCCTATAGGGGAAATGAAAAAGGCATGGACGCTTTGTAAAATCTGCTACTGTAGCTTCTATGTCTAAACTCTTCAAACTGTTGTTGTAGATCTAACTTAAAAGAAACACTCAATCCTGTCTTAAATAATTTGCTGTATCATCATCATCATCGGTTTGTTTTTTTTTTTGTTTTTTTTTTTTTGGATTTTTCCCCGATTTTCTCCCTAATTTAGTCGTGTCCAATTCCTCCCCGTCACTAGGGGGCTCCCACATTAAGGCTACTACGACCACTCAGCCGGGAGGGCCGAAGACTATCTCGTGTTTCCTCCGAACCACGTGACGCCAGCCGACCGCATCTTTTCGAACTGCTTGCTCACGCACCGTTGGGGGCGGCGTAACACACTCGGAGGACGGCGCTATCCACTCCCTCCGTTGCGTGAGCTCACAGACGCCCCTGATTGGCTGTAGAGCCGTGATTAATGTAGGAGCACTAAGTACCTCTCATCCCTCCCCTCTGAGAGAGCTCGGCCAATCAGCTCTCTCTAGACCTCCGGCTGCGAGAGGTTACAGCACCACCCGGGATTCGAACTAGCGATCTCCGGATGATAGGGCGAGCGCTTTAACCACTGCGCCACTCGGAGGCCCCATCGGTTTGTTTCTGTTCGGTTTAATCGCCGATTTTTATCTGACATTTGGCCAGTTTGGGCAGCTAAAGTAACATTTTAAGCCAAAAACTTTATCATCATTATCATTGCATTTGACCTCAAAGCTGCCGCACAATTAGAAACTCAGCCTCTGATTTGGGAGACAATGCCTCTGCTCTGGGCAGAGGACACGGGCGACACCCGGCGTGACATCACGCACGTTAATGAACTCCGTAGCCATTTTTGCTACATACCTTCAGGACACTATGGTCAATTTTTTTTTTTTCTATATGTGATTTCTGAAGTTAATGCAGTACATACATACAGTACATACATACCAGTTACTATGGAAACAGTAACATATGAGAGTGAGTGCATGAATATAAACCTGCACTGCTGTTTAAATGACCTGACCAATGAAACATTTTCTTCACATGCAGGAACCAGGACAGACCGTTTTTGCTGTTTCTGTCTCTGGCTCACGTGCACGTGCCGCTCTTCACCTCCAAACAGTTTGTAGGGAAAAGCCAGCACGGCCTTTACGGAGACAACGTGGAGGAAGTGGACTGGATGATTGGTGAGAGGAATCTGGAGCTGCTTTAGATGAAGTCTTGTGGTTTATTTGTCCGTTGTTATGTTACAGAGTGTTTGAGAGAAACTTCTGTATCCATATGATGATTTTGATGCTGTTTATAGAAAAGTCTAGTTCACACTTTCACAGTTTTTTTTGGTTTGACTCGGTGCTTTGAAAGTGGGAACTGGGCTGAAAGTGTGTCCCCTCACATGCGACTTCAGAGGACAGGATGCCGTGAGGACAGGCGGCATCCTCAGGTCTCCTGGTCTTCCACGTGCACGTCAGTTCCGTGACGGTTCCCAGACTGATCCAGCGTTCTCTTGCAGGCAGAACGGTGCAGCTGGTCGAGAAGCTGAATCTCTCTGAAAGGACGCTCATGTACTTCACGTCTGATCACGGGGGAGACATCTGGGTTTCAGATTCACAAGGACACACGGGAGGCTGGAACGGAGTTTATCGAGGTAAAATGAACTGTTTTACGATTCGTCTCCTTTTTCTCTAACTCCGATATTAAAAATGTGACGCCTTTTATTTTTCTATCACAATAAATAATTTCTCCCTAATTGTCTCACTTTGTGGTTGTTAGTTCTTATTATTCACATTAATGTGTGTGTGTGTGTGTGTGGTTCTACTCCCTCACACTCTGGTCCACCAGGATGGGGCACGTATTAAACATGCTTGTGAAAAATTCTTGAATATTTGTGTTCGGGAATCCGCAGTGCCACTGGACCTCGTTTATTAAAGTCACGTGTCATTGTTTCAGCAACTGGTGACATCTCTCTGTACCCTCAGCACGACTGCGCGTCATTCGCAACTCCACAGTAACGCACGGAGCCCGGTGGAGCTCACGTGTAAAGGCAGACTCGGGAATGATGCGTTCAGTGTTGCGTCTCCCTCTCAGGTCCATCATGGAGGAGCGTGATGATGTAAACCAGAACAGGAGTACAGTGTGATTTCAGATGAGTGGCCTGATCTCCCGCTTGTGTGTGCTTCGTGCAGGCGGTAAATACGCGGCCGGCTGGGAAGGTGGCATCCGTGTTCCCGGAATATTCCGCTGGACAAATCGTCTCCCGGCCGGAAAAGTCGTCAACGAGCCGACGAGTCTAATGGACATTTTCCCCACAGTAGTGAGTCTGGCGGGAGGAGCGCTTCCCAACGACAGGCACGTACTCATTAACATAATCGATCAACAACGAGGGTTAGTAACAACACATCTGGATGTACTGTGTACACTTAGAATTACTCTGTGTGTGTGTGTGTGTGTGTGTAAGAATCCTGGATGGTCATGACCTGCTGCCGCTGTTGGAGGGAAGAACAACACAATCGAAACACGAGTTCATGTTTCACTACTGCGGTGTTAATTTGCATGCGGTCCGCTGGCATCCCCCTGACAGTGAGTATACACACACACACACACACACACACACACACACACACACACACACACACACGTCAGGTAAGGGTTTAAAGTTTTGTTTTTGTCATTTCTTTAGGCGACTCCGTCTTTAAAGTTCACTACCTCACTCCGAACTGCAGCAGCAAACACACCTGCCTCTGCCAGGGCGACGTCGTCACGCGCCAGGACCCGCCCCTCGTGTTCGATCTGACCTCCGACCCCTCGGAGGCGGCGCCCTTGACGGCGGAGACGGAGGCCCGTCACGGCGAGGTGCTGCGGCGCGTACGAGACGCCGTGCTGGAACACCGGCGGACGCTGACGCTCCCCGAGAACCAGCTGTCGTGGCCGCGGGCGCTGTGGCGTCCGTGGTTGCAGCCGTGCTGCGGCGTCTTCCCCTTCTGCTCCTGCTCGGAGACCTGAAGACTTCACTGTACCGCAGTTTCCATGTAGCTTTAATAAACATGACATGTCATGACGTTCCTTGAGACTGAGCGTGTGTCCGTTTCCTTGTCTGGTCCCAAAATCTCACCGCCTTCGTCTTCTATACAGCAGAAAAACTGTTTACTAAATGACAGTATTATATTTATTTCAGTATAATATTATTTCCTTTAGTAACTAGTAATATAATGGAGTACTTTTTCAATATAGTAAAGAGTAATACATCGCTGTGAGAAGAGGTTTGAGAGTGGAGCTGATAAAGGAACGTTACGAGAGAAGGAGCTTTGTGTTGAGCAGATATGAGCGACACGGGCGCGGCACTGGGTGGCATCTTGGCAGAGGTGGCACATGTCACATGGACAAGAAAACTCGAGTGCTGGTGACATGTGCGCAGTCTGAGTTCTGTTCCTCGTTTGCTTGTTACATTTTTCATGTGAGGGTGTGATTCCCTGCGTGTGTGTGTGTGTGTGTGTGTGTGAGCAGGTCTCTCACTCGGGTCTCACCGCAGTGCAGGAGGGAACGGGGGAACAGTGTCTCTCTAACACTGAACATCAACGCCGTCATGACAGTCATAATATCAGTGTATTCACAATCACCTGACTGTATCATGATGATATTTTGTGTCGGTTGTGATGTCTGGAGTGATGTTTGCGGTTCAGATGCGTGGTGTTGGTCAGCGAGGTTCATTGGGTTCCTCTCCTGATCATTTGATAAGTAACTGAAGGCTGCTGACTGAAGGGTTGGGCGTGGTGCCGAGTGGACCTTCTCCCAGGACACCTGAGCGTTCTCTGCAGCGTTCGTAAGGGTGTTGCTGGTCGTCCCCGCCTCCTCTGAGGAGCTTTAGCACCCTGTTGAGGACTAAGTCCTGGCTGAGATCGTCACCGCGGACTAATGTGGCCGTGTGTCCCGTGCCTCAGGAGAAACGGGACAGACTGGACCTTGAGCCGAGTCAGTGATCAGCTCAAACAGTCTTTGCTTGAAAAATGATTGCTTCCCTTTTAATGCTGTCTCCATGGTTACGGTCACGCTCTGTGTAAATGTTCTGGTCGCCTCCTATAGCTGCTCCTGCGTCACCGCCGCACCCGCCCTCGTGCGTCACCACCGCCGTCCTGACTCGGTTAGGAACCTTATGTACGACTCTCCCTGTCTGCTGAAAAAGCACTGAAACTTTAAACGTAACGCCAAAGTAACGAGTCACTTCAGACAGGAACTAGTGATGTATTACTTAACCTGAAAAATAACTAAGTTTTATATCAGTATCTGACACAACACTGACCATATTGTTTTTACGAATTTTTCTCTCTCTCTCCTTCCAAAATCCAAAAGCTATTTATTTAATAGCGCCTGCTCCAGATGTGTTCTCTGTATCCACACCTGATGTGATGATTCGGGTCAGGTCGGGTTTTTCAGTCAGAGCAGAGACTTTTTCATCAGCGGAGGGAGGAGAGGACGTGGTGGTTATTTTATGTTGGATTGTGTTACAGAAACAATTGTCAATTTTAGATCAACAAACAAAAGAGGTAAAGATAAACCCTGGACGTGAAACTGAACATATAACAGAATCCAGCTGTTCATTGAATTCCCTAAGCACTGATTGAGCATCAGGTCCGTGTTCTTCCTGCTCGGGTGATTTTGTGATTACGAGGTCTTGAGAGAACACGAGAGAACGCACCTCTCTGGCACGGCCATGACACCCCACCATCTTTAATAAGGTTCTTCTGATGGTTAAAACCGCATGTAGGAGGGCTTTCAGGACAGACATGTGGACGGAGCCAAAAAACAACACCTGAGCAGTGAAACTATCTTCAGTCTAGACAAATTGATTGATTTAAAATGTAATACTACAATAAACCAAACACATAATGATGAAGCATTTCTACATGCATTTAATATTTTCAGTATAATACAGTATATTTTTGTAAGTTTTAAGCATTTATAAGCATTTTAGGAAGAAACAAGTTCCCTCCAGGTTCTCCGGTTTCCTCCCACAGTCTAAAGACATGCAGATTAGCCGTTCCCAAATTGCCAAGACATGGCAAAAATCGGTAGGACTACAGAGGTTCCTAGATGGATGGAATAATTGTGAAGGTCCTTATGTAACTGAGACAGCCAAGGCCACAGGGTGGCGCTGAAGCATTATTAATCATGATAAGACAAAGATAGAGCTGATAACGGGCTGATAACAGTACATGACATATGATAAAATATTACAGAAAATATTATTTCACTCCTGAAAAAAAGCTTAAAAGTATTTTACAATGTTAAGATCTGACTCTATATCGCTTTATCCTGTATTTAGGGTCACGGGAAGCCTGGAGTCTATCTCAGGAGACGTAGGGCACGAGGCGGGGTACACCCTGGACGGGGTGCCAATCCATCGCAGGGCACACACACACACACACACACCACACACCACACACACACACACTACGGGCAATGTGGACACTCCAGTTAGCCTTGTCTTTGGGATTAAACTGAAAGAAACCCACCAAGCCTGGGGAGAACATGCAAACTCCAAGCGCACAGAGGCGGGAATCAAACCTGGACCCTGGAGGTGCAAGGCGACAGTGCTAAACACTACACCATCGTGCACACAATCATAAGCTGGCTAATAAAAAATCTTAAACATAAATTCAGCACAAGACAGTAACATGAGCTGCAGCTAACTCTTGCTACAGACACCGCTAGGTGCTAGCTCTTATCTTATCTAGCTCTTTAACATGCGAGCGACCGGACCGAGACGACCCGAGCTCTGGCTAAGTCGTGTGTACGTCTGTGGGACGATCAAACCTTGTTTGGCTTGAAAATCCAAGCGATGTGAGTTTACATATTTTTGTGGGTTGTTTTGCATTTTGTAAAAGACGTAGTGAAGACGTACTGTAGCACCAAGAACGTTATCGAAGACGGTAGCAAGAAGAAAAGGGAGCCGCGTTCAGTTTGGTGTTTAAAGCAGCAGAGAGGAATCATAAACTAATGTTAAGTGAGGTTTAATGTCTATTTATTTCATTTTACTTCATATAAATGTCTTTTCTAAATGTTTTGATCGTTTTAATATGCAAAAGTATGATTATAGTGTTGGAAATTGGTAATATTTTGGGTAGCTGGAACGGATTAGCCGCATTCACATTATTTCCTACAGGACAGTGTGTTTCACTTAGTGGATTAAATTCGTATTCCGAGACACTACTATATAACCGCGACCGAGTTCTAGTAGATGAATTCTAGCATTCGGAACTAGAATTTGGTCGCTTTATTATATATATTTTTTCTTTTACTGCATTGTAGCTACAAGGCTAACTCTGCTAACAAGTGCAGGATATTTATTCCAGCTAATCAGAATTATGCTAACTGAACTCATCCCTTGCCTTAAAGGCTGAACACTGAATAACTGAAGAGTGTAACGCTAATCAGGTCACCACCAGCGCCTGTCACTCGTTAGCCGTGCTAGCGTTGTAGCTCCAGCGTGACTGCAGAAGGAATCTGAGATATTTGGCGTATGACTCGGCTTGGTGAGCGCAACTGAGAAAAGAGAAAATGTGTTTACTCCAAAGCTGCTTCTTTTTCAAATTAAAATCTTTTTTTTTTTTTTCCAGCAATAGTAAGACTGTTACTTGTTAGCTCAGCTAGCCACAATTAGCTCTGAGGTACGTTTGAGGAAATTTTTTGTGAAATTTCTTTAAACTCTTTATACAGGTCTGCAAAAAATTATTCACGGCTGGCTGGTGTGTGTGTGTGTGTGTGTGTGTGTGTGTGTGTGTGTGTGTGTGTGTGTGTGGTGAGAAAGAGAATGAGAGATGCATTTACTGGAAAGAAATGACAGGTTAATCATGGCTAATACTAGCGCTGATTAGCAGGACACACCCCAGATGTTTTTCTTTAGATTGAAGCTGAACTGAATGGAAACAGAGATCCTACGATCATACGACCCACAATCTTTTTCTCTGTTTATGAATAAAGCATAGAGCGCCCAGAAATACACAGATTCAGTGATTTTCATTAAACAGTTTAAAGTATTACAATAAAGGACGTTAGGTGCCATAGGACACGAGCTGTTTGTGTGTTGTTCTGGATCCGGCCTGTAGGGGGCGTTATCACACGAGGAGACAGAAAGTTAAAAAACCATTACACTTTATACCATGATGCAGGTGTTTCAAAGTCCCCTTAAAGGACTGGCTCTGGGAAAGAGGTGTCTCTAAGCCCGTCACCGAAGGGGACACACGTGGCGAGGGGACACATGCAGACACGGAGTGCTTATTTTCTTCACTACAGTTTAGAAGAGGATGTGATGTTTATGCAATTTAACAAAAATTCTGTTTAAAAATATTATGGAGCAAAACCCACTCTCTTTCCCTGTAGTCGTTCACACGACTCGTTAATGAGCCATAAATATAAACTAATTAGCAAAGCACAGCTTCGCGGAGTATTTAGTGAGCTAATAATAATTCGTTCACTTTATAGATGAAAAGCTGTTGCATATCTTCTTGACTTTGTTAGATTGGATCAATCATAGACAGCGAGTAAAAAAAACTCTACACAGGTTTAAAAAATATACTTACAGTCTTAAACTCACTAACGAGGGAAAACTGTGCTCGTGATAAAAACTTTCCACAGCGAGAACAAAAAGGGGCCAACGCTTCTTATCGCGAGGAAATTGACCTCTCGCTCTTTAACAGCCTCGTCTACCTGTGGAACACATTAGCATTAGCATTAGCGTGCAGGTCGGAGGAGGAGAAGCTGACTGACGGTTTAACGATTAACATCTGAGCAAAACCAGAGCTGGTACTCGTACGTGTACAATAAGCTGAAAGTTTAAAGTGGCAGCATTTTGCTTGTAAAGTTAAAGACTCAGCTGTGCTTCATCCAAAGACACTCGTGAAATCCCTGTACACCAAATGTCTGTAATTACAGTTAATTAACATTAATTACCAAACAACAACGTCTCACTGAGGATTCAGCTGAACTTTACATCACGCTTACTAACCGTCATGCGTTGCCTCTTTAATGCACAATGAAAGGGAAGTGAATCCGAGTCATAATTCTTACTACAGTTTACTTCATTAACCAGCAACAGTCAGGCAACGTGTCACATGACTAATAAACACAGCATCAAGAAGACTGCATTAAGAGAAGCAGTGCCGTATCAGACACAGAGATCAGACAATCTGGATAACACACACACACACACACACACACACACACACAGACCAGCAGCAGGTGTGTTAATCTTTGACACGATCAGATATAGGTGTAATTGCGTGACACACTGACGCAGGCTGCTGCGTTTCACTTTAATCAGTGTGTTGAAGTTGTGTTTCACTAAAATGAAATCACTGTCCAATTACAGAAGAGGACTAATTATTTACAGCAATTATAAAATCACTTTTTTCCCCCCCTGTTTAAATGGAACGACAAAGTACATCTTAATTGCTTCTTAACAAACAAACAGATCATTAACTGGAGTCGAATCTCTCACGAAAGAAATAAAAATTGTTTAGAAAATGGTATTTTTAAATATATTTTAGGGGCGCCACATCAGATCATTTGATCTGCAAGACCCAGCACAGGTTTTACACCACTTGATGCCCTTCCTGTCTCAGCGCCCTCCGTCATTTCCTAACTGGACTTGGGACCGGCACTGCATGCACTGGCTGGGTCTTATGTGATTTAGGGTTAAGAGCCATGCCCAAGGACCCGACAGTGGCAACCTGGCAGGGTGGGATTCGAACCGCCCACCCTGTGATCAGCAACCCAGATCCTCAACCCCCTGAGCCACCAACGTCCTGTTTAATGTCTTAAAAAAGATTACAATGAAAACGTTTATTGTATGTTAGATATGTGACAAATAGAGTAGTGGTTAGCACTGTGGCCTCGCACCGCCAGGGTTAAGGGTTCAAGTCCTGCCTGTGGGTCTGTTTGTGTGGGAGTGACATGTTCTCCCTGTGCTTAGTGGGTTTCCTCCCACAGTCCAAAAACATGCAGGCTAGGCTAATTGGCATTTCCAAATTGCCCCTAGTGTGTGAGTGTGTGTGAGTGTGTGCTTGGCACTCTGTCAAGGGTGTCCCCCCACCTACTGTAGTGCCCCAAGTGAGGTCCTGTACAGAATAAGCACAATTGAGAATGAGTAAGACTTGTGGTAAGACTGTTACTCTACTTATTTAACCTTCCCATGATCGGGCTGAAGACAATAGAAGCTTCCATTAACATCTGGAATGTCTTTCAGATACACACACACGTCACACAGTCCTGCCTTACATTTGAGTAAACCTGTTATCCTTCTAAAACTTATTAACTTTGCCCTTCTACATAACCCCAGCTGCGTGCATGCAGGGCACTGAGAACGTGAGCCAACTGTAAACACGCTGGACACAAGACAGAGAGGATGTGCTTTAAATATTAAGTACAGGTTTATTTAATACTCCACTCCTCTGGCCACCAAAAGCATGCACCACTTCCCCATATCTGGATCCAATTCATTAACTGGAACTCGCAGTAGCCGAATACGACCCGGACTCTGGGGCACCATCTACAGTTTATGAGAGCGTGAGGCTTAAAGGTTCTGGTTCACTGAACATGTGCTGCTCTGTATGTTGCGCCACTTAGCATGTATAGGCTGCTTTTTTGACCCGGGGCCACTTCACTGCCGTTCCCCCAAGAGTCGCAACAGAAAAGTCCAGAAATAGTGAGTTTGACCGGCCAAGCTCTCAGTAAGGGAAGGGTGGCGATCTCTCTCTCCTGTCAATCACAGCACCACTGGCCAGGCACGGGCATCAGTCTGGTCGTGAAAACATGTGATACGCTGGCTTCACTACCCCGAGAGGAAGCAGGTCTGTGCCCTGCTGATTGGTCGTTGCCATAAGGGAGAGCTGGCTGTTGGACAGAACTGAACTAGACTGGGGAGAGAATCAGGGAAATATTCCCCTTGCACGAATAGCTGTGACCAACGCGTGATACCCGATGAACTGTACCTCTCTTTGATGTGCAATAATACAAGAAAATCTTATCATGAATCAGACGGATATGCCTTCCTGCATGCCGTGTGTTATTGCACAAGCATTTCATATCAGAACGTTCTCTTTACTGATTAGTGATCAAGAGAAATAAGGGAATCGGGATGTCTGCTGATTTGTGGTTTCCTTATTTCATACGTTGCTACGCAGCTATGCAGTTTGTGTGAGTCTCAGATTTATTGTCTGGTATGAGCCGATAATATCCAGCAAAAAGAGCAGCTGTGTTATCTGCAGATCTGCACTCAGTTTTCTTTAAGCTCCCTAAAGAGACACACATGCAACTAACTAGCGAGCTACAGTCGTTATGTTTAGCATGCTACAGTACAGCTGTAAAAAGAAAAAAAGAAAAAGTCTAAAGTAGCTGAAGACACTCTGAGAAACGATCACGAGGATTAGTTTAAAATCAGTCTCTGGTTCTTAAATGTGAGACAAAACCCTTCCCCGAGGCCGGTGTGATCACGCCGCACTAAACCTGACACACGCCGCGCTAGTTCCCGTTATGATTCCCTGCCTCAAACTCACCGTGCCTGAAGTGTGACCCCGAACAGCAGCCGATATCTCCTGAAAAACGTGATTGAAAGAGTGTGTGGGGATCATTTCCACAAGGATCTTTGATGTTTTAGCTGCACACCAGGAAACAGAAAATGATTAGCGCTAGCATGTGTAAGCTAATGCCATCCATATGGAGCCTTGGCCATAAAGAACACTGGAATAAAATGATGGGGACTTTTTCAGGGATTTACCTGCATGAATTATACACTTTCTTTTGGATTTAAAAAAATGTGTGTATAGGGTCATGTAGATTTGGACAGCTTTTTTCCCTAAATGAATGAAAGTATCATTTAAACCCTGCATTTACTCGAGTTATCTTGTAACTTGTGTATCTTGTGTAATATAAAAATATCTTGTATCTTGTGTAATATTAACATTTGTTTGATGATCCGAATCATTGAACATGACAAATATGCAAAAAATAATTTGAAATAAAAACGGGAAGGGGCAAATACTTTTCCACATCACTGAGTCAGTACCTCAAGAAAAAAAAGATTTTTTTTTTTTTTGTAGAAAACAAGCATTTTTCTATCTTTTATTAAAATAAATGTGTTGGGAAAAATGGATTTGCACCATAAAAAGTACAACAAAGACAAAATTTCTGTCACAAAAGTAAAAGAAACAACAAACATTTGTGAAAAGTCTTGGAATGTAGAACTTCCAAGCATTTCAGAGAGCGTCCTACTGTATAAGCTGACCGAGCTAGGAGTTGTACAGAAACCCCAAAACCACAAACACTTGGAGATGAAACGCTTCATCACGAGATTAGAGCCACATCTAGAACAAGTTTATTTTCCGAATATTAAGTAGTTATTTAAAGTTATTGCCTTTCTTGAGTTTCTTACTGATCCATTTATGATTTTTAAATACAAGATCCGCACTTTGGATCATTTCCTAATTTTCACTACTACAATGTTATATTATTATTTTGACAGTTTTATCTTATTATCTTAAAACAACAAGGCTAAAGATATTAAATGTATCCCATAGTTTCAGAATATCATTTGGTTAGGATTTCAATTAAGTACTTGGACTAATTTTGAGTTATTTCGTCTATGATGTCATTATTTGAACATATTAAAAATAATATGTTACTCATTCTTTTTCATCTACAGTAGGTAGAGGCACAGATATCAACGCAATTTGTTATTCATTTTAGATTAGATATCTTGTTTTTTTGTCATTTGTCATTATTTTAGGCCATGATCTCATTATGCAAACTAAATATATCGAAATAACAAGTTATTTGACAGTTAAGTTATAAGAACTGGCAGAGCAGTCGGTTGTTGCATGTCTACAGACGGGTTCGACTCGGTTCCTCTTCCCGCTGCAGGTGTGTGACCTGTATGAAGACAGATGTGTCTGCATGTGCACAAATTCAGCATCTGGTTTATTTAGGCAAATAATCATAGTCCAAATCCATAGCGGTACCGAAAGCACAGGAACATCACCTGAGGACCATCCTTAATCGAGAACAGGGGATTACTAAACCCTCTGAAACTGGGCACACAGGGAGAACAGGTCCAGACATTTCTATATACAGTTTATATATACTGTATATATGTGTGTGTGTGTGCGTGTGTGTGTGTTTACACTGTGGTGTTGAGAGTATAAACACCCACTGTGGGCTCAGGAGCGTCTTATGTCTCCAGTCTTCAGTCGTCTGTCACTCACACATCCATGATGTCACACTGACTACATCACAGACCGTATATAAGCCGCGCATACAAGAATAATGTCTGATGTAATTCACTTAAAGGCCTTCAGACATGGTTAAAGTTTCAATTTTACCTTATAAAAAGCTTGACTGTTACTTGACTTAGTTCACCTGTGTCCTGTGGCCAGCGAGCCGAGCAGTACTGTGCCTGCTAGCGAACTGAATGATTTAATGAAATGAAATGAAAAACTGGTGTTTTAACACATACTTTCATTTCAGCCTGAAATGCAACACTTATTAATAATTATAGACTTTTAGATACAGTTAGTATGACATCACTGCAAGTGTCCTTGCTAAGTTTTTTTTTGTAATGCATTGCCTTATTATTATTATTATTATTATTATTATATAACATATTCTTGTAAGCGCTGTTGATTAAATGCACCTTACAGCCAATCACACAGCGTCAGCAATCCGCCCTTTATTATGTTAATATCACACGTGTCGTTTAAGTAACAACCAGACGTTCCAGAGTTTTGTTGATGATCTTAACACCTGTTTTTGAGGCTGTTATTATTTTTCTTGCCTTTTGGGATTACAGATTCTCTCGTCGGTCCGGCGTCTGGGCTTCAAGCCATAAAAACAGAAGTCAGTCATTAGTATTTACACGACAGTACGCGGCTGAATCCTGCAGGAGTTTGCTGCCGTCACATCACCATCGAGACAGATACGACCTCCTGCGTAGTCCATAAAGAGAGACAGTGAACAACCAGTTAAACAGAAGCCAGTGACTGAGTCGGGGATTGTTTCTCCCCCAGTCGATTTGGATTAAGGATTGTTAATAACATGATTAATAACCATGTACAGTACAAGACGTACGAGTGTGCTTCATCACGGAATGGTTTAATTAACAGCTTAAACACTTAAACACTTCATTAAGTGTTTATTTTATAATATAGAATAAAAAGTGTAGCCACGAGTTTATTTCTCTCTCTCTCTCTCTCTCCAACGCAGACACACACAAAGCTTCATGACACTGATCAGTCTTTAAAGACAAATAAATTATAAAAGGAATGAGTATTACTATAAACATACAAACTCATACAAATAGAAAAAGAAAGTTTGCAATGCCCATTTTAAACGTTAAAAAGATACACAGATGTACATTGAAGAAAACTCAATACAGCACATTTTGCTATAAAATGTAGTTCTGTACAAACAGAACAAAACGTAATATTGTAAAAAAAAACAACAACAACAAAAAAAAACATAAATTATTAAACAATAGAACATTTGAAGCGAATTTAAAGCCTGGTACTTTAGTGTAATAAAACAAACCCATGGATCCCATCCATCAGTATTTCACACACAATTTTAAAACCAGACAAGGTTATTTGATATTTTTTAATATTCTAATGGATTTTTCACCCATAAAATTAAACCTCATTAAAATTCCCCTTAATTCCAGTTAAGATTAATAACAAACAAAATAATAATCATTATTGTGGTTTCCACCACTGCATCAAACGGGGAAAAATCCAGACCTTCACAGAAACCTGGGTGTCCATGGAGCTCACGGTGAGAAGCAAAGGTCTAAACAAAACGCCAGAGGATTTCACCCAGAGTCACAGGAAGAGCTCACGTTTCTTCCCTTGTATCTGCTCGTGATGATAATCATCTCCATTTCTGTTAATTAGCTTTAATACTGTATTTACAAGAGAATGTTTACCAGCAGAAAAAAAAAACCATCTTTTTAAACACATATCATGTATCTCCATAAGAGTCACTCGTTCTCATCAGTATTCTCTGCACTGCAGTTCTTTAAGGCGTGTAGGTACTTACATAATGTTTTTGTATCAAAACACATAAACGTAGGTTGCTTTGCTGTCGCTGCCGACCACGTTTCTGGCGCTGCACTTGTAGAAACCGCTGTCTCTGCTCGACGGGTTCTGGATGACCAGAGTGCCTTGTGGATGAATGTACCTATTCCCGTAAAGTCGCTGATGGGGGCCTGACTTAAGCTGGGTTTTATCTGGAAACTCCCAAAGTACCTCCGGCTTTGGGATACCAATTGCGAAACAGTCGAGCTTGATTGCAAGTCCTGGTCTCCCGTAAGTGACGGCTGAAGGTCCAGTGGTGATGCGAGGTGGATAAGCAATCACAATCACGGCCACTGACATGGACGAGGTGCCGTGTTTGTTGACAGAATTACACAGGTAAGTTCCTCTATCGTATACTGACGCCTGTTGGACTGTTAGGGTACCGTTGTCAAAAACGACATATCGTCCTGTTCTCTGTGGCCTGGTCAGGATTTCTCCTCTTGGTAGAGTCCAGGTAAGCTTGGGTGTTGGGTTGCCGCTGGACAGACAGTCTAGTCGAAGGTTTTCACCATTGATAATGCTGACCAGTGAGCTGTACTTGCTGCTGATGGCAGGCTTCTGGTTGGTCCCTAGAGTCACTGTCCGTTCCACCGAACCTGCACTGTTACGGCCCACGCATTTGTACATCCCTGCCTCTGAAACCGAAGGGTCTCTGATGACCAACGTTCCATCAGGCAGATGGCTGAAGCGGAAAATGCTAGTTCCACTCAGCAGGGTTGTTCCATTGGGAAGGAACCAGGTAATCTCAGGACGAGGGTTTCCCTCCATGGAGCAGTTAAGAATCACAGAGACTCCGCTGGTGAACTGGACAGTCTCTGTGGCTGAGCTTTTCAGATTTGGTTCCTCAATACGCTCTGTGACGTGGACCTGTACCTGCAGTCTGGCCTCGCCTGCCTCATTGCGAGCTATGCAGAGCAGCTGTGCAGAGTCACTCTGACGAACGTTGCGGATATCGAGAGTACCGTTGCGATGAACCATAATCCTGCTGCCGTAGTAAGGAGCTGGAAGCACAACATTCTTAGGCATTATCCACATGACTTGGGGATAGGGTGTGGCTTCAGCTTTGCAGTCCAGGAGAACCCGCTGGTCCTTCTCAGCGGTCTCCTCAGCCATGATCATGGGACTCTTTATTCCATTAATGATGGGCACTGAAGTCAGAACCTCTACACTAACCACCTTGTGGTCTGTACCTGCTGTATTTTTGGCCAAGCAAGTGTAGTTTCCGCTGTCCAATCGTTGTAGCTTATGGATTTGCAGTGTCCCATCAGTGCTAAGCTGGTATCTGTTTGATCCTGGCATGGCTATGATGTGATTGCTTGGAGAAAGCCATGTTATAGTTGGTGAAGGCTGTGCCTTTGCCCTGCATGTAAGCGACGCTGTTTCTCCATGTGAGACTCTGATCACCTCAAAAGTCTTGTCGTGTATAGTTGGTGCGGCTGCCACTACTCTGATGTGAATCTTCATTTCATCCTTTCCAATCTGATTCTCAGCATAGCATGTGTAGTCTCCCTCCTCCTTCGTCCCCACATCATTGAAATACAGAGTACCGTTGCCAAACACAACGTACCTCCTCATGCGCACTCTGTTGTCATCCGCTTGCATGAAGCTATTAATCATGGTGCCATCTGGAAGACTCCATTTGATCTCGGGGTTTGGGAGGCCCGATGCAATGCAGTCCACTTTCAGATCTCCTCCATAAAGAACCTTGTGGTTATTAAACTGTTTCTGCTCGATTTTGGCTGCTTTCATCATGACAGTCACTTTCAGGAGAGCAGAATCATCTCCCATTTTATTTCTGGCCAAACAGAGGTAGTCTCCATGGTCTTTGTCTGTTACTGATCGAATGGTGAGAGTGCCATTGCTGAAGACCTTCATTCTTTGATCAAAGCTATGGTAGAAAGAAGATAATATCAGTTACTGTATATTTAATAAAAACAAAATAATAATAACTAGCAAATAATGGCATGGTATGGACAAAAACTATGACTACAGTGGCATTTTCAAGGTAAAAAAAGTAAAAGGAATGCTGCAGTTCTTCCCTTTCCATGGAGTCTGGGAAACACTTGCAGCATCAATAATACTACTGTAGAATAATAACAATTAGCACTTTGATTAGCGTTAACACTTGAAAAAACATTTGTGTGTGTGTGTGTGTAATAATTAGTTTACTGTGCTAAAAAATGGCAATGTTGGGGGATTAAGGTTATGTTTTCCATGCTGGCCAAATTTACTCCAACCAGTAGGGTAGAAAAAGTATCACTTAATTTATTTTAATTTCATTACATAGTTTAAACTTATTTCCAAAACCAGCATATTAAACAAACTGCTATTACTAATATGTTGAATATTTACCCTGATTGTTAGGGTATTATTGAATGATTTGAATGATTTCTACTTGAATGTAAATATTATTGAATATTGACTCTTAATCATAAACATACAGTTTACAAATAAATTTTGCTCTGTAATGTTAATTTTGAACTTGAATTTTGTTCCTGTTAAAAAAGATCATTTTGGTTCTTTTTTTTTTTTTTTTCCCCGATTTTCTCCCTAATTTAGTCGTGTCCAATTCCTCCCCGTCACTAGGGGGCTCCCACATTAAGGCTACTACTACCACTCAGCCGGGAGGGCCGAAGACTATCACGTGCAATACAGCGCTATCCGCTCCCTCCGTTGCGTGAGCTCACAGACGCCCCTGATTGGCTGTAGAGCCGTGATTAATGTAGGAGCACTAAGTACCTCTCATCCCTCCCCTCTGAGGGAGCTCGGCCAATCAGCTCTCTCTAGACCTCCGGCTGCGAGAGGTTACAGCACCACCCGGGATTCGAACTGGCGATCTCCGGATGATAGGGCGAGCGCTTTAACCACTGCGCCACTCGGAGGCCCCTTTTTTTTTTTTTAAAGCAATCAAGAAACCTTTAATTGATTTAATTGAAATTCAACTGCCAACACTCCAGCTTTGAATTAACATTTAAATTCTTGCTATTAAAAATTTGTAAAAGAAAAAATTATGGAAATCAGCTTTAATGATCTTATATAATTGGTTTGACTAGATTTAAGATATTTTCACTTGCTAAGATAGCGCTTTTTGTAGTCCGGTACAGTACCGAATTAATTTTAAAATTCTTTTGGTCACGTTTAAATGTTTACATGGCCTCGCCCCGCCCTACCTCTCGGATCTGCTTAAGCCATATGCTCCATCACGGACTCTCAGATCATCAGATAAACTTCTGCTGATGGTAACCAAGACCAAGTGCAAGTTCAGGGGTGATCGGGCGTTCTCTGTGGCGGCACCCAAACTGTGGAATGACCTGCCCTTGACCATTCGTGAGGCCACATCACTGAGGGTGTTTAAGTCCCATCTCAAAACTCACATGTTTTCTTTGGCATTTAAACCAACATGAGATTGTGTGTGATGTGATTTTAATTATGTTCCTTTTTAATATTTTATTATTATTATTATTATTATTATTATTATTATTTTTATTCATTTATTTATTTATTTTATTATTATTATTATTTTTAATTGCTTAACTTAGTTCCTTATTTTATTTTATTTAATTTTATAATTATTACTATATTATTTTATTATTTATGTGAAGCACTTTGGGGCCTTCTTGTTTTTTAAAGTGCTATACAAATAAAGATGAGTTGAGTTGAGTTGAGTAGTGAAGCCATAAAGCGTTCATGCCGTTCTGTTTCACCAGATTTACCGACTGTTCATGAAGAGTTTCTACCATTTAAAAAGTTTGCCAAACACACTGGGATGAGTTAGCTTAAAATTTGTAAGTTTAACCACTTTTTACTCCGAACTGACACATGCTATGTGCTAACCTGCTGAAGGTTTTGGATCAAAGGTTATTGTCTCAATATGTAGTGCACATCATATCATATCATATCATATCATATCACATCTATCAAAATGATGCTGATGTTAATTTGCTCGTGACCTAAATCACTTGCTTCCGGCGTCGTAGCCAGATGTGAAGACGATACTCTCAGCTGCTGACAGAACGAAAACAGACTTCACAGCACTGATATTTCTTTAAATTCAATACAGCTTTGTGTTTAAAAATCAACCGTAGAACAACCCTAATCTAGCACAGACAAACCTATTATGGATTTAGTTTTGAAATCAAAAATGGCAAGCTCACTAAACAACGCTCTAGACGGTCTGGAGAAAATCACCCTGCAGAATATCAGCCGGGCAATAAGAAAGGGAAGGAAGCTTAGAGTTTATCTTTCAGACTCGCAGTGACGTTATCTTTGCCTTGTCCATTCTGTGATCGAAGAAATTGGAGAAATATAACCGAAAGCTAAGTAACAAAAGCGTACAGTTTTTTTTTTTTTTACAGTCTGAGGAAAAATCTTTAACATGATAGAAATGTAACATGTACAGTTTTTTTGGAGAGCAATATTAATGAGTTTGTTTGTCTGATTGATGGTTATATCTACATACGATCTTCAGCACAATTTGGATGAACTCGTGCACTCTGGGTAAATCTAGCCATAACTCCAGGAATTATGAGCCTGGACTAGACTACTTAGTCAGCTGTCTAGAGCAAAGATGGAGGCGTTTGCTTTGTAATCGGCAACAGATGTTGCACTGACATCCAAAATCTGCTCATCACATCTGGAACTTGTAACGACGGCTCTTTTAACTGCAAGCGAATTCTTCTTCTTCTTGTGCTACTACTCCTGTGCACATTCACCTTCTTACTATGAAAACCTCCTGCAGTAAACGATGACACTACACTGATCTACAGTAGGGTACGTATGGCCAAAAGTATAAGAACAGAAGGTCTATGTGTGCTAAAAAAAAATGTAAAAAGAAAAAGAAATCTGGAGGTTTCCTGTGTGTCTTTAAATTTAAGAGGATAGATGGTTAGCACGATTAGCAAAGCTACTGTAGTTAGCTAACTTTACTCTCAGCAAAGGCATTTATTGAGCAGGTTCATATGACCACACTTCCATATTTCCACCAAACACTAAACAGGGATTATTTACAGGTATGAACTAAAGTTGTGAGTGAGGAACTGAAGAGATGTCAGCCAACGCACAGTACAGGAGGATCTGTGCAAACTAATGCATTTTTCACATTTCAAGAACGTTCAGAGTGCTTGAAGAGTGATTTTGTCACTGTAAATACAGCTCAGTGTTGCTAGCATCACTTTACAGCTACAAGCCTATCACATGTCACTGACATACCTGAAATGTGCATCGATGAGTTTTTTGGACGGAGTTTTCCAGATGATTTTTGGTTCAGGGCTTCCCGAAGCTCTGCAGTCTAAGCTCAGGTGGCCACCGTAACTGACGTCAGTTCTTTGCGGTGAGGTGAAGGTAATTTTGGCCGTAGAGGAAGCCCTCATCACCAGGACACTCACGCTTCTCTTGGCTATACCTACAACATTCACAGCAACACACTCATATTTCCCAGAGTCTTTTTCTGTCGGGTTGCGGATGTATAGCGTCCCATTGGGAAAGACGAACAGATTTCCGTTGATGAACTGGGAAGGTCGTATTTGGACGCCAGTGAAGGTGATCCAGCGGATCGTTGGATACGGGGCTCCTTTGGCGCTGCAGTGGATGTACGCGGTCTGACCCTCGGAAATGGTGTGGTTTTCCCGTCTCTGTTGCTGGATTATGGGTGGAAGCGCTGTAACATGGAGGCGAACTGATATGGTTGCCGCTCCTGCCACGTTACTGGCAATGCACTTATAGATCCCACTGTCTGGATAGCTAGTGTGCTTCAAATGAAGCGTTCCGTTGCTAAAAAGCATTACCCTCTGCTCCCTGGTGCTGACTGTTCGCACCACCGTCTTATTTGGGAGCGCCCAGCTTATCTGAGGGCGCGGTAGACCATGTCCTTGACAGTCAAGGTTGACTTGGTCTCCCAAATACACGGTCATGTCTTGCTGCCAGGGATGCAGGATTTTTGGCATTTGGACCAGAACCATTAAGGTGACCACAATCCTCTCGATACCATGCTGAGTCCGGGCAGTGCAGGCATACTGTCCTCGATCCTGGAGCTGAACGTTGCGGATCACCAAGGTTCCACTGGGATGGACCTCAAATCGCTGGATTCTTGTATTTACCGATATAACTGCTCCTAAAAACAAACAAATAAACAAATAAAAAGTAAAAATAAACAAATAAAAAGAAAGAAAAACAGGCGTCAATCAATATGGAAGCAATCTGTTGAAGTAATCATAGTTTCTTTGTAGCACTGCATGTCTAACAGTAAATAACTGTCCTAAACGAGTCTTTTTGGGATTCTCTCTGTGTCACCAGAGAGAAACAGAAGGTGCACACATGTTCTTTGGACCTGACCCGGGCCAGGAGGGAATATTGATGGCTTCTGCATTTTACACAGAAGGCAAGACTCCATGGATTGTGTCCATCTGCGACTCAGCATGCAAAATAGTGTTATTAAAAAGATCAGATTTACATGTGGAAGACAGCTAAACAAACCCAGCTGAGCAATTTAAATATTTATTACTGTATTTAATTAAGTGTACTGTTTAAGATGAATGAAATGATGTTTAATATTTGTTTATTTGTACCTGTGGAGATTTTGGTCCAGGTAATAAAAGGCTTAGGATCCCCCAAGGAATTGCACGGAAACTGCACATCTGTTTCAGCGTTCACGGTGACTGTGGTAAGATTAGCAGTGGTGATTCTGGGCCTCGCTTTCAGTACAGGAACATGTGGTGGCTCAGGAAGAGGGACGTTCTCGCCAAGGTGCCGGTTTGTGGATAGAACACCTGTCTCCATGCTTCTGAGCGGCTTTGTGGTTGGTCTTGTGGTAGTTGTAGTAGTTGCTTGAGAAGGGGGTGTAAAAGACTTCGGGGACACACTTGATCTGATCGAACCGACTGAGCCTGGGCGGACGTGCGCAGATGAATGTGTATCAGATGGGGTTGGATGAGTGATAACTGGAAGTCTTTGGTTGGGATATTTATAACTAAGGATTCTTCTTGGATCCTGATTAGGAATGTGGTTAGTTAGAGGGTTTCTTGAATAAAATGGAATTCTGGCTTTTAAAGAGGTTGTTTGTGCAAAAGTTGTGATTGGAGTATTAAAGCCAGACTCTGTGGTTGTTACTGGTGGGGTCACAGTTGTTGTTGTTGATGATATTGTTGTGAGAGGTTTTTTTAAGATATGAATCTTGGCTTTAGTGGTTGGCAGTGTCGTTGGAGATGCAGATGTTGAAATGATACCAGAAGTTTTGCTTATGTTACCCAACAGCTCCTCTTCATCTCCCACCGCTGGGCCTGGAGTCGTGATGGGAAAAACAGAATCGTATTCATCCGGAACAGTATGAAGTGTTGTGTTTAGAAACTCAGCTTGACTTTGGTTCGGTGAAAAATCAGACATCGATTCCTGTAGTAAACCTTCTGCCTTAGAAGTGTCTTTATATTGAAGGCTATCTGGAGGTGGAAGTGGTTTGACTGGAGCAGTTACAAAACTGACAGATGTATGCGTAGAGTTGAGTATTTGCAAGCTACTGAGACTTTCCACTATGTGTGATTCAGAAACGTGAGGGCTGACGTCTGTTGCGTTACTCTCAGTTAGCGCTGGAAGTCGTGTTGTAATTCCTCCTTGAGTGGCAGCAAGGGTTTGATAACCTGCCTCTGGCTGAGATGTAGAGGCAATATAGGAATTCATCTCCATCTCTGTAGTGAGTATCTGCACATTTAGCGAGGTCTCTTCGGAGGTATGTTTATTAACTCTCCTCTGGGATGTGGTCACTGTCACTGCTGGTGGTGTAGTGTGTATAGCGTGGTGTGGACCATATTGTGGGAGAGTTGCTTCAGTCGTCCGGATGGTGGAAAACTCACTCATCTCCAAGTCGTGGGCAGGGTGATTGATTTTGTCAGCGAACGGCGAGACACCTGTTTGATCGTTGCCGTTTCGACTTTCGTCTGTTAAGGATTTCAGGTACTGTGAAGAAGTGATAGATGTAGCAGTGGAAGAAGCTGATGTGCCAGCTGTTAGTGTGCAAGTCACAGCTGTAGTGATCGATGGGATGTGTGTTCCAGTAGTCGTAGGTGCTGTAAATAACTGTGGTCTGCTTGTGATTAAAGGCAAGGATGGTCTTAGTCGTAACCGGTTTATTCGTTCTCTGGCTCCAAATCGCCTCCTTGAGTTCCAAGGGGTCCTGGAATGCGAACCGGATGAAGGTCTTTGTTTTATAACGTTAGCCGAAACGACTTTGCTTGTCGGCGATGACGTGCTAAGCATCCTTTGTGCATTGTCTTTTTCACTCCTTGTATAAGATTCCTTAACATCAGCAGACTTCATGGAGATGCCAAGCTCATTCTTTAACACGGAATTGGGAGCAGCTGGGTTATTTTCCAATTGGTTTCTTTGTCTTTCTTCTCTGTGTGACGTGCTGGTAGTTAAGGCACTTACATGGTTCCCCTCCAGGATATTTACCTCAGTGGTAAAATAATAAGGTGCAGCTGTGGTGTTC
Organism: Clarias fuscus; assembly: GCA_030347435.1. NCBI lineage: Eukaryota > Metazoa > Chordata > Actinopteri > Siluriformes > Clariidae > Clarias > Clarias fuscus. The sequence continues at coordinate 776,867 of CM059209.1, read as the reverse complement.
GCCTCTCCCAGTGTCACATTTTCTGACTTACTGCTTGATCTAGGAGGTGTTATTTGGTGCAATTGGTTTTCAGTGTGTGAAGGAGCTGGGACTGGTTGGCCTTGAGTTTGAAATGTGATAATGGTGCTTGGCTCTTCTTTGAGTAGGCTGGAATCATCTGGAGAAGATCCCTCTATGGTACTGTGAGATTCTTGATCGACAGTCGGAACTGTTTGTCCTGCAATGCTTGGGTGAGAGCTAGGTGTTGTGGCATTTAAAACAGTTGTTTTTTCACGAATTTTGGCTAAAAGGTCAGCCCATCTCTGTGGGTCTATTTGGTTCTTGGATTTGTTGATTTTCCTCCTGTTTACGAGAGCACCTTTCCTTCGCTGACCTATCAAAACGTTATCGATCGGCTTCCTGTGGCCTGGGAAATTCCTTACTGGGTAGCCTTGTGACCTTAACTGCGGTCCCCTTCTTTGGTTTGTGAAACCTCTATTTGATGGCATCCTCCTCTGCCCTGTATCGTCACCAGATGACTCCTCCATATCCTCAAAAATTGCTCTTACCTTTGTAGACACCCCTGAGGCAGACAGGGGCCCCATGGGATACCGTCTGAGAGGTTGTGTTCTTTGCCGTCTCATAACGGTGAGTTTTGCAGAAAGAGTGTCCTCTCCATGTTGATTCAGAGCCACACATTTGTAATGTCCATTATCGTCGGGTCTGCAGTGAGGAATAAAGAGTGTTCCATTGGAGAAAACGAAACCTCGAGATGAGTTTGCTTTGGCGTTCATCACACTACCATCTGGAAAGATCCAGTTCACATCGGCATCTGGTGATGCGACGGAATTGCAAGGCAGATAAACCGGTTCCCCGACCAATTTCTCGGAAGCAATCTTGACCTCCTGGTCTGTGGGGGCTCTGGGGGATTCTAAAACCGATAAACGAAAAGGAAGAAGATCTACATCTCCCAGAACTTCAGCGATACAGTAATACACACCCGAGTCTGAATGATCCACGGCTTTGATAAGCAGTTTTCCCAAACTGGACACAGACAGCCTGTTGTTCGGGCTGCTGGAAGACGCCTTAACCTTAGAGCCATCAGGCAGCATCCACTGAATGCTCGGACCTCCAGAGCTCACCACGCTGCAGTCCATTTCGACTATACTGCCCACAACTGAGCTAAACATCGTCTGGGTTGCGTTGTTGTGTTTGATCATGACCCAGGATCTCTTTTGCCATCTTGCCTGCTCACTGTCTGTGGTGGAAGATGTCTGAGTTGTAAAAATGAGCTTTACAGTCTTGGATGTGGAATAGGGCCTGTTGAGCTGAATATTCACATACGATTGCATGAGCCAAGACGGATGAGACAGGACATGAGCTCGGACTCCGGTGTAATAGTACGCATCCCTTTCGATGTCCTGTTTGTATCTGTAGCTCACTTCAGGCTCCTTGCTTACCATAATGTCCCTGCGGAGGTGCAGAGCAACCTCACTGTAATACGCAAGCAGTCGCCATAAACTCGTGTACTTCTCCCTGTCCATCGGGCATTCGAGGTCGAAAGACAGGGTCATGTTAGCACTGATCTGCAAAGACTCCGTGTAGTTCCATGTGATTTCTGCAGACTGCCTCTGCTTTAACACTCGGCAGGTCAAGTCCACCGTATTGCCGTGTTCATCCGACAGGTTCAGCGTGATGTTTCCAAAAGGTGGTTTGAAATCATCCAGAGAAAGGAGCTCACTGAGGTGTTCCTCGTGGGAAACGTCCTTCACTGGAGTGCTGCTAATGACTGGTTCCATGCATTGGAAATGCTTAAGTTCGGAGATTTGTTTTCCCTTCAGATGATATGGTGAGGCACACGCTGGACACGACTGATCCTTGGCATGCGCTTTGTCCTTCCTGCATTTCATCACATCTGGAAAAGGAATAAAAACGCAGACTTTACTGGATGGTCTTAATCACCTGAAAACTGCATACATATACAGTACAGTATTCTTCATATATTTAAGAATCGATGTTAAGAATGTAAAAAGTCTGTCTGCCTGTGAAATTTGATTTACTGAAACAGAGAGTCAGAGTGACGGCATGTTTACGTGCTACACAGTTTACTGTTAATGAGCTCCTAGAGAAGAGCAAGACAGGAGGGAAGGACATGCAGCATACCTTCTGGAAGAGAAAACTGCAACTCTTAATTTAGTGGCAGGATAAATTAAGCATAAGCTACTGATACTGACACTGCTAGTCTGTACTTTACCTGAGTGGCGTGCGATCCAGTCCTGGAGCCAGTCCAGCCTACAGTCACAGGTCCAGGGGTTTCCGTACAGGAAAAGGTTCTCTAGATGTGGCATGTTTCTCAGCATTTCTCTGGGCAGGGTCGTCAGGTAATTATCCGCCAAGTAGAGATGTTTGATTGTGGAGACGGGGAAGTGATTTAACAAGGAGAACGTGCTGAAGGTGGACGGATGGAGCTTCTGCAGACGGTTGCCTTCGAGTTGGAGCAGACGTAGCGACGTCATGCCTCTGAAGGCGTCCGGATGGATGAACTCGATGTGGTTATTGTCCAGGTGAAGCCTTACAAGGTGTGTGAGACCAGACAGAGTGTAACCAGCGATCACTTTGACTTTATTGTAGCTTATTTTCAGGACCTGAAGGAAATATTCATGTCAGATTTTAGACAGTGATGCTGATTATAATGAAAATAAAAATGAATTAAGCAATCAAGTATACACCCAGATACAGGGAGGACGTGCTGTTCCGTGTTTCAGTGGGTTACATACTGTAGGTGTCTCTATTTTTACATGCTTGCTTTTCTTCTTGTCTTGGAAAAATTTATTATATGCGTCTCTGTGATTTGTGAATCTGAGCTGAACATGAAGCTGACGTCAGGGTCAGCCTTTAGGCAAGTAGTAAAGACATTGTAATCTGTCCCTTTACATAAAAATCATATACCTTTTACACGTTTGGAGCATGAGAGTGAATTTACATTTGCAAAGCAGCACATCATGTATAAAAATCACTAAAAATAAACAAAATTCTCAATTTCTGGGCAACAAATTTTGCAACAACAACAACAACAAAAAAACTTACATGAAATGTAAATGTAAAAATCATAGCTGAAAAATCACTTAAAAAATTATTCGTAAAAACGAATGATACAAAAAATCCTGTGCAAATAAAAATACATTCATTTTATAGATCAGGTGTTAAGAATAAGTCAAGAGTTTAATAAATAAACTATATAAAATAAAGTTTCTTTTTAAAAAAGGAATGTTTTTACTAAAGGAATAATGTTTGTTTAAAAAGGATACAAAATTTAAAAATGTGTAAAAAATCAGGTGTAAAAGGACAAACAAAGACTAAAACAATGACTCTGACAAAAAATGAAAACAATGAAAAAATGTGAAAAAGAAATCATGAGCAAAAAGAATCAAAGCCTAAAAATAATCATCAGACACCAGACTGATAGTAATTAGACTCCCTGGATTAAACGGCACTTCTTTATGGAATGGACATATTTAACTATTCTTTTTTTTTTTTTCTTTTTTTTTTCTTGAATAATCTCATTTTAGATAAACTTGAACGAGTTTACCTGCAAGGACATCAAGTCTTGAAAAACACCGTCGGGGATGTGCTGGATGTTGTTTCCGTGCATCATCAGAAGCTCCAGCTTCCTCAGTTCTGCTAAAGAGTCCCTGTCTAGACGAGAGATGCTGTTAAACCTGTTAGACACACAAACACGACACTCACACTGTGCTCACGCTCACCTGCAGGACTACAGAATGTCTCTTCAATTAGTACAAATATTTACATACAAACAAATAACATTATATAAGAGTCACACTTATTTTAAGATTCATTTGCCAAATTGCAGTTTACACATACTGTACCTGTAGATTCCAGACTGATTAGGTTTTCTCAGTGTGTGTGAGCTGTTTATAATGTGCTAACAGGACCAGGTACCTCATCTTTAAAATGTTACTATAAATGGATAAAAGCTACAACGGTGGTGTCGTTTAATATCTAATAAATCACAAGCGTTGGCAAATTGCTGTAGTGCTTCGAGATGTGCAGTTACGGGAAACTAACGGCTGTTCACAGTAACTCTGCCTCAGTTCGCTCTGTTCCACCTCGCTGTGGATTGTTTTCCTGTAAATGCACACTCCCAAGACTTTTATTGTTTACTTATTGTTTAAAACGTTCTCACAATACAATCACAGCCCTAGCGAGGATTCCTGACAGAGCAGACGGCGCTCACCCGAGATTCATGCGCTGAACAGATCTCGGCACTCCCGACGGGACGAGGGCGAGGGAGCGGAAGGTGCAGTGCACTTCAGTGGGGACGTAACAGGCACAAGGGCGAGGGCAGGGCGTGGCAGCGTCCGGATACATGACGAGTAACATCAGCACCACCAACACACACAGACCCAGGTCTCCCATCCTCCCTCGCCTTTCCAGCAGCTTCATCTCAAAGACTGTGGGAGAGAAAGAGAGAGAGAGAGAGAGAGAGAGAGAGAGATCAACCCAGAATCATTGGTTCCCTCTGAGGAAGGACATAAAAGAATCAATCACACATTAATTAATATTTAAGGCTTAAAATTATGTGGCCACTGTACAATTATATTTTTTAAAATACAATAAAATTTCGATTTTATTTAAGAAACACTTTCTTTTTTTTGATAATGGATGTTACACTCCACTCGAGCAGCACAACACCCTGAGACGGGTCAGAGCTCATCATGATCAGTTTACCCGCAGTACTCTTTTCTACCACTAGGGTGCATACACATGGTAAGGGGTGAGCGAAATTATACTCTCAATGTCCACTTTAATAGGAACACCTGCACAGTCAGCCAATCTTCATGGCAGCAGCACAGTGCATGAACACACACCCAGTAAATACAGGGCATGAAGTCTGATCACATGACTGCAGTCTCAGTGGTGAGGGGCAGCTGGATTAGGGTGGGAGTCCCGGTCTTTGGTTTCAATACTTACGGAGCTGGGCGTGTTGGCTGCTACAAACATGACGTAAAAACAAATGCAGAAAGAAAGAACGAATAAAGAAAGGAAGAAAGAAAGAAAGAAATAAGCTTGTAAATAAGTTAATGAACCGGTCACTTTCAAATAATTAAAGTGCAGCTGCTTAAAGTTTAAAATTTCATAGTGTCAGAATTAAGGATAGATAGATAGATAGATAGATAGATAGATAGATAGATAGATGGATAGACAGAGAGATAGACATACAGACAGGCTGATAGATAAACAAACAGAAATGGATAGACAGATAGACAGACTGATAGATATACAGAAAGATGGAGAGACAGATGAATATACAGACAGACAGACAGATGGATGGATAGACAGACAGACAGAGAGATAGATAGAAAGACAGATGGATAGACAGATATACACCCAGACAGACAGATGGATAGACAGATAGATAGATAGATTAACAGACATATATACGGACAGACAGACAGACAGACAGACAGATGGATATACATAGATAGATAGATAGATTAATATAATACCAGTGATCTACCTTCAGGAGTGTGCAGTGAGTCGGTTCTGCTGCCACCAAAGTCAGTACACCTCTACATCACCTCACACACACACACACACACACACACACACAGCCTCACGCCTTTACTCCATGCTGCAGGGAGAGAGCTGTGTAATCAGATGATAATAAACAGGAGTGTGTGTACATCACACACCGCACCGGAACAACAACAACAACAATAATAATAAGCGCGTGGGTGAGTGAGGTCTCAGTGCGCGCGCGGTGTTCCGCAGGTATTCCGTTTGATCCGCGCGCGGAGAAGCTCGAGACAGGAGCGCGTCTGTGTGACGCGTGATCCCCGCGCGCGCTCCACTGAGAAGTTTGAGGGGGCGCGCAGCTGTTTCACACACACACACACACACACACACGTTTACTCTCTCTCTCTCTCTCACACACACACACACACACACATTTACTCTCTCTCTCTCTCTCACACACACACACACACACACACACACACACATTTACTCTCTCTCTCTCTCTCACACACACACACGTTTACTCTCTCTCTCTCTCTCTCACACACACACACACACACGTTTACTCTCTCTCTCTCTCTCTCTCACACACACACACACACACACACACATTTACTCTCTCTCTCTCTCTCACACACACACACACACAGGAAAAAGTTAAAATAAAGGAGGAGGAGCGGTGAGGGAGGTGTGCTCGTGCTCTCGTAACACTTTATTTTAATTATCTTCTTTTTAATATTCATATAATTACACAGACACGTGTTCACTACTACTACATATCATAATAATTATTATATCCACTTCATTAGGTACAGCTTGCTAGTCTGATTCAGACCATTTCCCCCTTTTGCTTTAACTCCTCAGAGATTTCGCTCCATGTCACCACGACGTCATGACGCAGTCGCTGCAGATCCGTCTGCTCCACGTCCCTGATGCGACTCTCCCGGACCTCCACCGCGCCCCAGAGCCGCTGTACTGGACTGAGATCAGGTGAGTGTGGAGGCCGTGTGAGTGCAGTGTGAGGTGATTACAGCTCTGTGACACGGCGCGTTATCCTGTGATCATAAAGGGATGGACGCGGTCCGGACCAGCACTCAGGTGGGCTGTGGTGGTTAAACCATGCTGAAGTGGTACTAAAGGGCCCAGAGTGTACCGAGGAACAGCGTCTCCCCCACACCATCACACCGCCAGCACCAGTCTCACGCGCTTGACAGCAGGTTGGATCCATGCCCTCATGTGGTTTACACCAAATTCTGACCCAACCAGCAGAAATCGAGGCTCATCAGACCAGACGAGGCTTTTCTGATCTTCCGGAGTCTAATGTTGGTGAGTCCATGTGACCTGTAGCCTCAGGTTCCTGTTCTCAGCTGACAGGAGCGACACCCGGTGTGGTCTTCTCCTGCCGGCGCTCTTCAGCAGACCTCAGGCGTAGCGAGATGTTATTTGAGTTCCTGTTGCCTTTCTATCGGCTCTAAAAAGTCTGGCTGTTCTCCTCTGACCTCTGACCTCAACAAGGCAGAGAACTGCCCTCACTGGGGATTTTCACACTCTTATCTATAAACCCTAGAGATGGAATAACATTAGGAAAAATGGCCCCGTCTGGTTCCTCAGCTCAGTTTGGGGGAGCGAGCGTTGTTCGTCTCAGCTGTGCGGCTCAGAGATCAGGCTGAGCAACTGGTCACGCGCCCAAAAATAAAAATCACCAAAATAAAAAGGTGTAAATAGTTGGAATTGTTGTGGTCGTGCCTGACGTCACGTCCAAATCCACAAACGACAAACTCTGCATTTTTGCCTTTCGCAAGAAGCGGGTTTAAACCGTGTGAATTATAACTTCTGAACCACCACCGAGGAATTCTTTTATGATGCACGACTGCAAACTCAAGCTGAAAGTAAATAAAATCACTGTTTCTTTATGATAATTCTTTAGATAATCAATAAGAATATCATTAAACACATACTCCTATTGAATAGTGCATTAGGGAAGATTAGTGTTGATTTTTTTAATGTTAAGTTTTCAGGCTTTATTCATCACATAAACATTACTGCACAGCGAATGTCTTTATTCTCGGCATTTCCCAGCTTTTGTTAGTAGGCAGGGGGTCAGAGCGCAGGGGCAGCCATTATACAGCCCCCCCGGAGCAGACAGGTTTAAGGGCCTCGTTCAAGGCCCCAACACCTAGGAGAGCTGGGACTCGAACCACCGACCTTCTGATCAGTAACTCAAAGCCTTAACACACTGAGCCCCCACCGCCCCCAAAAAGAGTGTATATGTGTTTTAAATTTTAAATTGTTCCTTGCTGTTTCTCGAAGCTCCGCCCCCGGGATTGATCTACAGTGGCCTGTACAATAGAGTTTTTTACGAAGAATGACTGACAGGGGGCGGATCCAAACGCAAACAAGCTATAGAAGATGAGAAGCCACAAATGTTTTCCAGAATGCTTTCCCCAGCAATCTCACACACATTTGCTAATAATCACGGCTTAGCGTATGGTCTTTCTGGAGCACCCTGAACATCTCCCAGGTTATTTCTACAAGGAAGGAATAAAGAAGAAAAAGCTTCCTGCTCCTCTAACGCTGTGTGTACTTAGTGATCAGGAAGTAATGGGGAATACGTTCAGTACCGCTGTCTGGAATGTGAGTGTAATCTCGAGCACTAATCACTGTGTGGATGTGAGATGTAGTGAGGAGATGTGGAATGAGAGGTTTCCTGAGATAAAGAGCACAAACAGAGCGAGGAATCTGTGTATCATGCTCTAAACCTCACTTTATTCCCTCTGAGGAGATCCCATCGAGCTGATAGGAGAAACAACAGTGTTCACGTCAAGCGTAACATGACCTCAGCAAGAATCAAATCACGTCCAGGTCCGATGTAAAGTTCATTCTCCATCCGACTAGGAAAAAAATTCATAAATAAAATAATAAACATGACTCTAAATATGGAATTCTTTCAGCGGACGTCAGGAAAACGCTGATGATCTCAATTTCAGGATGATGTAATGTCAAAATGGCTTCTCTTTTAATTAAAACCCTTAAAACTCAAGCAGCAGCACAGAATCGATCGTGTGTTGATGTGGAGGTCTTGCTGGTGTGTGTTAACGGAGAGGCTTCAGACATCAAACTGTGTATTTGGGTTTTCGTGTGTTTGGGATATCTCAGGTAGAAGAAAAGATCATTACTTTTATAACGTGCGCATTTTACCAGAATATTGGAACGACGTCATAAAAATGCAGAACTCTCAAAACAAACAAACAAACAAACAAACAAACAGACAAACGGAACAACAGAAAGCAGCAATACAAACACCTGCTTGTGTGTCTGTGCTATTTCTTTGCCTGTGTGCCATTGATTTTTTTAAAAAAAGTTTGTACAGCTGGTTAAAATGAAATAAAATTCATTCCATCCTGTTGCCAATTTTGTGCTGGAAAAAAAAGTATCCTCCCTCTATACTGTACTCTAAACCACACAACAGATCGTGTCTCAATTGCTCGGAGCTTTAAGGGCTAAGTGATATCATTTATCATATCACATTAGATATTTAATGATGTCGTCGGTCGTTCTGCTGCTCCTGTCGAGGCCACAGCGGGCCGTCCGGTCCACACACACACACACCACTCGGCGCGGCTATTTAATAAATCTATAACAATGACAGTGGTGATTGTAGATGGATCTTACATTACATCACTCAGCCGGAGCATTCACAGAAATCTCAGTGTCAGTTACACCCTCGTTACAGGAAGGTGTTTATTTAATGTAAAAGAATCGCCGCCGGTTGCAGAGGTGCGCAGTGACGACTTACATTTTCTTTACTAACTTTTTGAAGAAAATGTGCTTCTATGAGTAGTTTTACTGCACCGTATGTTTGACTTTTACTTGAGTAGATTTGTGAAGAAACGCTACTCTCACTCCGCTACAATCGCTACGCTACTTTTCTAACCGTTTATTCGACACTTTAGATTTTCTTTGTGTTTGACAGAGAAATGCAGCCTGTGGATCGACCATGTGACTGTGTTTCACCAATCAGACGTAGCAACAGTAATCACATGACGCTGTTTGGCCAATCAGCCGCAATAACAATAACCACATGGAGTCACATGACCACACAGAAGGGGGCGTGTCTTCAGCAGTGATAGACAGTGAAGCAAACATGTGGCAGTTAGTTTATCTGTTTTATTAAAGGTTACAGTCTTAACATATATAATTAGCAAATAAACTAGAGGTTTTCTGCTGAGTCATGTGACTGAACATGCAGTAAATCTTACACAGGCAATAGTTACACTGTTCAAACACACACACACGCACACACACACACACGCGTTACCTACAGGAGGGATTTATTACAAAAGCTTTATATTGTGAAAAAGGGAGATTAGGACATTTGTGTTTCTTATTCCTTAATTTGCTATTTTGTAAAGATATTTAGTTTTATACATTTATTTGATTAAATTTATTTCATTTATTTTATTATTTAAAAATGTCCCAATTTGTACATTATTTTATTATTTTCTCTGGCTGCTCACATAATAAAAAAAAGAATTAATCAGACATTATGATGAAACAGTTACTCGGGACTTGAGTGTCTTTTCACCGAATACTTTTTTACTAATACCTGAGTAATATTATTCTGAAGTCCAGCTCCTCTTACTTGAGTACAGTTTTTGGCTCCTCTTCACACCTCTGGTTGTTTGTAGAAAGATGTTTGTTTTGCGTGACTGCGTTTCCTCCGATAGCGCGTGCCACATGAGTGATTACAGAGTGTGAGAGGTCACGCTCCCTCTGGCCAGGCCGTCATTTTATTACTTTTTTAATGGTCAACCAAGAAAGGAACACAAGACAGTCCTGAGAGACACCGCAGCCGGCCTAAATAAATAAATAAATAAATAAATAAGTAGGCAGTGACATGGGGATTCATCACCTTTATGCACATCACATGACCTTTCATTCAGTATTATTTTGCCCGTGTGGACGTGTTTCTCAGAGACGTCCTGGTTCGAGTGCAGGCGGTTTGTTCACCTGGGATCCATGAGATAACACCATGCTGCGGTGATGAGACGCTAAAGAGACATTCTGTTGTGACGCCCTTTATTTCACACTGTCCTACTGTAACCCCCTGCACTCACCTCCTCCACCGCCGACCCCCGAGTGAGAGCACGTGAAGCTGCACCTGTCCAGGAGCGCACCCGTGACCTTTACTGTCTTATACTCAGGACACCTGTCTGTCTTTATCTCCACAACGTTTCTCAAAACATGTTTATGTCATTTAAAGTCTGAGCGTGGAGAATATAATAAAAATGTTTCCTCTATAATAAAACTCCAACATCTGGACGTCTGTAAACACATGTGCGTGTTTCTCTCCAGCGTCGTGTTTGCATTACACTGTACCATGGACTTGTTGTACAGAACTACTGCAGTCATGACATTTTGGTGTGTGTGTGTGTGTGTGTGTGTGTGTGTGTGTGTGTGTGTGTGTGTGTGTGTGTTACTGAAGTGTGTGATGAGACTTGAAATGTGAACGTCATGAGGGTTTAAGATGAAAAAAGCTCCTGATACACTGTTGGTGTAAATCCTGTGGTTTCTAATAGATTTTTTTTCTCCTGCTATTTATGGTCCTCCAGCACGTTTCTAAACAAAGCTACAAATACCCGTCTCTGACCTCAGGGGTCAACTTCAGGGCTGTTGGTCCAACAACATCCCCCCCACCCCCTCCCCAACCACTCCCAGAGGAATTCGTCCCACAGTGAGGTCAGAGGAACACAACTAGAGAACTTTAGAGATGATCAGATGAGGGCCAATCTGCATATTCATTAATTCATCATAATCAGTGGTACATATTCAATTTCAGGCTAATTAACATTAGATTATTATTAAATGATAATAAAAGAGAATAAAATAGAGTTTTATCAAAGGGCACAGTGATAGATTTCGATTCTTTTTTTTTTGCCAAACTAAACTTTTATGTATTTACAGATTACAAACCTTTCTGCTGATCTCTGATTGTTCGCTGGGAGACATTATGATCTCAGAACATTCTGATCTAATCTAAGTCCGATCACATCCGCTCTCACGGCTATTGACTTGAAATATTTTATAATGAGTTTTCTTAAATACTTTATTATATTTCATTATTTAACCAGGATAAAGTGTCCTCTAACTGTAACTGTTGTATGAATCTAATGCTAATAAAAAAAAAAAAACATTTTTATTATATTCTCCACGCTCAGATCTTCATTCTTCCCTCAGTAATGCGCAGGTCCGGTCACAGTAAGCCGTTATGATGAGTGTGTACGCTGCACAGACAGTGAAAAAACTTTCTTTGTAAAAATGTGAAGGATTGCAAGCTGATTGTTTCTAACTTTCCCTTTAATAAAGATCCAGGATAGATCACGGGACGGAGCGTATAATCTCTCATTCCTCGGGGTAACGGTGCGATCAATCCACTGCTCGGCCAGAGAGCGCTCCTCCAGAGCTCACGTATCATCTCACTAATAAAACACTCACTGAAGTCTGGAGCCCTGCAGATGCAGAACGAACATCATGACAAGTGCAGTTCCAACACCATCAATCTGTCATCAGCAGCACGATTTAAAAGATTTGTCAGGAATTTCACATTTAACTGGAAACTGGAAAGGTTTTTATAACACTGTTGAGGAAGATGTTTGGCCTGGAAGGATCCGTTCCAGCAGCTTCTCACAGCAGACCTGGTGCACTTACATGCAATTCACTCACCTTCTGTACTTCTGTATCCTCTATGCAGGGTCACAGGGGGACTGGAGCCAATCCCAGGAGACTTCAGGTTACACCTTGGACACTCACACACTCATTCACTCATTCACACACGCATTCACACACACGCATTCACACACACTCATTCACACACACGCATTCACACACACTCATTCACACACACTCATTCACACACTCATTCACACACACTCATTCACACACACTCATTCACAAACGCATTCACACACACGCATTCACACACTCATTCACACTCATTCACACACACTCATTCACACACACGCATTCACACACTCATTCACACACACTCATTCACACACACTCATTCACAAACGCATTCACACACACGCATTCACACACTCATTCACACTCATTCACACACTCATTCACACACGCATTCACAAACGCATTCACACACACTCATTCACACACACGCATTCACACACTCATTCACACACTCATTCACACACGCATTCACACACGCATTCACACACGCATTCACAAACGCATTCACACACACGCATTCACACACACTCATTCACACACTCATTCACACACACTCATTCACACACTCATTCACACACACTCATTCACACATGCATTCACACACTCATTCACACACTCATTCACACACGCATTCACACACACGCATTCACACACACGCATTCACACACGCATTAACACACAGGCATTAACACACGAATTAACACACTCATTCACACACTCATTCACACACGCATTCACACACGCATTCACACACACGCATTCACAAACGCATTCACACACACGCATTCACACACTCATTCACACACTCATTCACACACTCATTCACACACGCATTCACAAACGCATTCACACACACGCATTCACACACACATTCACACACACTCATTCACACACTCATTCACACACACTCATTCACACACTCATTCACACACACTCATTCACACACTCATTCACACACTCATTCACAAACGCATTCACACACACGCATTCACACACACGCATTCACACACGCATTAACACACAGGCATTAACACACGAATTAACACACTCATTCACACACACTCATTCACACACTCATTCACACACACTCATTCACACATGCATTCACACATGCATTCACACACTCATTCACACACGCATTCACACACGCATTCACACACACGCATTCACAAACGCATTCACACACACGCATTCACACACACATTCACACACACTCATTCACACACTCATTCACACACATTCATTCACACATGCATTCACACACACTCATTCACACACTCATTCACACACACTCATTCACACATGCATTCACACACACTCATTAACACACGCATTCACACACTCATTCACACACTCATTCACACACTCATTCACACACACTCATTCACACATGCATTCACACACACTCATTAACACACGCATTCACACACTCATTCACACACTCATTCACACACTCATTCACACACGCATTCACAAACGCATTCACACACACGCATTCACACACACATTCACACACACTCATTCACACACTCATTCACACACACTCATTCACACATGCATTCACACACACTCATTAACACACGCATTCACACACTCATTCACACACTCATTCACACACGCATTCACAAACGCATTCACACACACGCATTCACACACACATTCACACACACTCATTCACACACTCATTCACACACAATCATTCACACACTCATTCACACACGCATTCACACACACGCATTCACACACGCATTAACACACAGGCATTAACACACGAATTAACACACTCATTCACACACTCATTCACACACGCATTCACACACGCATTAACACACTCATTCACACACGCATTCACACACACTCATTCACACACTCATTCACACACACGCATTCACAAACGCATTCACACACACGCATTCACACACACATTCACACACACTCATTCACACACTCATTCACACACACTCATTCACAAACTCATTCACACACACTCATTCACACATGCATTCACACACTCATTCACACACGCATTCACACACGCATTCACACACACGCATTCACAAACGCATTCACACACACGCATTCACACACACATTCACACACACTCATTCACACACTCATTCACACACACTCATTCACACACTCATTCACACACACTCATTCACACATGCATTCACACACTCATTCACACACTCATTCACAAACGCATTCACACACACGCATTCACACACGCATTAACACACAGGCATTAACACACGAATTAACACACTCATTCACACACTCATTCACACACGCATTCACACATGCATTCACACACACGCATTCACAAACGCATTCACACACACGCATTCACACACACATTCACACACACTCATTCACACACTCATTCACACACACTCATTCACACATGCATTCACACACACTCATTCACACACTCATTCACACACACTCATTCACACATGCATTCACACACTCATTCACACACACTCATTAACACACGCATTCACACACTCATTCACACACTCATTCACACACGCATTCACAAACACATTCACACACACTCATTCACACACTCATTCACACACACTCATTCACACATGCATTCACACACACTCATTAACACACGCATTCACACACTCATTCACACACTCATTCACACACGCATTCACACACACTCATTCACACACGCATTCACACACGCATTCACACACACGCATTCACAAACGCATTCACACACACGCATTCACACACACATTCACACACACTCATTCACACACTCATTCACACACACTCATTCACACACTCATTCACACACACGCATTCACACACGCATTCACACACGAATTCACACACGAATTCACACACTCATTCACACACGCATTAACACACAAATTCACACACTCATTCACACACGCATTCACACTCACGCTTTCACACTCATTCACACACTCATTCACACACTCATTCACACACGCATTAACACACTCATTCACACACGCATTCACACACACACTCACTCACACACGCATTCACACACTCATTAACACACGCATTCACACTCACGCTTTCACACTCACGCTTTCACACTCATTCACACACGCATTCAAACACTCATTCACACACTCATTCACACACTCATTCACACACGCATTAACACACGCATTCACACACACGCATTCACACACACGCATTCACACACACATTCACACACACTCATTCACACACTCATTCACACACACTCATTCACACACTCATTCACACACACTCATTCACACATGCATTCACACACTCATTCACACACTCATTCACACACGCATTCACACACGCATTCACACACGAATTCACACACGAATTCACACACTCATTCACACACGCATTAACACACAAATTCACACACTCATTCACACACGCATTCACACTCACGCTTTCACACTCATTCACACACTCATTCACACACTCATTCACACACGCATTAACACACTCATTCACACACGCATTCACACACACACTCACTCACACACGCATTCACACACTCATTAACACACGCATTCACACTCACGCTTTCACACTCACGCTTTCACACTCATTCACACACGCATTCACACACTCATTCACACACTCATTCACACACACTCATTCACACACTCATTCACACACACTCATTCACACATGCATTCACACACTCATTCACACACGCATGCACACACGCATTCACACACGCATTCACACACGAATTCACACACTCATTCACACACTCATTCACACACGCATTCACACTCACGCTTTCACACTCATTCACACACTCATTCACACACTCATTTACACACGCATTCACACACTCATTCACACACGCATTAACACACTCATTCACACACGCATTCACACACGCATTAACACACGCATTCACACACTCATTCACACACTCATTCACACACTCATTCACACACGCATTCACACACTCATTCACACACTCATTCACACACTCATTCACACACACTCATTCACACACTCATTCACACACACTCATTCACACACGCATTCACACACTCATTCACACACTCATTCACACACTCATTCACACACGCATTCACACACTCATTCACACACTCATTCACACACTCATTCACACACACTCATTCACACACGCATTCACACACATGCATTCACACACACGCATTCACACACGCATTAACACACAGGCATTAACACACGAATTAACACACTCATTCACACACTCATTCACACACGCATTCACACACGCATTCACACACACGCATTCACAAACGCATTCACACACACGCATTCACACACTCATTCACACACTCATTCACACACTCATTCACACACGCATTCACAAACGCATTCACACACACGCATTCACACACACATTCACACACACTCATTCACACACTCATTCACACACACTCATTCACACACTCATTCACACACACTCATTCACACATGCATTCACACACTCATTCACACACTCATTCACAAACGCATTCACACACACGCATTCACACACACGCATTCACACACGCATTAACACACAGGCATTAACACACGAATTAACACACTC